>OX421464.1:17233069-17630446 GCA_949126895.1 Eilema caniola | reverse complement strand
CTAACTAAAAAATAAATTGAAAAATTAAAAAAAAAAAAACAATTTTTTCAGCAAATCGAAAAAAATATTTGCCAATATGTACTATACCGAAGTACTACACCCGGTATATAAGTATAGTCTAACACCAATTGGACCGGTTGGTACTAACATAAAATAACACAAATTATAGATTCGGAAAACACAGAATGAACGAGTTTATTTAAATACCATACATGGTATTAAAACGAGTGATGAATTTTAATGGTAACAAAAGCTTAAGTCGTGTTTAAGAAAAACACAATACGCATGTTGTGCTTCTTAAAATATTGAATTGATCGTGAGTCATTATTAGCATCACAGCATTAATTCCGGTTGCATTTTGAGGAACCCGAAGTCAGTGACTTGTATGAAAGCAACTATTGTTTTACCCCCAACCCCGAAAGAAACCTCAAGGGAGGTCGGCTTGGGTCTGGTTCCAGTTTATGTTAGTCACGATCAATTAAAGGGTATTAATTGAACATGACTAAGACGAACAATTAAAAAATACAATACTAATCATCATCTTTGTGTTAGGCCCGGTCATATCCGAGGTCCGCTTGCTGACCGAGAAATGTAATCTTTTGAATATTGAATTTGTAATGATAATTGAAAGAGTGATGAATGATTTTAGTTATTGTTATGTCATGACATACGTATATGATACTGTATTTTACACATTATATTACCTTCAATGCTTTATATGATAAACGGAGCGTTTGATATAGAAAGAGTATGATAGGCAGAAGAATAAGTAGGTACATTATAGTCTATTAGGTACAGTTAGCGTCAGAACAATCTTGATTCAAAAGTCTCATAATGATCTTAAAACAAATCTATTTAGGGCAAGTCTAACTGTTTTATTTATTTCAATTGTACCTTTTATTGTCCGAATTAAAGGTGTGTGCCAAATATCAGAATAATACATACATACATAAACTCACGCGTATATCCCCGAAGGGGTAGGCAGAGGTGCTAGCACCCACGTTTCGCCAGTTTTAGGTTTAGGCCAGTAATAGGTGGCGAGCCTATTGCCATTAACCGAACACTTATAAACCCGCTATAAATACACACATAGCTTCGAAAAAGCATCGAAAAGTCATTGGTGTGTACCCTGGTAAAACCTGGGATCGAACCCGAGACCCCATCTGAGCAGTCCATTACCCATACCACTAGGCTACCACGGAACACCGCGCTACACTAAGTAGAATAATCAATCATGAGAAAGGGGAGAAACAAAGGCATTAAGATAATTTTAAGCATTTTGTTTGTGAAGAACGATCTGATGCGGCTTTTCTTTTTTTTTTTTTTAGTAGTAGTGAGTTGCACTTGAAGTGCAAAAAAAAGATAGATTGCACTCCGGGAGCGCCGGCAGAAGTGACTTTTAGTTTCTTTCTTTCTTCATAATATACAGAGAAAAGATAAAAAGAACATACCTTTCCATACCATACCATACCATACCATACCATACCTATAATATAGCGCCAATCATAGAACCTATCACTAATTTTCTGTCAAAAGAAATTAATGAATTACAAAAACAAAAAAAAATAATCACAAAAAGTAATAAATTACAAACAGAAAAAATAATCACAAAAAGTGTCAGAAGCCCAGGTTCAAACCCGGTTCTATCTGAAACCATAAGGACTTACAATCGAAGCGCTTACCGCTAAGCTACGAAGCTTCTGAGCGTACCTAACAAAATAAACAATCTGTAGCTAATGTTGTATGACGTCAGTCGTCAGTTACGGTTCAAAGGTCAAGTGATCCTGACGCGAGTTTAACACTTTTTACACATCCAACGCCGCTAAAGAAGTTTTCACTTCAAAAACGCTGATTGGTTGAATTTGTCTGCATAGTTAGTGTGATGCCTACCTTTTTTTACATAATATTATTGACTACGTTTAATAAAAATGCATACTGTGGCCAAGAACTGTAATCTTTTGAATATTGCATAGATTTGGACACCTCCAAATTATGTTTATAGACTCTTTATACAGTAATTTCATAGTCGCCAGAAAATATTGTAAATTGCAAAATTTTAATAAAACTAATATTTATTAATCAAAATTTATACATTATTCTTTTACTAATATTTTATTAATATATACCTATCGCAATAGTTGTATAATTTAGCAAATATAATGTTAATAACCGTAAACAACAATCGCTAGGTGACAAGGTGAAATATAAAACATTATTTTATTAGAAAACATCTGAATATTTTTCATCACCTTAGTTGGTAGTCACAGTCTCTCTATCATTTGTACTCGAGGTCGGAATTCAAATCGAAACTATTCAATTGACCTTCTCACACACACGATCCAGAGTCTCGATATCGGCCGCATATAGGTAGATTAGGTATTTTTGTACGAACTCGGTGCAAGCGTACGCAGCGGCGTACTTCGTAGGCGCCTAGGCACGGCTCTGTCTTCGAACAATAGACCGTTCAATGTCGCTCGAACTCACGAAAACTTACGAAAGCCTTCGCGTTACCGCCAGTCGTGCACGTGCATAGGATGTTGTAACGTAATAACAGTAACTTGTAATATCATGACAATAAAACAATTTACTTTACCGCAGTTGTCTCATTTTACAAAGAAGACCACGACTAATTAGGGTGGATAGATCATTTGGTGACGAATAGTGTGGACAATGATATTATGTTGCATTACATAACTTTTTAAATTGATTAAGAATAGGAAAAAGTGAATGCCCAGGTGGGACTCGAACCCACGATCTTTCCCTTACAGGGGGAATGCTCTGACCACTGAGCCACCCACACTGGCCCGGTGGCTCAGTGGTCAGAGCATTCCCCCTGTAAGGGAAAGATCGTGGGTTCGAGTCCCACCTGGGCATTCACTTTTTCCTATTCTTAATCGATTTGAAAAGTTAGCATAATAAATGCTTCAAAATTTCATTCAACTTTTTAAATTGTTAGATAACGAGTTGCATTTACGGCTTTACTCAATTTCAGCAGTTATTTCAGCAGTAATTTCAGCAGTAAATAATAGTACCTATTTTGTATTCGCGTCATTCCTGAAACCTACCCTTTAGGTTACCGTCATGCGAAGTGATGTCATATTGACGTGCCCTACATAAAAGTAAATAATGAGTACAAATTCAGATAATTTTTGTAATTTTTGCACTACAATTGCAACTGCAACTGAATGCACAATAGCTATCTCTTTCTTAATCATACCTTACGTATTATCTATAGGTTTCGTAGTACGTATTTAGTAATATCATTGGTGGATACAAGATAATTCGCTAACAAATATATTTGTTAAACATAGATAGGTAATATGTGTTGAACATATAAATAGGTAATATTTTTATATAAAACAGGTTAGATTCTGCTTAACAAGTCTTTAGAATAAATTTATGAATATTTATATTGTGACCAGGATCAACAATATAATTTTTATTTAAATTTATATTATAGATAAATATTTTTTTTATATATTAGACTAACTGTTGCTATCGACTTCTACCGCGTGAGACACTAAGCCCGTACTCGCAACCCTCAGGAACCTATTCCCGGAATACAAGTAGCTATAGTCAAACTATAGCCTATCTCTATGCCAATATTTGTCCAAATTTGTTCAATCGTTTTTGCGTAAAAGACTAAGAATCATGCATCCCTACGTAGGTACATTAATTCTTGCTCATAATATTAGAAGGAAGTATGATTGCATATTAAAAATATATAAGTGTCAAAGTTTAGGTACATTTAAGAACTTTCGAATTTCATCTGTCATCGTCATAAGGTAATATTTTGCTTATTATGCGGGCCGGTACCTCCAGACGCAAGCCCAATGTCCAGCGATCAGAGGTCATCGACCATGGTGTTGGGAGCTCGGCTGTGCACGCTGTTACCAGTCACACCGCACGTCTGCTGCGAACTTCCATGTTTGTCATAAACATTTACGTATAGAATGAGCTTTGACTCAGTTACGTCACCGTTAACGATTCTACACATAGATGTTAGTCATACGTATATAATAGCCGTATTTATAGATTATCTAACTGGCTAGTACCTTTACCGCGTGCCGGCGAGGAGGTCAAATATGGTGTTAAAGTTTTTAAATTTTTCTAATTATCAGCGCAATTTTCTTGATTGTTTCGTACAAAGAATTAAATGGAAGGTACTTAACTTGGTTTTCTGAAAATGAAAGAAACCTATAAAGTAGTTCTCAAGCTATGGCGTGACAGTTATTATTATCTATCAAATGCAATTATTCTGGCCATATCTATAATATAAAAATACTTGGGAATCCATATTTATAATATAAAAATATTTCACTGAATATTAATACTGCTATATTTATAATATAAAAATACTTGACTGAATGAAACTTTTTACAATTTTGACATGTTTTTATATACAACTGAGGTTGTAGAAACACCCGGCCCACGGAAAGTGGTTACCGTGACCAATGGACGTGTGCAACACCAGGGGAGTCACACTCGTGCTGCCGACCCTGAAAACATAGAGAGTTGCTGTGCCGTCGGTATTAAAGACAAATCAGGAATAGGCTTTTGGTCTTTCCACTGACAGCACAAAAACTCTCCAGTGAGACATGAATACTCTTATATTTTGGTTCCGTTGCGAAACAATCGTGAAAACATGTCGCATACAAAATTGGGGCAGGCAGATGTTGCAGCCACGTGTTCCATCATATACTTCATATCTAAAATATTAGAGTGTATTGGGGCCCACATTCAGACTTTCGGGGCTAAACCAAGTCAAAACGAACCTCGCTTGCAAGCTAGTATATCTGCTGATTGATAGTTCAATGGCAGTGAGATGATTACGCACAGGTTCACAATACAGTCACTCCCCGATTTAAAATATGTTAGTGGTAGTAACAGTTACGGCAATTTTACACAATCTCTGTGAGCTCAGTCGTTGGCCTTATTGGTTATCTAAGTAGAAGAAAAAATCAATTAATGATCGACCCGTAATACTGTTTTGTCTCTAAAGTAGGCTACAAAAATAATTAGAATTTGGTTAACTCAAGCCCCGCTTAATTTCTAATCATAATCTAAGCTAGTAGATGTTTGATTTAAGTATGTGATTTGACCGCGTGTTGGTAAGTAAAGAACCAGTAAGTGTTACATTGGTCCGCTAATAGCAATACTAAATTCAAATCACGCCCGACCTCGCTCGTCTCGGTACAGCTACTAAACATCCTATCTTACGAAAGTTTACCCACAAAAATGCTCTTTAATTTCAATCTAAGTCTAAGCCGCTTTATTTAAGGTTTCCCCGATTTTTCGATTACTGTTCAGCAGCGTTTTTCAGTCAGCTTAAATAGTTATATCAATATTAAATAAATTCCATGTACTTTCAGATAACTTTGAAGCGTAAAGTTATTTCAAAGTTGCCTACTTACTTGAACCTACATGACCTTGTTTTATTTATTATTCGTATTACTAATCAGGTTGTATTTTATGGTCAATGATAATGCCTGCTGAAAAGTAATCGATTCAGCGGGATTAGTATCAATAATAAAATAACAAATAAATCGAGCTAGGCTCCATAAATATTTTATTTCGATGTGTATTTTGAGAAGGTAAACTTTTGATAATATTATGTACATCCAAATCTAACTACAAATATTATTCACTCTAAAAATGCAATGTATCAACAAATGTTACCAAGGACTATGGTATTCGACAGATCGATTCGATCGTTATTAAAGTTTGAATATGGAGATAAAAATTAACTCAAGAACACTTCAATCGATTCTTTTGTTTGCTGGAACGCTTAGGTGAGTAAATAAAAAGTACTGCTACCTACGTATATGGCATTGATTCATTGTATTATTAAAGTGCTAAATACGTAGTTTATATTTCTCTAACTGGTAGCTTTTACTTTTACTCTAAATATGGAAAGACTAGTCTTATCAAGAACTAGTAACTATTGTTTATACTTGTAAGACTGGCCTCTGAGACAGAAGTGGGGCGCAAAAATGTGGCGCAGTCAGCGATTGATCGAAAGTTGTGTCGTCAGAGTTGTCAACCTTGGCATTTGAACGGGTTCCGGGCCGGCTGTGACCGATCGCCGTGACTCGACCTCTGGCTAAATAAAGCTGAAATACGAAACAATGCTCCTACATATATTGCTTCGGTCTTGGACTAGACTAATAAACATTATGAAGTGCATTTTGAAAACGTGAAATATTGTTCTATTTGTTATTCAGAGCATAAACAAAAATTATAATAATTAGGTAACGTTTGCGCCCCTAAAAAACTAATCATAATATTTTGTTTTGATATTATAATTTTTTTTCGTTTTCGTGAACTTTTCATGAAGTCATGCCGTTCATGGAGTTTTAATTAGAGATTAGTCTGGAGTATCAAAATTAAGATACAAATGCATTATTGCGTTAAAATTGACCTTGGTAGGAGAATTGTATGAATAAATATTTCAAAAGTTCTTTGTAAACCGAGTCACTTTATTCTATTAATTAGATTTAATTATGGGAAAATAATGCTCAGGTATAAGATACGATAATGATGACGTAATCGTTCTGTAAGTGCATAATTATTTATTGAGTATCATGATGTTAATTACGTTATCGTGTTATTATTAACTATAATATAAGTAGAAGACATTATATAAAATAATGCTATTGAATTGATTTTGACTGAAGATAAACCCAGTACTTTTCTTTCGCAATATTCATTGGCGAAAAATATCAATATGTAATAAAACATAATATAATTGTTAATGTTATACGTTACTAATGAATTTTATTATAACCTTGTCATTTTAAAATGTCATATGACTACCAACGCAATCAAAACCGCATCACACTTGAACTTTTGTTATGCGATTCGTTTTATTTTCATATACAATCATGTTGTATTAAATGCTCAAATATCCTCAAAAAACTAACTCACAACATCTCTAATTTCTAATAGATCTCTGAATAGACAAAGTCTTCTTTTACATAACTGATAATAATTATCTCAGTTTAATAGTCAACTCTACTTGGATGATGACTTTAATTTTTTCTTCGTATTGTTATTTTATATAAAAGAACTGTTTGACTATATTAAAAGATTTTCGTTGGATATTAGAAGAGAAAACTGATTTTTTATTCCATTCCGTAGGTATCTGTGCCTCAAAGTTTTAAGTAGTAAACGTAAATTAAAATTTTTATTAAAAAAGATATATTACCTAGGTACGTGTAAAACAACGTAAATACATAAATAATTATCAAAATTATACAAATTATGGTTTATTTTATAATGCCTAGAATATTTATTATTATTTTCCTAATTTGTTCAAATATTGTAATTATTTACACGAATAAACACAATACTACTAATTTCGAAAATCGAAATTGGGGAGATTCATATACTCGCGAGATCTCGCCTGTGCGAGATTGCATTCCCTAGTCAGTATCATTTACTAATTCGAGTGATTTCATTTAAACACCTGAAGCTAGTAAATTAAATGAGCTCAAACTGGTTACTAGTGGTAAATATATCGTAGATAGCCTCCCAGAGTTTCATATAGTTTCTATATATTAAAAATCAATTTCCACAAAATGTTTGGTACGCGTATCAATTCAAAATGACTGCAGTGAAATAATTTTTAGTTGTATTTCTAATAAATAAAACTAGTTATTCAAAATTTAAGTAACAAATAGATTGCGTACCTACCTATCATGTCATATTTTGCAGTTTAGCATGAATTATGGCCAAATGTTTGTATGAATGAAACCTTTGGAAAAATATTTTTTAAAACGTCAGACATAGACATATATTTTAGATGATTACACGCGCACTTGCTTACTTATGCTAAATTTTAAGCATTGCATGCGCGATACTGAAGTCGTGATTAATATTTCAGTTTTTTTATAATAATAAATTTAAATAACTAATTAATTTTATTGTACCTACCTACTGTTCAGTTCACATAGCTATTGTGTAACCTCGAAAATATAATTCAAAATGTCTATCTAGGTTAAAAACTTTATTCATTTTGTTTCACATTGAAAGGTTAATAAAAAGTATCATTGTTTCCTGCTTTACATCACCGGTTCATAAAGACAAGTGACAGACGTGAAAGTAGTTTATGGCAATAGTAGTCGTCGGCTTAAAAAAATAATTTTCCATGATGAATAGGATGACAGAAACTGAAACTGAGATGATCAACATATGAAAACAGATTTTGATTGCAATGGCTTTGTAACTCTATTACCACTTAGCCACTAATCCCTCTGTAGAGACTTCCAATATTATGTTACTTCTGTAGAAATCTAAAGCTCAAGCTGAATGACCCTTCTAACTGTGGTCGCCTTTTGTGTAAGCATAATCTAATTATTTTCAAGAAAATTCTTGCAATTGAGATTTATCTACACATAATCGTACCCGCACCCTCAATATGGAAGAATGCCTCTGATAAAACAAGAAAGGCATGTACCTACATACCTAACAGTCTATAATCTACAATCTCTGCAATCTATATTGTTTTACTGGTTGTAGTTTCTTTTGGAAAATGTGCTATTGCAACAGTTAGGTACCTTCAAATTTTTTCTTGATATTTCAAAATATATATAAATAACCTTAAATTCTAATGCGTATGTTGAGTAAAATTTTATAGAATGTGGTTTCATTTGCTGTCGTTAAACCGTTGTTGTTGGGCATTGAAACACCTTTTTATTATGTGATAACGATTTCATAATTACATTAGGTATATGTTTATAAATTTGTTTGTATTCTGAAGTAAGCAGAAATATGCCACATTTTGTTTGTGGTAGTAAAGAGTACTTAACTCCGTTTTTTCTGTTTCTCTATTCCTCTTTTCCCATCCTCCTTCAATTCTAAAGATAGCACTTAACTATACCTCGTGTTTTCTAGACATCTAGCTTTTACTGTGTTTGTTTTAGTTAATATTTATTGTTATATGCTTAAATGTCAAGATGAGTATTGAATGCTTACCTGCCGCCATAGATGTCGTTAGCGAGCGGTGTGAGCTCGTCGTCAGAATTATCACTGCCTTCCTCTCGTCGTTTCCCTCCGGAGGTCGCCATTGTTTACTTTCTGCAATTAAAAGAAAAGTAACAATTAGCATATATTCACAAAGCAATTCTAACGTAAAGTACACGCATTAATACTCTTAGTGTTCCACATTTCTCTTGACAAATCTGTTAAAGAGAATGAAAAACGGCTTTCAACAGATGAAATCAAAAAATTGTCCAACTATTTTAATCGATTTTAATCGTCATATTTGAATAATGATATTACCTCATGAAAGCAAACGAGCAAACGTACATAATATTGAATAATTTATTTATTAGGTTCAACTTTTAGACGTTATACGTTTGTAACATCTACTTAAGCGGAATTTCGCAGTGAAAATCAGTTTAATCGAGTGTTTACGTTTACTCAATGAAGTAAAAAAAGAGTAAAATGAGAATACGATCACTTTCCGTTTAACTAAGTAAAAGTATATTGATTTAAACACTATTATATTCATTGGTGTAATCACGCCTTAATATCTATTCTAATGCACATATTTGGGACCAAAAAATGTAATTTGTTTTTTAAATATTCATACCTACACGTGTTTTAAATAATAGCAAAACAAGTCTGGTCAAGCTGTGTTGATATGTAGTCTTTATTTCTGCTCTGTTTTAAATATTATTTTAGCATATTTATTGAAACCGGTAAGGTAACCGTAGGTAGGTACTTAGAGAAATTGTCGACATCACGACTTTTCATTTTCGACAACTGTGTCCACAGTCACGCTTTTACCAACTCGGGGGCCATTTAAACCCGTGAATCTGCCTTTTGAGTTGTTGTACTAACCAAATGTGAAGATTTCCATAAATCATGAATTCATGTTATATTTTTGCTGACTGAGTATAATTATATTTACTGCCCTACACACAATGAAATGTCTGGGAAAAGCAGTCAATTTAAATCACGATTTTCACAATCCTGTCAATATATACCTACGTTTATGACCCACGTGATTTGTATCTACATTGACACCGGATCGCGATATTGGATCACTATGTTTATGGACAGTTTAGTCCCTGCCATAGGCTAAGTGCAGAATGCATAGCACCGGATACTGGAACAGAAATTAAAAAGAAAAAGAAGAAGTTCAAGAGTGGGCTGCGATAACCGAGTTAAACCTGCAAAAATAAAAAAAGACGGGTTGCACTCTGGGAGTGCCGGCAGAAGTGAAAACATTTTCTTTTTTTCTTTCTTCGTTATATACATAGAAAAAGATAAAAAAGAACATACCATACCATACCTATAATAAAGCGCTAATCATAGAACCTATCACTTATTTTCTGCTAATTTTCTGTCAGAAGAAATTAATAAATTATAAAAAGAAAAAATAATCACAAAAAATAATAAATTACAAAAAGAAAAAAATATCATAAAAAGTAATAAATTACAAAAAGAAAAAATAATCATCAAAAGTAATAAATTATAATAAGAAAAAACAATCACAAAAAATCCCTGAAGGCCAGGTGGTTTGAACCCGATACTATATGAAACTATAAGGACTTACAGTCGACGTGCTTACCGTTTAAGCTACGACGATATTGTAACGGACTGCGGATGGTGAGTGGAAGTAGTTCACAATTAGATGGGTAGATGGAGCTAAAATTAAAGATTCAAAAAAATGGGTGTGGTATTTAAGAGGGTTGTTAGATGGCGCTGCGATTGAGCCATTTCCTTTATTGTAAATAAATTAAATTCCATGTTTGTCTTATTGGTAGCGAAATAACGTAAGATTATCCGTTAAAAAAATTGAAATAAGGTTTAACATCAACTGCTACTGATCCTGCGGTTGATGTAACCAGGAATCTCTATTGGCTGCATTTTCTGTGATATTGCACTAGTCGCGAATTCTAAATATTAGTATACGAATAATTAACTGGAAAATTAGTTAGACATTATCTTGGATTATTCTTATTCCAATCATATGAATTAAGGAGTTTTTATAAAAAAGGAGCAAATTCGCTGAGGCGGCTTGCCGGAAATAGCTCACGATTGGATGAAGGATGATGTGTAGTTCTAGAAACGGCGAGGTTAGTTTAGAGAAGGGAGACCTCGCCTTTAAAAGATGGGTTTTCTGGAGGCGCGGCACTTTTTTTTCGTCATTCATTCGATCCAGATAGCTAAAAGGGGTACGGCTCGGCGGACTGTCTTTGTAAGTTATATATTTCTATCGTTGTAAAGAAATAGTGTTAAATTCCTTTTGTGAATTATATGAAATTGTTGCCGGTGTTGTGTAATAAACGAATTACTAGCTATCTTTGTTTAACGCGAACAGTTTAGAGTTTTTCCAATGTACCGCCGAGAGTTTTATAATTCTGTAAAAATTATAAATTGTCGAAATTTATTGTAAACCTTGGGGTGTGGGGTAGTTCTCGCGTCGAATACTGGGATGGGTCGCGATCGGAGCAGGACCTGGGGCCTTTGCGAAAATGAAGACACCTTACATTGGGCAGGGATAGTACGTGTAAATGTATGCGTATTATTACTGTCTTGTGCTGTTGAGTCTGGCAGTGCATTCGTAAAGTCCTTACGGTCGTTTTATCATCTTTATTATGTTGAAATTGTTGAAATTAATTGTAAATCTTGATTTTGTGTGTGGTTGGGCGTGATACGTACAAGGGTGCGCGATTAAGATTTGTTACGACTAGGGCGTGGGGTAGGCTAGTTCTCGCGTCGAATATTGGGATGGGTCGCGATCGGAGCAGGACTTAGGGCCTTTACGAAAATGAAGACACCTTACATTGGGCAGGGATAGTACGTGTAAATGTATGCGTATTATTACTGTCTTGTGCTGTTGAGTCTGGCAGTGCATTCGTAAAGTCATTGCTGTCGTTTTATCATCTTTTGTTATGTTAGTAGTTGAGGGTAGCACTGCGGTGTTTTAGCTAGTTCTCCCGTAGGAAACCCATGGCGATGTGCCTGGTTATGGAGGGATACCTAACGGTGGCAACAACTCCATATTTATCTGAATAGCTAGGGGCCGGTAACCTTTGAAGCGGGCGGCATTCCGATTTTACCTGTGGAAACGGGATCGGAAAAGCTTCCTGAATGTGGGTGACTGTTTGTTCTGTGATGGGTAGGTACCGTCGAAGTGGAACCGTCCAATTGGGCCTGGATCAGAACTTACAGAGCGCACAGTTCAGTCTTATATATCTATTTATATATACACTAACTATTATCTCGTTAGGGTTTCAGTTCACATCCCTGAGCTTCGGCTCGTGGACTGGAGCAAGCACACAGTTATGAGGATAGGCCAGTCAAGCCTAACTAGCTTGCACCCATAGCAGAGCAGGAGTGTTGATGGAATACCATCAATACATGATAGGCTCACAACACACCACACGTTTAAATGTAAATAAGGTGACGTTACACCTAGTTTTGGTTGAACAGAAGTTCTAAGTTGGGGGTAGAGTAGGCACTCACACAATGGGAATAGGTTAGGAAGTGTATTAGTAAGGACTAGTATTGTAACGGTTCTGAGCTAATCGGGCCTTTGCTTGGTGATGTGACATATCATTCCTTGGTGATGCTTGTGATTGATTTAGTTAAGGTTTTTCGTGCGTTAATGCCGTGGTGAAATCGTGATTTGAGTAAATTGTATACGAGCTATCGTGTTGTATATTTTAGTAGGCGTTCGTTGTATTCGGATTAGACCTATAAGCGAGCCGTCGTCGGACCGCGTTGCTAATGTTCTACTTGCCTAGCAACTGACTTAGTATGGTCTCAATGAAACTCAGATTGGTGGCATAACATATTTTAAATCCACCCACATCATAATTAATCAAATTCGTAATGGAAATTATTCCGAAATGAGAAGTTTGTTTGACTGATCTACCAATTGACTTTGAATAAAATACTATGCTATAAATAATACTTATTACTCGGAGCGTCGTAGCCGAGGAATCATTTTGGCGAGGTACATCTAGCTCACCTTAGCAGAGCGCTTTCCTAATTTGGAACTTGTATCGAACCTTAATTGATTTGGGCAATTGACTCTAGATATGGCTGTCTTCTACACCAGGGACACTATATCGATCTCGTTTATGCACGTGACAAGTATGAGTCAGTTCTGACATGTTAAAGATCCTATTTTGGACACAGAATCTCATTTGATGGATTGGTCATCAGACCGCGCTACGACATGAAACTATTCATTGAATCTGTACTAGTCATACTATGTTTTGACAATATTGTGAAAGAAATAATCTTATTTTGAATTAGAATTAATTGGCAACGCCTTTCTAATTCAAGTCTAATTAGACGTATACATTTGTCTGGATTCAGATATTGGGGGAGGGAAAATACGAGTCAGCTATCCTACTCTCTAAAGGCGCGTAAGTTCCATTTGGGGCTACGTGCTTACAAAAGGATAGAGGGGGGATATTTAAAGTTGGTAGTATCCCACTGCACACGGCGATTGGTGGAGCCTGTGCCAACGGGGAAACAAAACCTAACAAATTCAAAGTATGTGTCAACGGGGAAACAAAACCTAACAAATTCAAAGTATATGCCTATGGGGAGAAAAAGTTGTTCGGGTTGTTTGCCACAGTGGTAGTGATTAGGGCAGTGTTAGGCTTGCAACACGAAGTCGACAATGTAAAAGGTTAGATCAATAAAGTTATTCGGGTTGTTTGCCACAGTAGTAGTGATTAGGGCAGTGTTAGGCTTGCAACACTAAGTCGACAATGTAAAAGTTAGATCAATAAAGTTATTCGGATTGTTTGCCACAGTAGTAGTAATTAGGGCAGTGTTAGGCTTGCAACACTAAGTCGACAATGTAAAAAGTTAGATCAATAAAGTTATTCGGATTGTTTGCCACAGTAGTAGTAATTAGGGCAGTGTTAGGCTTGCAACACTAAGTCGACAATGTAAAAGTTAGATCAATAAAGTTATTCGGATTGTTTGCCACAGTAGTAGTAATTAGGGCAGTGTTAGGCTTGCAACACTAAGTCGACAATGTAAAAAGTTAGATCAATAAAGTTATTCGGATTGTTTGCCACAGTAGTAGTAATTAGGGCAGTGTTAGGCTTGCAACACTAAGGCGACAATGTAAAAAGTTAGATCAATAAAGTTATTCGGATTGTTTGCCACAGTAGTAGTAATTAGGACAGTGTTAGGATCTAGTACGGTTGTAGGTTGCTTGTGAGAAAATTATTTGTGAGAGACTCATTCATTGAGAAATTGTTGTACCTTAACATAAATCAGTTAAAGTAAGCGGGGGTAGAATTAAGTAATTGTATAGTAATGTTTCATTATATAAATACCAGCATTCCTAGAACCCTATAGGATCCGGGATATGCGGGCTCATCTAGGGTCTCCTCTGACCATTATACGATCATTGGCCAAAGTAGAATTAACAATATAGACGATTTATTTAGTGTGGTGAAATGCCGCGGGTATGACCACCGCTTTATTACGTATTGGTGCTGTGACGCAGGATCACGGTACAATTTGCTGCCGCTCACCAGGATTACTATGGTTAAGGCAGTGTTTATTACAATTTGGTCCCGCGTGACCAGGATATTACATCTTGGTGACGTGATCTAGGACCGGGGTGATTACAATTTGGTGCCTTGACATAGGATTATTACAATTTGGGGCCGTAAGCCAGGATTACACGTTAAAATTTGATGACGTGGATCAAGACTACACACTACAAGTTAATGCCTGGTGGCCAGGACGACACCACAATTTGGTGTCGGTAACCAGGATGGTAACATTTTGTCTGCCCGGGGATAGGTTGGAAGGTCAGGCGCCAGTATGATTTGGAGCCGAGACCTGAGATCAGAGTCTGGGACAATTTCGTTGCAGTGTTCGGGATAGACACTATATTCTGACCATCGGTCGTTGGCATTGTGTTTGTTTGTTGTGGGTTAGTTGAGGGTAGGAGTACGGTATGTTGCATACCGTACAATTTGTTGCTGTATTATAGGTAAGGGTCTCTAGGAAATTATGCTGGGGTGAATTTAGTGTAAAATGAAAAATGGTGAGAATAATAAACAATGGGGGGTCGTAAAGTCTGGGTTAGGATGTTATCAGTCGATTTGTTGGGGGGTCGATATTAAGTATCTTATAGACTTGAGTAGGTCGAACTCGGGAGAAACATTTATTGAATTGAAATACCTACACATATCGTTGGAGTGCAACATTGTATGACAGTGAGGCATCCCAACCAACAGTTAACACTGTAATGTATTATTTGTTAACTTATCGTGTATATATAGTTCCGGTTATGAGCCGTGAGTCTTAGCTGAAAGTGGTGTTCAGATTTATAAGTTAAAAGGGAGTTTATAGTGATTGTATTGACGAATCGTTACGTGTAGTGTTCTTTGAGTGTTCGATCAGTGATAAATATAGTATGGATAAGCCGAGCAGGAAAAGGCGGGCGCCTGCCCGTTATGGGGAAAACAGGACAAGTGAGCAAGGGACGACTAGTCCTGTAAGGCAAACTACGACGCCCAATGAACCTGTACCTACCACATCTAGGCGTGTGAGACGGACAATTGAAGCTAGAAGGAGACCGGAGGGGAGAAGTGTGAATGTGAACACTTCTTTAGCTAACCTTCGGTATAGGAAGTTGAATCGTACTATAGAAGATTTAGCTGCAAAATTGGAGACGTTAAGGGCTGAGATGAGTGAGACAAGAGCTTCTCCAGCAGACAGAAGCGGAAGTAGTCGCGAATGGGGGGCAGTGCCCACAGAAGCGTTGTCTGTGGTTAGGGAACAGGCTAATCCGGAATTGAATCAACAACTATATACAGACTCTCCTAGATTAAGGGAAAATGGGGAACCCTCGTTCACCGTAGAGTGTGTCAACTCGGAGTTACCTAGAAACATAAACTACCATGTGAGAAATGTAACGTTCGAGAAGCCCAAGTTCGGAGACAAAGTCGATGTGCATCCGGTGACGTTTTTGGAAGACCTAACAACATATTTGGGAAAGGTCGGTCGGGACGGCAATCAATTAGACTTGATACAAGAATGTCTAGTGGGTGAAGCCAGAGAATGGGCAAGAGTTTACAAATGTCGTTGGAGCGTGTTGCAAGACTTCAAGGCGGACTTTTTGGCTACCTTCTGGGGAGAAAGCGAACAGAACGAATTACGCCGGTCTATAGTGCATGGAGTTTGGAATAAAGCGGAGTCGCCTACTATGTTAGGCCATTTCCTAAGATTGACCGGGAAGGCTCAGATGCTAACTTATAAGTTTTCCGAGAAACAACTGATTGGGGACATAATTAGGCAGTTTCCGAAGTATGTGCAACAGGGATGGTATACGTCCAAGCTGAATAACATCATTGAAACAGCGGAGTTTTTGAGAGGGATGGACGATATAGCTCGGCAAGAGGCTGTATCAACTCCAACCTCTGGCGGCGAGAAGAGGATACCGGAGAAAAGGGCTAAGGATTCTCGTCAGGACTATCGCAGTTGGCCTAAGCCAAGCAAAACTCGACCGTCTGGTGAGCAGGTGGCAACGGTAGTGCAGAGTGATGCATCGGCGTTAGCGTCATCCGCAGGTTTAAACTAGTAGAGGCTGGAAGTTCTGTTCCCGATCTAGCCTCAGTCACAGGGAGCGCAGCGTTAGATATGATGATCAAAATGGGTTGGAATCCAGGGCTAGCTTTAGGTAAGGTAGGAAACGGTATTAGGGCGCCGCTAGTGGCCAAGATGACTACTCGTGGTATACGTGAGGGATTGGGTTTTGGAACAGTAGAACCAAAGAGTCTCTTTATCGATAAACAAATAGTTGATGTGATTAAATTAAATATTGAACAGAAACTTTTGAGACAAGGCGATCCTGTGTCGATAGAGGCGGTATTTGATGAAAGGTCTACAGAACGCGATGAGGGAACCTTTAGTTCAGAAGTAATAGTGCATATTTTTGATCATGAGGTTATAGGATTAGTGGATACTGGTTGTGATATAACCAGCATCTCAGAGGAATTCTGGGATGTACTGAGGTCGGATAGGAGTCGCGAAATACCGTGGATGCCGATTAGACCCTTTAAAATTAAGACAGCTGTGGGTCATAGGAGCGGAGAGATTAAGAAAATAGTTCTATTGCCTTTAAAGCTAGGAGAGTGTGTACAAAATATGGGGTTTGTAGTAGTTCCAGGCCTAGTTAATTCGTTGATTTTAGGATTTGATTGGTTAAAGGGGAATGAAGTAACTATCAACACGGGGAAAATAGATAGAGGTTTAGTTCTGGATCAGGCAGGGCAAAGAGAGGTAATACCGTTTTTAGAGCAAGTAAAGGGATCCGACCTAAGGGAGAGTGAGGAATTAATATCAGCCATGGGTAGTTGTAGCGAGTTTAATGATCTAGTCTGGACAAGTCTAGAGACCGGAGTTGCTATAGAGACAGAACAGAGGAATAGCTTGCTAAAATTGTTACATAAATATAAGGGTGTGTTCACTTCGCGTTTAGGGAGAGCGAACTGCTATCAGCACGAGATAGTGATGTGTTCAGATGTACCTATTGTTAAGAAAAATTATCCGGTGCCATATGCTTATAGGGGGAGAGTAGAAGAAAAGCTAAGGGAAATGGAAGATTTGGGGATAGTTAGTCGATCTGCAACTCCTTATTGTAGTCCATTGACTTTTACGATTAAGCGAGATGATTCGATTAGAGTGTTATTAGACGCTAGAGAGATAAATAAATATATGGTGGCAGAAACGGAGAAACCACCACTACAGATTGATGTCATGAATTCCTTCCATGGGGCTAACTATATAAGTGTAGTAGATTTGAATAATGCTTATTTCCAAATACCTATTACGCAGAATAGTAAAAAATATACGGGGTTCACCTTCAATGGGAAGTCCTACGTTTATAATGTGTTGCCCCAAGGGTTGAAAACGTCCGTGGGAAGTTTTAGTAGGGCCATGGATATAATATTAGGACATGAGGTCAGGGAATTTTGTGTTAATTATTTAGATGACCTAGCGATAATAACGACAGGGTCATTCACACAACATTTGGAACATTTGGACATAGTCTTAGGTAAATTGCAAAAGGCAGGTTTAACGTGTAATTTAAAGAAATGTGAGTTTTGTTGTAAGGAAGTGAGGATGTTGGGTTACATCATCTCTACTCAGGGATTACACACTGACCCAGATAAGGTTAAAGCTATACAAGAGTTTCCGATACCTAGAAGGATAAAGCATGTGAGGGCATTTTTGGGGTTATGTAATTTTTATAGGAAGTTTATACCTAACTTTAATATTCAAGCGCAACCATTATATAATTTGTTGAAGAAGGGTAAAGGCTGGGGTTGGGGTCAACTCGAACAAAGGGCGTTCGAACAAATTAAAGCTTTGTTCTTAGAAACTATCCAATTGCATCATCCGGATTTTACTAAACCTTTCTATTTGCAAACGGATTGTTCTAAGGTGGGATTAGCAGGGGTTTTATATCAGGTAGGCGATGATGATCAGCAGAGGGTGCTGGGGTTTTATAGTAAGGCATTAAGGGGGGCTCAATTAAATTGGACAGTGACTGAACAGGAGTTCTATTCAGTAATCTGTTGTTTAGAGAAATTCGAAACGTATCTGAGGGGAGCTAGGGTAGTTATTAGGACGGATCATAAGGCTTTGGCATTTGTCAAGACGTGGAGGTTATATAACGCTAAGGTAACTCGGTGGATTAACTATTTAGAGAATTTTCAGTATGAAATACAACATATTAAAGGGAGAGATAATGTGGTCGCGGACGTATTGTCGCGCTATCCTCCTAAAGGGGAACTTTTGCAGGAAGAAAAGGTTAGGTCACCGAGCATCCTATATATGGAAGCGCAACGAAATAAAGAATTACTGAACCAATTAAAACTACTACCTGAATTACAAAGGGCTGATGTAGAGATAAGTAGGTTAATTAATCAGATAAGTACGGCCAGCACAAGAGGAGAGTTAGCGGGTTTGGCGAGTAGGTGTAGTTTGATTAATGACGTTTTGTATATAGATAAGGGGGGTGAAAGGGGACAAGTCATTTTCTTACCAAATGTCCTTAGGGAAGGATTAGTTAGGCAAGTACATCTCGAAATGGGTCATCAGGGAGGTTACAAGGTGATAAAGTATATAAGGGATCGGTTTTATTGGAAAGGATTAACTAAGAGTGTGAAACGTTTAGTGAGGACTTGTGACGTATGTCAGTTAACAAAGCATTCTAATTCAAACAAAGTAGGCCCATGCTGTTCAATAATTACAAGAGATATTGGCGATTTAGTGATGGTAGATATATACGGGCCTCTCCCTACGGGTAAATTTGGAATGAATTATATACTCGTTCTACAGGATTCGTTTAGTAAGTTTGTCAAATTTTTTGAGCTTAAGAAGGCAACGGCGGTGGCAGTGTTTAATAAGGCAAAGAGGTTCTTCGACATAATAAAGCCGAAGGCGATAATGTCGGATAATGGTACCCAGTTCACTAGTCGAGTGTGGAAAGAGGGCATGGAAACGTTGGGGGTTAGAGTGGTATACACTACGGTTAGGAACCCACGACCAAATACAGTAGAGCGAGTCAACAGGGAGTTAGGGCGTTTGTTTAGGACATATAATAGCACGAATCACAAAGGATGGGTAAAGACTCTTCCCAAGTTGGAGGAGCTATATAATAACACTTATCATGAAAGCACAGGATTTACCCCTTGTGAGATAATGTACGGAACTTCTACGAGGTTGTCGTTTGACGAAATTATAGGTAGGAGTAATGGAGAGCTAGACGTACAGAAAGTCAGGGAGATAGCGCGTAAGAATCTACAAGAGGCTGGGGAAAAACGGAAGGCGAAGTTTAATGGTAGATATCGGTTGATTGAATATCAGGTCGGCGATTTAGTAAAAATTAGGAAGTTAAATAAATCTAGCGCGAAATTAAAGGTAACCAAGAAGTTTGAGGCGTTGTATGAAGGTCCATACGTAGTGGCGGGAAATCCTTACCAAAATGTGTACATTTTGTTAGACCCCCAAACTAATGAGGTTCGGGGGAAGTTCAATACTATACATCTGTCTAGATATTATACGCAGTAGGCTGGGGCTGGATCGGGAAGAGAAGAGAAGGTTCGTGAACTTAAGCTTGAATTGTTGATTAGATTTTGCAATTACTTTACTTAGTATGTAAGAATTTGTAGATTTAAGTAATGTAGTTAGTTAAGTAGAACTAGTAAGTAGGATTGATTTAAAATTATATTCAATTAATAATTTAGATCTGGTCTGAGGATAAATATATAAAAAAAAAAAAAAAAAAAATGTGATCAATAAATTTGGTGGATAGGGTGAAGCCCATCTGATAGTATGAGCAGTAGTCCATCATGTGAATGAGTTGATCATAGTAATTTTCACTTAGTTTCACATTAGTCACTTTCACCCTAAATTGTTAACGAAATATATTCTCATCCCGTCAGATGGTGGGGAGCAGGGTGGCTTTACCAAAAAAAAAAAAAATTTAATTAAATATTACAAAAGGAAAAAATTGTAGTAAGGTTCGTTATAGTTCGACTTTAAGACTTAATCAAAATTTATCAATTTGCCACGCGTGGTGTGCAATAGAGGGGGATACTGAAATCCGCTTTTCCTTGCAAAAGCTGGAGCATTCCTGAAATTACGAAACAATAACCATGCGTTTGTATCGGGTGCTGATTGGTTGGTAGTCTGAATGACCATGGAAGTTGGTTATGTTAGAGCGAAAGGAATATTCACGTTAAGGAATGGTCATGGAGAGGTTGTATGTTGAATGAGTACTTGTTTAAATTCAGTGTGAAGGGCCTTCCCAACCAGCACTATGGGGAGTAGAATCGCGAGGCTTGGTTATAGTCTAGTCATTCTGCATGCACCTCAATCGGAATTATGAAGGATTGCTAAGAGTTAGGATAATAGACGGGCTCGAGATTGATGAATCCGAGGTCTAAGCATACCGTTAAGGTACCTTCACACTTCCTCAACTATACAGTTAGGTTATAACGAGCTACACTGTACATGCGCCATTTTCGGGGCAAATGCTTTTGGGTTTCGAGCCAAGTGGGGTGGACCGTTTGCACCTACTATGTTTGACGGCTGTTAAGGGATGACTTTATTATTGGGGGATGGGGTAATTGGTTGTGGAAGAACGTAAGATAGGTTCGCTCCACAAACTTTTACTCTGAGTCGCTAGGACTGAGCTTGCCTCACAACCAGGCTTTCCTTGCTTTAGACTGTCATGTCCTGGTTCGAGGAGATAGTTTGTGTTGCGGGACTACTATCAAGCTTGGTATCGGGACTGAGAAGTGGTTTGTCTTGATATGGTTAAACTACACAGACACTTAATGTGTGGGATGACTGGATTCTAGCTAAGCGGGAAATATACAAAAAAAAAGGGGGCCTGTGGGTAAAGAAGTATCTTCACCTCGATTTGCAGCCCGTGTGAGGTTTAAATCAGGTTGTCTTTTATTGTTCTGTATTAAAATTAGTAGAATCTTTACTCCGGTCATAAAAAAAAAAAAAATAAGAATGTACCTTCATAAAGATTCGGGGGTCGGGATGTAACGGACTGCGGATGGTGAGTGGAAGTAGTTCACAATTAGATGGGTAGATGGAGCTAAAATTAAAGATTCAAAAAAATGGGTGTGGTATTTAAGAGGGTTGTTAGATGGCGCTGCGATTGAGCCATTTCCTTTATTGTAAATAAATTAAATTCCATGTTTGTCTTATTGGTAGCGAAATAACGTAAGATTATCCGTTAAAAAAATTGAAATAAGGTTTAACATCAACTGCTACTGATCCTGCGGTTGATGTAACCAGGAATCTCTATTGGCTGCATTTTCTGTGATATTGCACTAGTCGCGAATTCTAAATATTAGTATACGAATAATTAACTGGAAAATTAGTTAGACATTATCTTGGATTATTCTTATTCCAATCATATGAATTAAGGAGTTTTTATAAAAAAGGAGCAAATTCGCTGAGGCGGCTTGCCGGAAATAGCTCACGATTGGATGAAGGATGATGTGTAGTTCTAGAAACGGCGAGGTTAGTTTAGAGAAGGGAGACCTCGCCTTTAAAAGATGGGTTTTCTGGAGGCGCGGCACTTTTTTTTCGTCATTCATTCGATCCAGATAGCTAAAAGGGGTACGGCTCGGCGGACTGTCTTTGTAAGTTATATATTTCTATCGTTGTAAAGAAATAGTGTTAAATTCCTTTTGTGAATTATATGAAATTGTTGCCGGTGTTGTGTAATAAACGAATTACTAGCTATCTTTGTTTAACGCGAACAGTTTAGAGTTTTTCCAATGTACCGCCGAGAGTTTTATAATTCTGTAAAAATTATAAATTGTCGAAATTTATTGTAAACCTTGGGGTGTGGGGTAGTTCTCGCGTCGAATATTGGGATGGGTCGCGATCGGAGCAGGACCTGGGGCCTTTGCGAAAATGAAGACACCTTACATTGGGCAGGGATAGTACGTGTAAATGTATGCGTATTATTACTGTCTTGTGCTGTTGAGTCTGGCAGTGCATTCGTAAAGTCCTTACGGTCGTTTTATCATCTTTATTATGTTGAAATTGTTGAAATTAATTGTAAATCTTGATTTTGTGTGTGGTTGGGCGTGATACGTACAAGGGTGCGCGATTAAGATTTGTTACGACTAGGGCGTGGGGTAGGCTAGTTCTCGCGTCGAATATTGGGATGGGTCGCGATCGGAGCAGGACTTAGGGCCTTTACGAAAATGAAGACACCTTACATTGGGCAGGGATAGTACGTGTAAATGTATGCGTATTATTACTGTCTTGTGCTGTTGAGTCTGGCAGTGCATTCGTAAAGTCATTGCTGTCGTTTTATCATCTTTTGTTATGTTAGTAGTTGAGGGTAGCACTGCGGTGTTTTAGCTAGTTCTCCCGTAGGAAACCCATGGCGATGTGCCTGGTTATGGAGGGATACCTAACGGTGGCAACAACTCCATATTTATCTGAATAGCTAGGGGCCGGTAACCTTTGAAGCGGGCGGCATTCCGATTTTACCTGTGGAAACGGGATCGGAAAAGCTTCCTGAATGTGGGTGACTGTTTGTTCTGTGATGGGTAGGTACCGTCGAAGTGGAACCGTCCAATTGGGCCTGGATCAGAACTTACAGAGCGCACAGTTCAGTCTTATATATCTATTTATATATACACTAACTATTATCTCGTTAGGGTTTCAGTTCACATCCCTGAGCTTCGGCTCGTGGACTGGAGCAAGCACACAGTTATGAGGATAGGCCAGTCAAGCCTAACTAGCTTGCACCCATAGCAGAGCAGGAGTGTTGATGGAATACCATCAATACATGATAGGCTCACAACACACCACACGTTTAAATGTAAATAAGGTGACGTTACACCTAGTTTTGGTTGAACAGAAGTTCTAAGTTGGGGGTAGAGTAGGCACTCACACAATGGGAATAGGTTAGGAAGTGTATTAGTAAGGACTAGTATTGTAACGGTTCTGAGCTAATCGGGCCTTTGCTTGGTGATGTGACATATCATTCCTTGGTGATGCTTGTGATTGATTTAGTTAAGGTTTTTCGTGCGTTAATGCCGTGGTGAAATCGTGATTTGAGTAAATTGTATACGAGCTATCGTGTTGTATATTTTAGTAGGCGTTCGTTGTATTCGGATTAGACCTATAAGCGAGCCGTCGTCGGACCGCGTTGCTAATGTTCTACTTGCCTAGCAACTGACTTAGTATGGTCTCAATGAAACTCAGATTGGTGGCATAACATATTTTAAATCCACCCACATCATAATTAATCAAATTCGTAATGGAAATTATTCCGAAATGAGAAGTTTGTTTGACTGATCTACCAATTGACTTTGAATAAAATACTATGCTATAAATAATACTTATTACTCGGAGCGTCGTAGCCGAGGAATCATTTTGGCGAGGTACATCTAGCTCACCTTAGCAGAGCGCTTTCCTAATTTGGAACTTGTATCGAACCTTAATTGATTTGGGCAATTGACTCTAGATATGGCTGTCTTCTACACCAGGGACACTATATCGATCTCGTTTATGCACGTGACAAGTATGAGTCAGTTCTGACATGTTAAAGATCCTATTTTGGACACAGAATCTCATTTGATGGATTGGTCATCAGACCGCGCTACGACATGAAACTATTCATTGAATCTGTACTAGTCATACTATGTTTTGACAATATTGTGAAAGAAATAATCTTATTTTGAATTAGAATTAATTGGCAACGCCTTTCTAATTCAAGTCTAATTAGACGTATACATTTGTCTGGATTCAGATATTGGGGGAGGGAAAATACGAGTCAGCTATCCTACTCTCTAAAGGCGCGTAAGTTCCATTTGGGGCTACGTGCTTACAAAAGGATAGAGGGGGGATATTTAAAGTTGGTAGTATCCCACTGCACACGGCGATTGGTGGAGCCTGTGCCAACGGGGAAACAAAACCTAACAAATTCAAAGTATGTGTCAACGGGGAAACAAAACCTAACAAATTCAAAGTATATGCCTATGGGGAGAAAAAGTTGTTCGGGTTGTTTGCCACAGTGGTAGTGATTAGGGCAGTGTTAGGCTTGCAACACGAAGTCGACAATGTAAAAGGTTAGATCAATAAAGTTATTCGGGTTGTTTGCCACAGTAGTAGTGATTAGGGCAGTGTTAGGCTTGCAACACTAAGTCGACAATGTAAAAGTTAGATCAATAAAGTTATTCGGATTGTTTGCCACAGTAGTAGTAATTAGGGCAGTGTTAGGCTTGCAACACTAAGTCGACAATGTAAAAAGTTAGATCAATAAAGTTATTCGGATTGTTTGCCACAGTAGTAGTAATTAGGGCAGTGTTAGGCTTGCAACACTAAGTCGACAATGTAAAAGTTAGATCAATAAAGTTATTCGGATTGTTTGCCACAGTAGTAGTAATTAGGGCAGTGTTAGGCTTGCAACACTAAGTCGACAATGTAAAAAGTTAGATCAATAAAGTTATTCGGATTGTTTGCCACAGTAGTAGTAATTAGGGCAGTGTTAGGCTTGCAACACTAAGGCGACAATGTAAAAAGTTAGATCAATAAAGTTATTCGGATTGTTTGCCACAGTAGTAGTAATTAGGACAGTGTTAGGATCTAGTACGGTTGTAGGTTGCTTGTGAGAAAATTATTTGTGAGAGACTCATTCATTGAGAAATTGTTGTACCTTAACATAAATCAGTTAAAGTAAGCGGGGGTAGAATTAAGTAATTGTATAGTAATGTTTCATTATATAAATACCAGCATTCCTAGAACCCTATAGGATCCGGGATATGCGGGCTCATCTAGGGTCTCCTCTGACCATTATACGATCATTGGCCAAAGTAGAATTAACAATATAGACGATTTATTTAGTGTGGTGAAATGCCGCGGGTATGACCACCGCTTTATTACGTATTGGTGCTGTGACGCAGGATCACGGTACAATTTGCTGCCGCTCACCAGGATTACTATGGTTAAGGCAGTGTTTATTACAATATCTATTGTAACTTGCAAAATACATAGTCTGTACCTAATCTTGTATGACGTCAGTCGTCGGTTACGGTTCAAAGGTCAACTAATCCAGACGCTTCCTTAACATTTTACACCCATCCAATGCCGCTAAAGAAGTTTTCACTTCAAAAAAAAATATCTAAATTAGAATTTCGCGAGACTATTATCTGGGCAAGTTGTAGGTATCATGAAAAACCGAGTATGTGCCTAATTATTTGATATAGTAGGTGTAGGTACCAAATTACATAATATTTATTCATTCACATGACCAGTTACCAAACAATGCAAGGAGAATCCACCAAAAGTCATATAAAAATATTTTTAGACTTTGAAGTGTTGGAAATGTGTTACGTTAAACGATAGTGAAGGAAGACATACGATTTCACTCTCACTCACTCACTCACTGTGCTCTCATGGTAGCTTGATGTTACATAGCAATGAACTATCTTACTAACAAAGCAAATATATTATGGTGTAAAATTGAATTCTGACGGTCAAGTAACCCTTGATGAAAACTCGGAGCCCGGAAACTCGGAAAAGGTTTTTCACGCTGAAGCTGCGGTATCTTTTGTCATAAGACGGAGATTCGATCATTGTGGTATACTGATCTCATCAATGGGATGGTTTGTATTCAAATTTACATAGACTCAATCCAAAAGATTTCAGCGTCATCTATTGAGACTCCTCAAGTTACTAACACAGAATCGTTAGAACCGAATCGAAACGTTACCATAATCACACCACCACGGCGATTTTTCTGATGAATTCCTTCAACTAATCCCTCCTTCTCCCTATCCTACCCAAAACAACCTGCCATACCCCCCCTACTCTCATCCACAATAGGTACTGCGCCGGAACGCTGTGTGATTTTAGTTTAGGATTTTAGTCGGCCCTGGTGTGGTGGTGGTATCCATGAGGCTTAGACACGAATAAAATAACTGGGGTGTACTTACACTTCAAACTACGTGACAACTACCATCCTAAGTCAAACCGCGACCGTGGCTTTTAAAAAGAATCCGTTAAAAAGTGTTTTTTTTTTCGCGTAAACTTTAGAAAATATGCAGCCTAGGCAATGGAAAAGCAAATTGGTTTGAAGGAGATCTAGTAAGTAGTTTTTGCAATACGTCATAAATCGTAAACCGCAATTTACCTTTCGTTCACAACAAACTATAAGAACTTTTATATTGTGTTACTTGCTTCATTGGCGAGTCCATCTCGCACTTGGCTAAATCACCCCCAAAACAACTTTCCACCACTTTTGAACCCTGTTAGGGGGTGAAATTCCATAAAATAATTTAAACTTTTTCCAATAATTCTGTACAAAATTATCTATGCAAAATTTGAAGTAGATGGGACCAAGGAATCACGTTGTCACATACAAACTTTACCCTCATTTTTCACCCTATAGGGGTAGAATTTCAGAAAATCCCTTCTTATCGCATGCCTACGTCATGCAAAAAACAAAGCAGTTTTGGCTGTGCGTTGATACCTCAGTCATTCAGGACAAAGGATTTTATATAATTAGTAGCTTTTGCCCGCGGCTCCGCCCGCGTAGATGTCGGTTATAGCCATAATATCGTTATCATTATAAATTGTAACCTATGTGTTATTCTGATGTATAAGCTATATTATTGTAAAGTTTCATTAAAATCCATTCAGTAGTTTTTACGTGAAAGAGTAACAAACAACGATCCATACTTACAAACTTTCGCGTTTATAATATTAGCAGGATATAGATAAAGTTAGCGATGTGAGTACGTATGTAGGTGATCCTGCTGTAGATATACAATAAGATAACCTTAAAGATTCACAAACCATCTCCAATAAAGAAAATACGAGAGTAGATCCTAGGATGAACGAAGGTGAACTAATTTCAGGTTTGGTAGATCGTTGGGGCAAACTTGTTTGAAACTAGTTTGCACCTAAATCTAAGGTTCAAAACATTAGATGTCTACCTTGAATACTAAATTCCTTTAATAACAATTGCTTGATCCTGCCAACTCTTGGCAGGCAATCGATAATATGGTACTAATTTATTGTGATTTTCGAATGAGCGCACGCCTGACCTTTCAACTTAAAGGTCAAACATCTAACCATTCATTCTATTCTATTCCATTATTGTGTCAAATCATTGTAAGACTATGAATTTTTAACACTAGTAATGTTCAATTCAAAAACACTTAAACTGTTGGTCTATCCAAATGGTTATCACATAGAGGAATTCAAGAAAAAGAATAAGGGTATCCAATGTCTACTAAAGACCCTGGCAAGAAACTCGAAGTCTTTTTGTGGTCTATTTACAAACATGTGTAATAATTACAAGGGTTTATTTGTGAAGCCTAATAGATCAAACAGTTCACATCCCAGTTTATTTGTCGTGTGTGTAATATATTGTAATAATCATGAATATTTTTATATCCTTTTTGTAGAGTTTCGTTTTAATAGCAGGTTATAGCCAAGCTGTAAATTTGTTGTCATTTTGTTTGCAGAGTTTCATTACTTTGTCACAGAATAGATAACAGTACTATGTCTAAATTATTAACCAATATCTTACAATTGTTCTATTGGTTTTGTCTTGCTTACATTTTTTGTTTTATCGCATCACTTTATGTAAGCTTTTTAATTGTGTCATGCTGAGTACACATGTTTTGGAATTCAATCTGGAACCGAACCTTGAAATGATATTTTGTAAGATTTTGATTGTTTTCTGTTTTGTGTGCCAAATACATAAATAAATAAAACTTCTGAATTTGTTAATGAGTAGATCTCTAATTTCAAAAGGAGATTGTTATAGAACCAGACCTGAAGTTCGTATCGATGACAATAAAATACTTAATCAATGACGATAAACTTCGAATCACAAATATCTATGCACTAATGTTTCTGAATTACTCGTTGAACCAGGTGCCTCTCGTGCATGAATCACAGTGCGTCCAGTGTCGGGCACGAAAGTTGCACATTCCACGCGAAAGCCCTCGACCTTGCCGGTCATTCATCCCCCACAGAGTTATGGACCTTCGCAAGTGATTTATCGCTCATTGATATGCACCTAAGTGCATAATACATGTATGCATAAGCCAAAGAAAACAAATTTGTATGATGGAAATAAATGTTGAAAATCATAGTTTCGGTGCTTTTTTATTAATAGCATATCTGCTCTGTGACTTATATCAAGTAAAGTTATGATATTAAATGTAGCAGAGTTTGATTTGACTATATAATTTATTGTAATCTAATAAATTATTATACACGCAAAACTAACCGACCTCGATAAATTTAAAATATAATTATAATAAATTATATTTCTTCAGTGCTTTGAAACGGAACAGCGTATAATTTATTACCTGTTCCGTTTGGTGCTGAAAACATTTTTTGCTTTTTTAATAATTATTTTGTGAATTTAGAAGTCTGTTTGAAACACAAAAAAATTCATATCTCCTTGATATCCAAATTTTACACCAATCTATACTAATATTATAAATGGGAAAGAATGTGTTTTTCTGTTTGTTTGTCCATCTTTCACGCCTAAACCACTGAACCGATTTTGATGGAATTTGGTATAAGGGTATATTAGACCTTGAGAAAGGACATTAGCTATGTTTGATCGCGATAACCGCCATCCACGCCGTCGGAGCCGCGGGCAAAATCTAGTAACCATATAAAAAGCTTATAATAAATATTGTGGTTGATACTTCAATTACTTTTTATTCCTGAAAATAATATAATATGAAAATCACATCATAACAAAACAATGGCACGTATGGCACATATTCGTATATGTAATAGTCTCAAGGTGTTTGCACAAAGAAGCCATAAACATTGTTAACCTGAGTGTAGCATTGTGTAGGGCATGCCCATCGTATCAGATCAGTGCGTTAGTGGGCAGGAGTGCGGCCGTGCCGGCACCGAAGGTCACCGACTTCCATGGCCTGGGCTGGACAATGAGCCTCACCCTCACTGCTATTATACAGCAAAAAGTGAGAATTTATGCCATGTTGAAGATCTATTTGTAATCAGGTACTTCTATTTAATTTTTGAAAAGGAATTAATAATTTATTTCTTAATATTCTCAGTTATAACGGGAACAAAATAACGTATCTATTACCTTTATTACTGTACTACATTAACCAGATACTAATATTAACTACTAATCGCAGGTTCTTTTGGTAGCGCCAAGACTGGAAAACACAACCAATTTAATTCAACATTTTAAGTTTTATAATATTTTGCAGAAGGTTGCAAGAAAGATAAATTAAGAGAATAGCGATTAAAAAATATTTAATGAGGAGTATAACTAGTCTATGATAAACGAAGGTAAGGATATATACACCAAATATACAACAACAACAATAACAACGAAAACACATCATGGAATTCCATCGCTTAGCAAGGCTCTTGGGCAACGTCCCCAGAAATGTATACAGATAGGAATGTGTTGAATGACGTGTTTTGATTGAATTTTAGTATGCTCACCCTTGTGTAGTTGCAAGTATATAAATGTAACTGGAAACTTTGGTAACAATATAAATGATGCAGAGGTCAGGAAATTCGACATCATAATAAGGTTATCTTATGAAATAAATAAATAGAAATAAAAAATAAGAAAGCCTTTTATTTCTTCCTACACAATAGATTTACAATGAAATGGAAAACAGTACGCACATCTAAACAATGAAATACAATAAAAAGTTCTTCTTCTTTCGTTCCGTAAGTTCCGTCTTCTTTCTTTTTTTTTCTATTTTTCTTTTTTTCCTATTTTTTCCTTTATTTCAATTGCAAGATCCCCTCTCATTGGAAGGTAAAGGCCTCCTCCAGATATAGCCATTGTTTTCTGTCATCTGCTACTCGCATCCAGTGGGCACCTGCTATTTTTATGATGTTGTCTGTCCAACGTGCATTTGGTCTGCCCCTTTTCTGTGGCCCGATGGTCCCAACCATGATGTTGTTTTTCTGGTCCAACGATTCTCATTAATTCTAGCCACATGCCCAGCCCATCGCCATTTTAGTTTTTGTGCATATTGTGGTTGTCTTATTAAACGTTCAAAATAGTTACATTCTTTTAACTTTGTATTAATTAAAGGAGTCTCAACTATGTATCTCAAATGGACATTAAATAACGAAGATGCTTCATTTAATACAAGTTGCAAGCTCAACACTTTACGGTTCAGTTCATTAAGAGCTACTGATGTAATGTTTTATTACCGGAAACAACAAAATATTATGTACCGACCGTGTTGTAGAACATAGTTACAACGTAATAAGGTTAATAGACAGATTTGGAGCGTAACTAAAAGATAAAGGAGCTTAAGGTTAATCTTATAAGTACCTACCTAATTTTCTATTTTCTGCCTGCAATCGTCATCTGAGCACCAATCCCAATTGCAATTCTGCAAGCGCAATCATACCGGCTTGCACATGAGAATGGCTTTGGCCGTAAAGATCTTTGCACACCCAACTCCCAGGCAGAGCTTAAAATGCCAGATAATGTTTAACATTCCAAATTCAGTGGTCCGCTAATCAATTCAGTATCACAGAATGTAATTTCAATTCTTATGTGAAGGTAAAAGAAGTGTGTGATGTGATAATCGAATCGAATACATTTAGAAAGCTTTTTGGAATGTAGTAAATAACTACTCGGATATGAAGAACGAGTATCGCACACAAAAGTAGGCCAAGATATTTATTATTTTGAAAACGAGGTAAATGGCTTGAATCGAGGCTAATGACAAATCAATTATCAAAACAGACCATTAAAAATTGACAATAGAATGATTGATAGAAAACAATGTCACGTTGTAAATAGCGTTAGAATGTTTGCGATGCAATAGTGGTAAGTAAATCATAATCATATTATAAGCACCAAGCGTAGTTGGACTAGTGGCGAGGGCCAGCACAGGTTTACTTTCACTACTAGAGGCCGACAGCTGGCAACCCCCCCCCCCCTCCGCCGCTCCTCACCGCCCCTCCATCCTCCAACTGCACTGCGCAATGTTGCCTTATATTCGTAACTTTACATAGTGTCGCTGTCGAGTACATACCTTGCACAAGATGATGAGTTAACGACCAGGAATGCTTTACCTAATGCGAGTCTAATTTAAAAACTCAACTAAGGTGTAGATAATCTTCATTCAACTTTCAAGGTCTTCTTATGTTAGGCTTTTCTTTTAAAGTAATCGCATTTACACTTACTCGTACGTCATGTGCTATTTCTTCAACAAGTTTAGTGTTTTGTTTACCAGTTACCTTCTTATAGCTCATAATAAAACAAAGATACTGCTCAGTGAAACGGTCATCAGCTTAATTCAAATGATTAATTTTACATAATATGACATCACCAAAACTACAGGAACTACAATATTCGAATATTTTATGACCAGAATTTTAAATATCGAGACAAATTAGCATATCGATTGGAATATCAAGCATCGAAACAACATGAAGTAATATATTATGTAGGTAAGTAAATAGGCGCTGGAGCGTGGAGCCTGAACTGAGAACATTAGCGAGCGGGGCGGCGACGACCTCGCCAGCTCGACTCACCTCAGCGGATCAAGTAAACCTGTGACTTGGCACTCTTTTATATAAGAACTGATGCATGTTCTGAGAAATGTTGTTACATTTCTGTACCAGGATATGAAACATTCAAGGATGTTACAATCGGAACGAAACTTAAATTGCATCATAAAGTCATAATTCATTTATTTAAGTAATGCTTAATAAAAAATGCACGTTAATAATTTTTGAATATCTAATTCAATTCAGGAAATCTTTATATGTACTATTATAAACGATGATTCTATTATAAATGTTTTTATGATGTAGTTACTCAATTATACTACATAGAACGTCCGAATGAATCGGGATGAAATTTGGATCAGATCAGAAACGTAGCCTATGTGCTATTCCAGACTATAAAATATAGTCTGGAATAGCACATAGGCTATGTTTTTCCCAGAAATGTATTCTATGAATCACGGACAGGGAATCAGTATTTCACATGAACATAGTCGAGAGTACAAGGTAGCAAAACATAATATTCTATGTCTACTTTTATTCGAAAGAGCAATTACAAAAGTTCATATCTAATTGCACAAACCAATGTTGAGAAATCGATAACTTGACCAACACGTTACATTACGGAGCATGGAGTGGCCTGTCTGTCTGTGACTAAAGCTATGTCCTAGTTATTCTGATATTGCATTATCGGTGAATATCCAATGTGTGAAAAGTATATTTTTACGTTCTTGGAAACTGATAGGAAACAGTTACCTGTTTGATACTTAAAATATACTAACATGCAATTATATGTTTGAAGTAGGTAGATAGGTAATACCTCATAGATTTTATACCTCATAGGTTTTAAACTTAGTAACTAATTGTTACTAAACAATAGTTATACCCATAGTTGCATTGGCAATAATACATAGGTAGTTTATGAGGTAATCGCTTAGATTCCACGCACATTCACGCACAATACATTTATTTCACAATTTTCTATGTATTTTTCAACATTTTTATTCAAATTTATAACATACTAGCTTCGCCCGCGTGGAATTCTGTACCTGTTCCCGTGACGGCTAAATACTTTTTAAAAAAATTCTAGAAGAATTAGCGAAATCGGTTTAACTGTTCTCGTGATTTGCGCTTAGCAACACTTTCAGGGATTTATTTTTATACTATAGATTTTTTTTTAAAATCAACGAAATATAAAACGTCAAAAATGAATAACAGGGTTAAGAGTTGGTATATGGGTAGACTGTAGATTCAAACAGCTTCATGTTAGTCGCTACTTTCGTGACAATAAAGAATAAATCAACCGTATATTATAGACCAGAGTTCTGTTTCATTTCACACACGTCACCTTTACCACGCCTCCTACCAATCAATTTCACCTATCGTGAATTATGAAAAAATATTTCCTGCACACGAAACTGCGTGAATCAACTACATACGAGTACTGTGTAGTATAATGATTGTATCACATGAGTTCGTCAGCGTTACGTACGTATTGATAAACGATGCTGACGCGAGAAATTGTTAACAAAAAAGAGAAAGTGTCTTATTAGCGCTGTTGTTACAATGACATTATAGTCTTAGTTAACTGCTAGCCACGACAAAGACTAATAGCTGTGCTAATAGGTACATGTCATACAAACAGTACCTTTTTTTTTTTTGATATGACTCTTGAATTGCCAATCTCACGCGTTTTGGAGACGAGTGACAGGTTAAGGCGTAAATTATATAGAAAAGGCACGTGGCATAACTATAATCATACTAAATCTATCTCTAGCAAAATCGCTAATCATGTCGATTGGCTCTCAAAAACGCTCATTTCCATATAGCTTGCTTTAAGTTACGTTACGTGTTATGTCTTTTTTGTTTCGGTTTTATAAACACAAGTTATAATACAGATTATAGTTCTTTATAAACATAGTCTTAACTACTCTATAAAGGTAATATTAGTCCGATGTACGATAGAGAAAACGGCCTTACAGAACCGAAGCAAGCTGACCTATCCGGCCTCTCACTCTTGTTTTCGCCGCCGACATCAAATCTAAGGCGGGTATTGTGGGCCTACCATGACGTGTTTTAAGCAATCCGATATAGGGCCGCGATTCAGAACGAGATGGATGAAGATGGAGCGGGTGTCAGGTCAGCGCATATCTTTGCTTTGAATCACGGTCGAAGGCATGATCGCCTAAATTACATCACAGTAGGCGCATTGTGCTTGATATTTCTTTGTTTTTAAGTTTGGCCTATACCTAAAGGACTACTATATGTATATGTGCAACGTGAACGTGTAAGGTTTCTTAACAGCAATTATCAAAATTTAATTTATTTCATAACTGATTGCCAGGTAGAACCACCATATAGAATCTATAATGAAACATTTGTTAAAAATAATTTATATCCTAACTAATTGGAAGTAAGAACTGCGATTTAGTTTTGATTTAAATTCAGTAGAGTAGATATGCAAATACCACAAGTAGTTGATCAGCACAATTATAGGCTTGAATAAGATTGAATTCAAATCTTTAGTTCTCAAAGACACTGAAGCGAAAAAGTCTAATAAAAAGATATGATACAGGGTGGAAGAACCTTATCTGGCAGGAAAGAATGCTTAATATAGCATTAAAGATAGCAAAATTTTACCCGAAAGAAATATTCCCTATTGTTGGGACGAATAGGTAGCCGCAACCGGCAAAAAGCTCGTTTACCAACTTATTATCGCGTTGAATTTATAAGTTTCAATATGATGGATTTCCTTTCATTCAATTTACCAAGTCTGTTAGAGAGATATGATCCTTTTGTACGTCTTGCAATAAAAGCACAAGAATTTTTTGAGTAAAAATTTGGTATATTCAGTATTTAAGGTGCTTTCCCTCCAGATAGTGTTAAAAATATTCTAGGCTGTTTATGGAAATAGCCGCGGTAGCCTAGAGGTATGGGTAATGGACTGCTGAGACGAGGTCTCGGGTTCGATCCCAGGTTTTCCATGGCACACACCAATGACTTTTCGATGCTTTTCGAAGTTATGTGTGTATTTATCGCAGGTTTATAAGTGCCCAGTTAATGGCAATAGGCTCGCCACCTATTACATTGGGACCTAAATATAAACCGGCGAAATGTGGGTGCTAGCACCTCTGCCTACCCCTTCGGGGATAAAGGCGTGAGTTTATGTTATGTTATGTATGTTTATGGAAACTTTACAAAGTAACGAACTAAAGTATTCCAAAGTATAAATTAAAACAGTATAAGAAACTTGAAACCTATCCTGACCTTGTAAATATCGTCGGTTACCCCAGTTTATCGATAAATATGCAGCGACATTATAATGTTCGCATAGCCAGTCTTAGCTCTCATACTAGATACCTGTTTATTGAGACAGAGCCCACCCACGCTTTAACTACGAGTTCCTTTGGTTTTGTATAAAAGAAATAACAAAAATTTTAAAATTTTACATTTGTCCGCTGAAGATTATAAAAAAAATCGCAATTTTATTATTGTTTCTTTCAATATAAAGAACGTAGGTATGTAATTTTGTTAGTGTTTAACAACTTATGGCGGGGACTGTACTTTTCCAAGTTTTCACGCTTTTCACCTCGACAACATTGCTTGACTTAGCTTACCATTAAACGATAACGTCTTAACTGCAAAATAGTCTCGTACCGTATTAATTATCACGAACGTTCTAAACAGACATTGTAATCTCGGTGACATTAAAGCATTGTGGGCGTGCGCGTTGATGTCTTTTGTATGGCAAATAGTGCAAATCGCAATCGACACTTTTTTTTCAATAGTAATTTAACAAGCGCATTATGATGTTTTTTAAAGGTGAACATGATCATTTCTTTATATACTTACGTATGTGCATAAGAGTTTTAAAAGGGGTCAGCAGATTTTTTTCATTATATGACCATCTATTATATTAAACAGGACATTATAAAAAGTATATATTTAGCGGTTTTTCGTTCCATTTGTCGTTATCATCCTGTTTTAAACAAATGTGTTAGGTTTTAAACAAAGTATATAAATAGTAATGTAACAATTAAATAAATGTGCAAAGGCTCACAGTGCTAGCACTTCACGTACGAGCCGACCGTTACCCACGTACCTATATAGGTATAAATAAACCGTTCTGGGACGTAGGCGCCATGCTAATCACACTCCACTTTCTTCCGTTTTTTTATTACGGCTCATCAAGACTCCACTTCGCTTTTTGAATTTTCAAAAAACTTAATTAAATATATACAATTTAATTTTATTCATTCCATTTTTTTAATTGCAATGGTTTTTAATATGGGTTTCCAAAACTATTTTTAGTCTGTGAATGCAGTTGAGTGTCAGTCTCAACTAGTATTTATTATGATTGGTGTAAATTTAAATACAAAAAAGTCATCAGCTGACGAGATTTGAACTTGCGAATCTTTTGTTCTATTTCTTCGTAAGAATTTTTGGTAGAGGTATGTGTCGGCGAATTTTTACTATCCGGGAAACTTCCATGTATGTTTCCAGGTAATAACAATAACATGCTGGTTGCATCGCCATTATTTAAATACTTAACTCAAAATGTGCAAATTTATTTATTTCATGTATGTCACAAAGAATTATCATTGTTACTGAAATATAATGTTAAAGTAAAAAAAAGTAAAATAAAACAATGTAATTTAGTAATAATTTAAACTAACGCCACAGACAAATAAAAGGATTTCATTCACATTTATTGAATACAATGCGATTGTTATACTTAAATGTCATACCAATGTCAAATAGGTAAATAATTGCAATTGAAAGCATTTAAATATCAGCAATCAGCATATCGCAATGCATTTTAAAATTAAGATATACTTCACCTCAACTAAGCTAACCTTCAACTACTAGTTGACGCACCAGACCTGCCAAGCTTGGCTTGGTGGCAGGCTTTACACTCAGTGTTTAATTAGTTAAAACGCACAGAAATGGTAGGCACTTAGGCGACACCGGGACAAACAGCTAGTTAATATTTGTAAATGTTATCTAAAAGTTTTATTAAATGTTCAATTGTGTTTATCTAAAAGTTTAGGTTTCGTTCTTTGTGATTTGTTTACCAGTAACGTTAATTTATTTGTTTGTTTTGCATACTTGACATAGAATTGTCTATCTTAATTTATTATTAATATTCATACAAGTACAAGTATATTTGCCCATTTACAGAGACATATACGTATTACGGTATACGCATAAATAGGTAATTAATATAACATATTATTTAATCATGTAATCGTTTCTTAACTTCCTTGAATACTTATGATCATGCGTCAATACCACCAAAATGCCCACCGAACTGGTGCCCATGTTTAAAATTAAAAAATAAATACTTATTCGATTTAGGACAGCGTCAAATTGAAGTCATAAATAAAGCGTTGAGAACTTATGTACTGTTAGAAATCAGGAAATATCTCTGGTATTATCGATTATAATATAAATATCAAACTAAATTACAATACGGAAACCGGCTCAAGGATCTCGCACGAAAGTGGTTACGTTGTTTCATTTAGCATTCCATCGGTTTATTTGAATGCTAATACAGTGACACTTGTCATAGAAAGAACACAATGTATTTTGAAATGTAAGCGCTAACGTCATTCAGGCTTTTTTACACTAGAAGCTTTGCAAAGCTCGCAATATTAAATGTGTTTTGTGATATTTTAACATTTTTAACGTTACGAGCACTCTCAAATTTAATAGGTAACATTAATTCGTTATCTAAATTTGTAAACATGTTTTATATGCCGTAAGTACCTATATCATATCTGCTTCTTTAGTACTTTTAAAACGTTTTTCATTTTGAACATTGGGCTCACTATGTCTGCACGACTAAAGATACAAGAATATAATCTGTCAGAGCTAGGAAATTCATTGAAGTATATTATAGAAATTATATGTTGGTATTTAAACAAGAAAGTGCTGCAGTCAGCGGATACATCAAAAGAAAACCTTTACATACTTAATCTCTAATATAAAAATGAATCGCTGAATTAGTAACACTCAGCGCAAATCTCGAGAACAGCTGAACCGATTGCACTAAATTCTTTTTTCAAAATATTCCTTGCAATACGAGGATGGTTCTTATGCAGAATAAAAAATAAAAAATTGCCAGAACACGTTTAAAAATAACACTTTTCAATACTCCCATTCAAACGATTCGTAATAATACTTAAAAGTCAATTTAAACTTTAATAAAAAAAAAGAAAAAAGAAGAAAGAAAGAAAGAAAAATGCATTTATTTTGAATAGCTGCGGCACATAAGAAACGTAATACTATATCATAAAGTTCCGGTGAGGCAAAATAATTGATGACGCATAATGGCTTAGGGGTGCTACGGGGTTGAAGTATACCACGGGCCAAGCCGACCCGGGTCAGCTGTATAACAATAGAAATGAACGGCCTCTGTGGCGTAGCGCTAAAATATTTGACAGCTACGCAAGGGGCGCAGGTTTATTTCCCGTTCAGTGTGAATATTTCAGTATTTCTATGTAAATAAATATGTTTATTCGCATTCTAGATCCCACAACATAAGCTAATAAATTATACTTACTTTGCATCTAGATAGCTTTGTGTAGAATGTCGTAAAATATTTATTTGTTATTAAAATACCAAAGAACATTTAAAAGCTTTAGCTTCTCATAGTATGACTAACAACATTCCTCTTCTAGTTACATTAATTATACCCATGTCATTCCCTATATCTAGCCACAATATCTAGCTACGGTATAAATTAATATTCACAATTCCCACCAATCTTTTAAGTACAGTGGGCCCCCCCATGACGTGCTATAAACAATCTTGTTTTGAACGGGCAAGACAAATGGAGCTTGTACATCATATATAGCTCCGTCTCTGTTACCCGCCAAAAACACAACCGCTTATAACACGTCATGGTACATCTATAACTACAGACTTCAGAAACGGATTCAGAAAGATTCAGAAACTTCTAAATCTATCACTCTCTAATTACATTGTAGGTACTTAGAAACAGAGCAACATGCAAATGCATACACAAATTAAAATGCCTTGAGTGTACCTTTAATTACGCTTTGTGTTGCACGCGGGGCGGCGACTGCGCAAGCAAACATTATTATTAATTAGTTAATTGCACTTAGCCAACGCCACTATTGCGGAAACCATCAAATTGTTCTTGTTCCAGTGAGAACGACCCTCTGATACCGGATGCGAGCGAGGTTCGACCAGCTCTTGACATAAAACTTATATTATTAATGTTTCACTAAATTTCTATTATAGCCTCGACATCGATATCGTTATTTCTAATTACTTAAGCGATTAATAGTGACATCATGCCAATGCGTGTTTTATGAGTACATTCATTTTTATTGGATAATATCGTGATTTGACAACATAGTTCTGAGTAATATGTTTAAAATTTCGTTTATAAGTAAATAGTAGGTTTATGTAGGTAACAATTGAACTCTTCTATGTATTATGGTGGAATCATGAGTTAGTTAGACTTTTCTTTTATCAACCAATCAAACGAAATAGAATGAATTTTAATAAGGTACATAAAAATGAGTTATACTAATCAAATCAGTCATATTTGAGAACTCGCCCATAACTGTAGATATTATATTACGTAAACTTATTCAGTACTGCGAACCTTCATAATTACGTAATTGTAATAAATTAAGATCTGATAAGTATGTATATCTGCATATTATTACAGTGTGTGTTTAGAGGTCGATCAACGTAATTATTGAAGGAAGTGACGTGCGCGTTTCCCATTCTCTATCCTATACGGCATAGGCCGCCTACATTCACTTTTGTTTACGTTGCTGAGATTTTGCGAATTCGGTAGAGACAAGATTTCTGAATAAATAATACATTATGATTCATAATGTATTGGAGTTTATAACACATGAAATGTACTTTACATAAACTCGGTTGCGAAACTTTCGAAAGAGAAACCAACCTAGAGTCACACGTTCGCTTTCAAACAAAACATATTTATCTCGATTCTAAGGAAGTTCTCAAAGGTTTTTGCTAATATATAAACACTGAAAAGAGTACATCGGCTACTAAACACCCTCGCACACTTTCGCAGCTGATCACGGACAATCAACAGCTTCGGAAGCTGGGAACGTTCCTTACTGATCTAATCTATAAACAAGGGTGAAACTCACCGTCGATAATCCTAAGGTTTAGTTCAATTGTAATCCTTATGTGTGTACTATGTCACTTCACAATGTGTAAGTAAAGCGTGGAGTGCACTCGCGGGAAGGTGCGTGCGCGCATGGTGCGCGTGCGATGTGACCGAGCGCGCGCCGTTCACTGCCGCAGGCTGACCTGCCGCACGCCAACGCGAACTCACTTAAAAGTGCCAACCCTTTACGAAGGCTCCTTTTTTGAGGGTTTTCCATAGGTTTTCACTTATCTGCGATGTGAGTGCAATGTAAAACTATATTTGTCCTAGCAACTAAGCCTGGTTGAAAAACAAATATGTAGTACCTAATAATAAAGTTACGCACAGTGGAGGTTATTCTCTAGTTACAGATACCGGACTGGGAAAGTAGCATCACCCTCACTGTTCAAATAAAGTAGAGCTGTTCATGTTGTGAGTGCTTACATACTTCAGAGTTAAGTAGAAAAGTCAGTGTTGTCAGTAGTGTCAGTTATTGGTTAAGAAGTCAACCTTGTGATCGAGATGTTCTGCACATATAATGGTGAAACGCTGCATTGCACAGCGCTCATATTTAAATGAAGAAAAGAAAAGGCCCAAGAATTGATCCCTGTAGCACTCCTATAGGGACAGGTGAACTTGAGGACTTTTAAGGGATTTATTGTTGTTTAAGGTAATAAGGCAACTAAAGCAAGCGCTATATCTCTACTCCCACACTGGATAAATTTGTTAAAAAAGTAAAAGTGTTCAACATCATCAAACGCTTTTGGCAGATTACAAATTAATAATATGCAGTGTATTTTTTCAGGCACTTAAGATTTCCGTTATAGGAGTAACTTATGAATCTCTACTTATATTATGATGTTGCACTAGCTTGTTCAAACGAAAATGTATTTTGAACATTTTACAAATTGCAGTTACCTACTAAGTTTAAGGCCTTTAATAACTTATTAATTTTCATTTTGCTTCATAGCACTGCTACTATCTCCTATATCAACTAAAGATATTAATAAGTATCACAGTTCAATATTATTTTATAATTCATGCCATAATTTCCTTAAATAGTTACATCATTGTAAGGATTTTTGTTACTATGATAACGATTGCGTAACCGAAGTCATATTATTTCAAATTTATCAACGAAATAAATGCTGTGCTGATTTAACAACATAAATATAAAATAAAATTAATAAAATAAAAATTCTTTATTTCGGATTACTTACAATGATCCATAGATTTGTTAGTAGTAAAGTTTAAAGAAAAAGTTAAAAAAATATTTAAGAGAAAGTAGTATAAGTCGAATAAGATTTATTAACCAACAATTAAATAAAACAAAATGTCTATCAGAAATAAAAAATCGTCACAGTTTATTAAATCATCATCATCTATATTTAGACGTTATCTTGATTGCATCCGAAGCCGAGATGGCCCCGGAGCTCAGGGTCCGCCTTCCGGCTCAACCTCCTCCACTTCGCAAGATCTTTGGCGTCCATGGTAGAGCAACCATTTACACGCATGTCACCTTCCACGACGTCAAGCCAGAACTTCTTGGGCCTACCCCTTCTACCTGGAGCCGGTGGAGGCGCCATTGCCAGGATTCATTACCCATGTAGCCTGGCTGCTGCCACACCTGCAAAGGCGATTATCTTGCATTTTATCTGCGATGTCACGGACATTAAGGTTGCCGCTGATGCGAGAGTTCCTCACGTAATCTTTACGCGTGACTCCACACAACCACTGTAGCATTTTCATCTCCGTGACACGCAGCTCTTGCTTGTATCTCTCCAACGGCGGCCACGTCTCACAGCCGTGTAAAAGGACAGGCCTGATGATCGTGTTATGGACCTGCCCCTTTAACCTGACTGGCATGTTAGGATCGCATGTGATGCCAGTCATTTCCCGCCACATTCAGACCAGTCACATGAAGTACAGATCCCAAGTACTTAACCTGGTCCGTGCGCTCGACCAAGTCATCGCCTATGCGGACAGATGTGGGATCTGTTGAGTTTAACGCCAAGTATTCTATCTTCGCCACATATTATATACCTAACTAGTTATAAATTATAGTTTAATACATGAATCTTTGACAAACATGAAAATTGCTCCTGCAATCGCTCATAGTAACCTGTATTATAATATATAATTATGTTTTTCGACCGTTAGTCATTTGCTTTAAATTACTGTAGTTAATCTAGCAAATCATTTGCGTTACCCTAAAAAGGCCAATTAAGTAACTATAACCATGCCCTATTAAGGTGAAAATATTAGGATTTCATCAGTGCATCTCGCTTTAACAGTAAGAGACTACGGAAAGAAGATACTATACGAGTACCAAAAGTGATTTAATTGACCATTTCAATGTATACAATCAAAATCAATCTTAATATATATAAATCTCGTGTCACAATGTTTGTCCTCAATGGACTCCTAAAACACTTAACCGATTATAATAAAATTCGCACACCATGTGCAGTTCGATCCAACTTGAGAGATAGGATAGTTTAAATCTCAAATTATAGTCCGATTCGCGATAACCGACATCCACGCGGGCGGAGCCGCGGGCGACAGCTAGTATATTTATAAAATCCTCTCTTTCCTTAAGATCAAAGCCTCCTATACCGATATTAGGTAATGAGTACATGTACTACTCATTACCGAATATCGATAACTCAATAAAAATGAACAACATGGTAAATAGCCCGGTGAGTGTTACACTATTAATATCGGGTGTCTCAGTAAGAGAGCACTTTTTAAAATTGGTTTTTTTTTTTCATGCAAGGGCAACTCTGAAATTTGACACCTCTGTTTATTCCGATTTTTAAAAATGGAGAGCTTTCGTTATAATTGTGAAAACTCATTACAAAAATGGGGTAAGTTACGCTGAAACCGCTCGCAAACTTCGCCAAATTTTCAGCCTAGAAAGTGCACAATGTGTTAACATTCGAAGAGTGGTCAAAAAATTTGAAGACAGTTGGTGGATTATGGATAATAAGAATGCTTTGCGTAGGAGTACAGGTCGGTCTCTTGAAAAAATTGCTGCTGTAAACGAGAATGTCGCCGAAAACCCGAAAACATCAATTCGGCATCGTTCTCAACAACTTCAAATTGCACGAAGCACTACGCAGCGAATTTTGACTAAAGACCTCCACCTTCATGCGTACAAATTCAGCTAACTCAGGAGCTCAATTTAGCAGACTACGGAAAGCGCCGGCAATTCGTTCAATGGGTAATGCAAAGTGAAGTCGATGCCAATTTTTTCGAAAAAAGTAATTTTCTCCGAGGAAGCGCATTTCCATTTCGTGAATATATGTCTGTTGTATATGTATATTGGCGAATTTGGGACTCAGGATTTTGACCAGGCGGCGTGATTGGATACCTTTTTGAAAATGAGGCCAAAATTGCAGTGACTGTGAACGGCATTCGTTACAGGAATATGATAAAGGACTTCTTGTGGCCTCAACTGGACGGCATGAATCTGGACAACATGTGGTTTCAGCAGGACGGCGCAACATGCTTGATTGCAATGATTTCCAGATCTCATTATCTCACGAAATTCTGATGTCAACTGGCCAATAATATCGTACGATTTTTTTCCTTGGGTTTTTTTTAAATCTCGGGTTTATACAAATAAACCCGAAACAATTCCTGAGCTCAAATCGGAAATTCAACGCGTCATCGGTGAAATACAGCCACATCTCTGTGCAAAAGTCATGGAAAATTTCATGAAAAGAATAATGGTCTGTCATCGGAGCCGTAGGGGTCATTCGCTGGATATTCTATTCCATACTTAATCGGAACATGTATTCTTTTCAATGCAATAAAAATATCACAACTCTGTCATAAAATATTTATTTTTATTTTAAAATGAAAAAGTGCACTCTTACTGAGACACCCTTTACTCATTATCTGTTTTGTGGTCTAACATATTTGTAAATAATAAGACTGAGAATAAGTTAGTTCATTGTAATAATTGTATGTTATATATAATAGTCGCTATAGTGGTACAATAAGAGCAAATACGTGGTTCACGCGTAGTGTTCTCTGAAGCGCACGGTGCTTCGTCGAGGCAGGGGAGAGTCTTCATCGCTGTCGAACGCAGGTTCGTAGCCACGGTTGAGATACGCACCTGAGGTGGAGCCGCGTCCACCTAGATCTGTTAGCTGAAAAGAAAATACTATGGGTCAGTCCCTGGAAGCAAAAAAAGACGGGTTGCACTCCGGGAGTGCCGGCAGAAGTGAAAACTTATTCTTTCTTTCTTTCTTCGTTGTATACAGAGAAAAGATAAAAAGAACATACCATACTATAACATACCTATAATATAGCGCCAATCATAGAACCTATCACTAATTATCTGTCAGAAGAAATTAATGAATTAAGTACAAAAAGAAAAAAAAATCACAAAAAGTAATAAATTATGAAAAGAAAAAATTATCACAAAAAGTGTCAGAAGCCCAGGTTCGTACCAGGTATCATCTGAAACCATAAAGACTCACAGTCGAAGCGTTGACGGCTAAGCTAAGAAGCGGTCAGAGTGTTCCCCCTGTAAGGGAAAGAATGCGAGTTCGAGCCCCGCCTGGACCGATTCAATATTTTTCCTATCTTAATTGATTTGAATAAGTGGCATTCAAAATGCTTTAAAATTTCATTCAACCTAGGGTAATGGTTGTGTAATTACAGGATAATCACCATCCGAGTGTCAATCCCGGTAAATCTTATACTTTGCAGTCTGGACTCTGCTTGGGATAACAATAGTCGGAACTTTTCCTTTGAAATTTGCTTCTACGGGAGCGACTATGGTCTTCTTCATCCCAGAGCTGTCCCGGCTGCCTTCAAATTTGGCGTATTGGCTAATACAGAAGCGACTGTTGTCTCATAAGGTCCATATAGGGTTGGAGCTTTAAAATATTCTTTGTCCTATAACTACAAAGAGCTCTGAGGCCCCGAAATTAGTGAATTCTAATGTACAGTAATAGCATACTGTACATTGGAGTTCACCAATTTCGAGGCCTCAGAGCTCTTTGTAGTTATAGGACAAAGAATATTTTTTTAAATCTAAGAATTAAACAACTCCAATAACACTGACTCTATTTCCTTTCTTAAATTAATTAATTATTATTCAAAGCATAGAGAATACATATTCAGTGCTTACCGAAATATGGTCACCATTGTAAAGAAAGTCGTTGGTAGAAGTTCGGGCCTGTAACTGCGAACGGCGACGCTCGGCAGTAATGGAGTCGTGTCTGGTTTGCAATGCTCTGAGGGTCGCTCGCCTAGTCGCGGGGTCTGCTCCCAATGACGGCAAGCGGGAGATTACGTCTGTAAAGATGGAGAAGAATTTTGATTAGAGGATAGGCTTATTAGCTTTTCTTAAGATTATAAGTATAGGCTTTTGTCGCCTACCTATGAGTTACCTGAATTACGGCCCCTAAGAATGTAATACTATAAAAACAACAGTGGTACTCAGAGAGCCGACGGAAGGAAATCCGGTGAATATATGTACTAAGATACTTATGTAAAGAGATGTCACATGCGAACTGTCACAATCAGTAAACAGGGTAGTGTCCTTGAGTCAACGTATCACCACCAATACTGCTTAATGTCGAAGATTTTTCTAAACAAACATGCAAAGTATACTAAAATGTTGCCTAACTAAACTGAAACTTTGACTTTTCATTATTTTTAATTCCCAAAATAGGTCAAAATAAGACAAAATTTATAACTTTTAGATTGCTTATTAAATTTCAAATCAATCTTATTATGCATTGTACATGTATAAACATAACGTGGAGTGACATACATGCGATACTCTCTTGCACTTCATACGTTTGCACTCAAGCGCCAGCACACTGTGACGTCATAAGAATAAAAAAACTATTTGTCATAAGAATATTTCACTTTAACAGTTCATTATACTATTGAAAGGGGTACAGTTTACTATAATAATAAAAAATATTTAGGACACAACCCTATTGTCACAGGTGTCGATAACGGTGTCGTGAATTCAACAGCTTTTTCAATCTCAAAAAATGTTCTACAAAAAATGCCCAATACGTCTGAACAAGTTTTTACTTCAAAAATATCTTACCCGGGTTAGCATTATTCTGCAAAATAGTGAGCCTCCTCTTGAAGTTAGCATCAAGGTTCACCACACTCTGTTTAGCATCCCTTGCCCTCTCTAAGTTGAAAATAGTCTTTCTGCGCGTGACGTGGTCGTCCTTCGGGCCATGGTGGTCCAAATCGTCCGTGTTTAGTCGCTGCAAGTCTTTGGCTATTTCTACCGCGTGTTTCTCGATAAGGGCGTCTTCTGACATTTCATCCGGCTATATGAATCAAATGAATATTATTAAGAAATCGTTTTATTAACAAGAAATTAGATTAGACTACCGTGCCGTTAGCTCAATTGACAGGATTAATGGAAATTCTAGTCATTTTTGTTAGGCTTAGCTTTTGGTTAGTAGCTTTTAAAAAGTGTTAGGAACTAGTGTCACCACTTATTGTTAGACTTATTACGTCATACAAAGCGACGACGTAATTGGTTATTGTTTCCGCAAAGGTCATTTAGTAGCCAATCGCGTTTCAAATTGTATTGAAAATCGTTACAGCATTGTGGCAAGTAAGCGATATCTTTGTGGCTCATGACTTTATGTTCTACACAGTCCCAAAAGAAGAATAGACAGTAGTAATTTTCTACAGAAAAAATACGATATTTACCCTTTTAGTGAAGTACCAGTTCAGAGTAGTAGTGGAAAGTAGATGGATAAACGTGCCAAGTCGATGGAACAACATAGCGGTGAACTGAATCAGCATCACAGAGCCGAAGAATATAAGGAATACTGATCCTATCGGCTCCAGCGTTAGGTAGTCTTGTGTTATAGTTATCTATAAATAGAAAATAATATAAAGCGTCAGTAATGACAATTTAAAGCATGGGTAGCTTAGTCGTTAAGGAGTCGGCTTTACGATCGAGAGGTCCCGGGTTCGAATTACACTACCGACGTGAGCCCACTTAATATGAACATATTGTGAGAAGAGAGGAAAGTAATGTTGTAAGGAAGGTTTAAAGTATGAATGTAGAGGGATTTAGGAGTAGAGGTAAACCCAAGAACAGATGAATGGATGGCTTGAAAGATGATATAACAAAGAAGAGAATACCTGAGGAAATGATATCTGACAGGAATTTGTGGAGGAGAATGACAGGTCGCGCCGACCCCAAATAATTCGGACCAGGGCAGATACTCGTAGATGATGATGATGATACACCTAAACTGCTCGAGTTTATATTGTACAGATAATGAGTAAATAATAGTAAGTAATATAAGGAAAAAAGAAAATATGGAATATATAATTAACATTAGAACTAAATATAAATGTAGGCTGCTCAGATTTGGCTATTTACATTGTACTTACCACATTCGAATTGTTGTCATATTCTACGGCAACCTTCTGTCCAAAGGGCCACTTGAAATGCAGCTGATCTTGGTTCGATTGCAGCAGAAAGATCACGAGCACGAACAGAGCGTTCAGCATCACAAACGCAAACACCATCGTATCGCGTAAGTTCTTCAGATCAGTTTTGATACGGTCCTGTAACAAAAACGTTTTAAATTACTATATAAATCATAATAAGAACATTCCAGGACATTTTAGATAGACCTAAGCTAAGCAGAGCAGAAGATTGTAGATAAACATACTTAGATATTTTTTATTCCGTCTTCTTCATCTCAGCGAAAACCGGCTTATACTGTGGCACCTAATTGTTGCTCTGTTACATTACAACTCCATTATTTGATATATTTCGGCTTTACAGCAGCCACTAACGTTTGAGCCCCTAACCTTGAGAGGTCTTGCTGTAGTCCCACAAACCCGTTTCTTGTAATATCGAACTGTATAATAATTGTACAATAATGTGGTGATATTCAGCATTTAAAAAACAATACGATTGGCATGTAAAATTCGACATCTCATATAATCGTTCCTGTGAGGACGTATGCAATGTCGCGATTTCCGTTAAGTGCAACAGTGTCTGTAACGCCAAAGTCTCGTCAGTTTTCAGCAGATGTCTCCGTAGAAAAGCTACGGTATTACAATATTCACCCAACTGTTAAGGAAGAGTTATGTTTTGTAAGAATTTTCGACTAAAACAGTTGCTATACAAAATACGAGTACCCTATTGTATAACAGCTAAAGCTGTTACGAACGAAAACCACTAGCTATAAGTAAACATACCAGTTCCTCTTTGTTCTCATCAATGGGCCGCAGGTACAGATCGATGAGATCTTTCCAGAAATCTGTTTCGGCCGTCGTTAAGAAGTCCACTTCCCCTTTACTAAGGTCCGGGTCCTCTATCCAGTATGGGTTGATGAGGTCGTCCCTTTCTTCCTGTTAGGGTTAATTCATTACATTTTTACAATGAATATAGGTAATAAATAAGAAATAGAAGGAAATAAGTGAAATACTTTAAGGCACAATGTATAAAGATCTTTTCGGTCAAGGCATTAATTTCAGCCAATATAATTTCTGTAAACATATGTTTAAGGAATTTATTTTAGGGATAGCCTTTATACTAGATATTTCGTTCAGGGGGGAGGGGGCTATAAAGAAGATGCCCTTATTGCGATTTAAATTATCCTCCTTAAATAGCTTAAGCGCATTATATCAATCACAAGACAATAGCTTCAATAAAAGGCGAAGAAATAACCTACCCTGACTGGAAATTATAAGGAAGTGATGCTCAGATGAAAAGAAGATACATATTTACCCTAGGTATATCAGCGGATTCTTCACTGTCGGTGTATTCAGGCAGCATGGTCAGAGGGTCGACCGATTTTCGTCGCATTACCGCTGACGACCTGCGACGGTTAGATGGATCACTCACTTCAGGAGGAGCACCGCTATGGAATTAAACACTCTATAAATGTTTATTTCTTCGATTATATCTTTGAATTATTTGGTTATTTTTCATTATTTTAACAGTGAATTAGATTAACGGAATTTGAAATTGTAAATTACCTAATCTTATGTAGGTATGTAGTGGAGTGACTGCCACCTGACCGCCAATCAAAGAATCAATTTCATCTATCCAGTTCAGGCACATAAAGAGCACATATGAACGTCAAATTTTTACAATCATGTCAAGAAATTATTAATATAATATTAAACAAATCTCCCAACCCCGAGAGTAAAACCTGCACCAGACCCTCACATTCAGCAGCTGAGATTGGCACCATCCATTACCATGTCAGTTAAAAATTGCAAAAACATTTCTAAGTATTATACTATGGGCACAAAATCAAACTTGCAATCTTTCAAACCACAAATGAAGAACAATACTGGCCTAATTAATACAAAAACTAACTCACAGTGCTTCTAATCTCCTCTCCATCTTTTCAATTGCGTTGGCAATTTGGAGGAGATGCAAATCATCCTTGTGGTCCTTCGGGTTCGTGCAACACATACATCTGAACAGACCAGCAACGCCTATCTCGAGAGTACCGCTCGTTTCCTCAGACTTGCCGAACCATTTCATTATGCTCTGATTGTCCATTTTCTTTTTGGCTTCGTCAGCTTCTTTGCGTTCCATTTCCATTTCCTGCAGAAGGATATTATGTAATCTTTTATTAGGGACTTATACAAAACTATAGGCAGTAAAACTAGTAACGAGTTAGAGTACTTCTGTTGCATTGCGAATTACATACTGCAATATCACAAGGTTATGAATGAAATTCTGAGGCAATTAATATGCTATAACATATATAACAAAAACTATTAGAGCCTTTTCAGATTCTCCGATTCGTTATCGATGACAGACAACGATAGCACCACGTTGTCGGCTCCGATATTTAATATCGGGCCGGACAATATGAAAGACAGATACATACTTTAATAATTTTACTTCCTCCGATATCGGTTTGACGCTTGACACCGATATCGGATCGAATAATATAAAAACGCTCTTAGAGTTATCTTCACTAACCTTAGCCGTCTTTTTCTGCGCTACCTCCCTCGTTCCCCACGACACGTTGTTCAAATTACATAACGAGTATATAATCAACAACATATACATACTAGGGATTGTTATGTAATAGATAGTTATATACAGTAGACATATCGCTTCCTGAGGGTGAAGCGCAGCCGTTATAAAGAATATTCCAAACGTTGCGACTGTAAACATACTTGAAGGTGCCATCCAACCGTCTTCTACTATTTGGAGTACAATGCCGACGATAACCAACATCATGACCATGGCATAAGCGCAAGTTATAATATTTGCAACGAATAACTGAAAATGAATAATATATTAATTATACCACTGGCAAACAAGCTTATTACCTGCCTGATGATAAACAGTGTTATCGATGAATATTGACACTAGTAATGGTAGTAAAACAGTAGGTATCTAGTACTTAATGATCGTAAACCTTATAGAATCTTATAGGTACGTAATGGAGACTGCAAGGAAGACTGAATCCATAATTTTGTAATAATAAGTGTATAAGAAACGAGTTACATTAAGATGTTGTTGTGTTATCAAAATTACACTAACTGTTCGAAACAAAAATATATGATAAACTAACTTTTAAACTCTTGTGTTCCATAGTATATTATAAAGAGAACGGAAATTAACGCGATCATGGTATAAGTACTTACACCGGCCGTAGTCACAGCCTGTGACCACGGCCGGTGTAACCTGGTCGAAACGTCAGGCAATCAAAGGTATGTAAGCACCTAAACCATGATCGCGTTAATTCCCGTTCTCTTCATAATATAAAAATATTGATAGCACACTAGGCCACTACTTGACCAGTAATAAAGAGCGCCTTTTAGCTTTTAGCATCGACATACTACGAGTTTTTGGGTGTCTTTTGAGGAAAGCATGGAGTGCTAAGGGGTGGGCGAGCTCAATTCCATCAATCATAAAATAAATCAAAACAATCCGCGCGCTAGGGCTTCGCTTCTTTCATGACTTGGGTCCAAGATGTGTGGCGCGGACTACCTATATGAAAAGGTGCCCTATATCTTTACTGGAGCAGCAGTGTCAAATTTATCTATTATAGTTTCTGCGTCCCAATCCAAATTAGAAATTCAAAATCCATTCACCACCTATCTTGAAACTGCGACATAATTTTTGTTCTAAACCGCCGCTTACCTACTTGTACATTATAGAAGTCATTCCTATGCGGCCATTTCTTACCTGTGTTGAGGACTTGCACGTCATACAAATGACGAGGAATAGGAGAGTAGGCACGAGATTCAAGATAAGTGCGTTGAGGTTGCTCATCTGGGTGATAGCGTTGATAGCACCGATCATCATCAGGAATATAGTGCCGGGGCCCAGGATCGTGCCGACCATTAACATCGTCTGAAATACAACGTGGATTTAAGATTCTTTGCTTTATATTAAAGAAATAATCCCCATAATATAGAGCATATAAAATAATTGCTTGTGTAAGGGTGCTTACATAGATAAGCAGGTTTGTCCGCGCGATCGCTGATTCAACTCATTTTACCCTATTAAGTTTAAACAATGCGACGACGGCGCAGGCCCGCGCTGTCGTATACATACTCTACTAATTTTAAACAAGAGCCGATCGCCGTCTGCTATTCGAAGCGGGCAAACCGCTTCTCCGTGTGTATTTTAAGCGTCGGTAGCTTAGTACTTAAGGAGTCGGAGTCGGCCTTACGATCGACAGGTCCCGGGTTCGAATCCTGGCCATTACGCTACCGACGTGAACCCACTCCTAGCACAATCAATTTAGCTTAGTTGGAGGGGTTAAAGGGAATATTAGTAATTCGATAATTTCGGTTGCTAAATTTCTTTAAAAAAAAATAACATCTTTCTGAGAAGATTACCTATGCCAATTTCAGCCAGATTCGTTTAGCTGTTTTTGCGTGAAAGAGTTTTAAAAGGGTTAACAACAACAAAAATCCATTGTTCCTTATCGCATACAGAACGTGATTACTTCTTTTATTTTTATATAGTGTATATCCTTTTCTTCTTCTTTATCTGTACGAAAACTGATAGATCAAACGATGTTATGTAATGCATACCTGATACAAAATATATAACGTAGATATATTGTCATTCACGCGTATAGTTCTCTTAGAATCTGCTAACAAGTCCAAGATATTAGCCATTGTAGACGGGACCCATCGACGCCGTTGGTTGAAGAACTCGTCGAATCTCTCTGGACAGTGCGTGTACGCATCAGACGCGGCCGAGTACTCAACACGATAACCGCGTTGGAGTAGTAGTGTGCATAACCATCTGTCTTCTCCTGCAACGATAGAGAATTTTCAATCCCTTCTGTTGAGGCTAAACTTCGCTCTCTGGCCTACTTCTACTCTCCCTTACAGGAGAGATTCTAGACTTTTACAGGAGCGACCGCCAGCCTACGTCAGAGCCTCGTGCGTTAATCAGCAGCCCCTCTAGACAAGTGCCTTTTAAAAGAGTGGACATATGTTTGTAGAATAGAAGGATTTGATTGATTTGGGTTGCCATACGTTGACGACACGCTGGCCTATGAATTGCCACTTGTCTAGAGCGGCAGGTACAACGGCCACGTGGACTTGGGCCCCGACGAACTTTGTGGTATCGTATCCTACCCAATATTAAGTATGTAGTAATATTAAGTATATAAGAAATACAGTTATAATAGTATTATATATTTTTTATCTATATGGTTCGTATTAAAGATATACGTAGATAACCTATTTTTATACTTATTTTTATTACGTACTTAAGGAGTCAATTCGGGGAATCCTTAGCATTATGACGTCACTAGATAACCATTATATTAGACCAATTATATAACCTTCATAACAAATAAATAACAAGGTATTGGGTAAATAATTGGATATCAATGAATCAATCAATCAATTAGCCCATTGCAGTGCACTGCTGGACATAGGCCTCTCCCAATGTGCGCCATTTCATACGATCCTCTGCCTTCAGCATCCAGTTCGTCCCAGCCACCTTTTTCAGGTCATCGGTCCATCGGGCTAGGGGGCGTCCTACCCTTCGTTTGCCTTCTCGGTCTCCACTCTAGGACTCGTCTGCTCCAACGGCCATCGGTCCTCCTACAGACGTGGCCAGCCCATTGGCACTTCAGCTTGCTTATTCTGCGAACTATCTGGGTAACTTTGGTTCCTTGTACGATCACCTCGTCTCGAATATCCTTCAGAGAAACGCCAAGCATAGCTCGTTCCATAGCCCGCTGCGCGACTTTTAGTTTATGGATTGAGCCTACCGTCAGTGTCCTCGTTTCAGCACCGTAAGTCATAACAGGTGGTAACAGATAACAATGGATAAATTTGGAGCAATTAGCTAGCAGATCGGTAGCTATGGTGCACATTGGGAGAGACCTATATCCAGCAGTGGACGATAGGCAAATTAATATAGATCCCCTCCGGATCATAAACTCTAGCCAACTGAGCTACCTGGACCCGTATCTGAGCTGGTAGTTCAGTTGGTCATAGTATTTCACATAGTTTCAAATATGTTTCATCGTAAATCACTATAACTTTTATATGAAACGGTGGACAAAGGTGAGATTACCAACGATTAAACGATGTAACAGACAGGTAGAGCAGATAGAAATATCTATGAAAATAACTGACAATTAAATATCGAAAGATAGTATATATTAGGGGTTAAAGTATGAAATTGCTGATTTGTACTGACAAATTGAAATTCGTTTTTTTTTTTAATTTAACGTATTTATTTAATCAAAATAATTACCATTATTATCTATACATTGCTGCCATCTAGTAGAAAGGTCATTTATGCCTTTGCGATAGAACTCTGGTGATCTAGATTCGACAAACTGTGTGAAAGCATTTTGTACTGCCTCCTGAGAAGAAAACTTTTTATCACATAGAAAATTGTCCAAATCACGAAAAAAATGGTAGTCTGTTGGAGCAAGGTCTGGCGAATACGGAGGATGACGGATAGTTTCTAATTGCAGTTCCTGTAGAGTTAAAACGGTTTCTCGTGCTGTATGAGGTCTCGCGTTATCATGGAGCAATAATGGTGAAGATCGATTCATGAGTCGGGGCTGTTTCACTGCTAGTTTTGCTATCATTGTTCGGAGTTCGGCACAGTAGACATCTGCCGTTATTGCTTGACCAGATCGTAGAAAGCTATAGTGAATAACACCATGCTGAGACCACCAAACAGTTACCATTACCTTTTTATTGGTAAGCTTTGCTTTAGGACACTGTTGTGGCGTTTCACCTGGGGTCAGCCATTGCATTTTTCGCTTACGGTTATCGTAAAGAATCCACTTTTCATCACATCTCACAATTCGATCCAATATTCCTTCATTTCTGTATCAATTCAACAAGGCAACACAAGTTTCAACACGCATTTCTTTCTGCAGATCAGTCAAATCATGAGGTACCCATTTTTCACATTTTTTTATTTTATTGATTTGACGCAAATGAGTCAATATTGTTGGTAAGGTAACGTTAAACCATGCAGCTAATTCCTGGGTAGTTTGGCTCGGATCGGCTTCCACCATGTCTTTCAATTCATTGTTATTCACCTGTGTGGACGGCCTTCCTCGTGGTTCGTTCTTCAAATCAAAGTTTCCATCACGAAAGCGTTTAAACCAAAATCGCACGGTGCGTTCATTAGCAGTCCCCTCTCCAAACGCAACATTGATATTGCGAGCTGTTTCTGCCGCGTTAGTTCCGCGTCGGAACTCGTATTCAAAAATCACTCGAATTTTCGATGTATCCATCTTTCTTGTCTAAGCTGAATAAAAAAAACAACTGAAAGTCGATAATCGAATGTTGCACATTTTTAAATGAAGAACTACATAGGTACCATGTGGAAAAAGTTTCACTCAAAAATCTCAAACCATGAAGGTTCTATGTCAATTCGAAGTACCTATTACAATGAAACGGCAATTTCATACTTTAACCCCTATTATTTGATAGTAGACATACCTTGATCGTACTGCACATAATGTCTTGCTTCATGCGAGGTCAGTGTATATTTCTTCATGACATTGTCGTCCATCAGGCCCTTCGCTCTAAACAAAGAGAAGCATCCAGGACTACACAGTACGCATCCAATCATGTGTTCTGTCGCCTTTTGCAACCAGTGACCGATCGCATATTCGAACATCTGGTACCAAGCCATGAAACCTACATAGAAGATAGAAAACAAAATTAATAGATAAGTTTTTTTTCGTAAATATTATACACAGAATAACTAAGACGTATACAAATATACGTTATTTATGCATACGATCATGTACTGAGCGGGACTCGATCCCACAACCTAACACTCTACTGCTAAGCCTGTCACAGAAATCCAAAATATCAAATCAACAACAGTCATAATTGCCATAATTTAACCACAGTGAGTGAGACCTCAGTATCTGCTTAGTTTTTAGATTTTATAAAATTATTTCTGAAGGTGTGTGCTACCGCACTCCGAATCGTAATTTATAAAAAATCGTTTGCGGTTCACATAAATATATGTATTTTAGAAAGCAATATTTCGTTTAATGATCATTTTTAACTGAAAAATTGAAAGTCTAAGCTTAAATAAAAGGAACGTATAGATACGTAGGTATACGTATAGCATATTTTGTCACACGTATCTTAGACCTAATCGCGAGACAAACGAGGCCCTGGCCAGATTTTTAGCACATTTTAGGTCCAAAATATATTTCCCGAGCAATACCTAACTACGGGTCCTTTTATTTGTGAGGCAATTTAGAATCTTGGGTGCGAGTATGTGATCTAGCCATTACAGATACACGGCAGTACATTGGAGCGATTTAATCGATCACTAGTCAAGTACTTCGAATTTTACATTATGTTCCTATTAGAAATAAATTATCACTTTTTATGATGTAAAAATTGTGTTTATGCGGATGGTACTACCGTCTATTGGAGCTTGCGGCATACCTACACACAATCCTCATTATTACACCTACTTGGAAATAGTTATTTTCACTTCAGCAGCTCAAAAATGTCAGTTTTGCTGCGTAAAAACAGTGTGCAAAATGCGATTTTGCTCACTGCGTGAGACAAAGTAACTTTTTAATTATTTTTTTTAATGAAGAGTGCCAACCATAGATTTAGAAAAAAATCGGAAAACTTTCGAACTACATTGCACTCTGTCTCTTTCCCGTCCTTAAAAAAGAGCGAGTGACAAACACAAGTAATTTGAAGATCGAATTTCAAAATTCGTCCCCAAAGAAAGCTCGTTCTGAAACGCATAAATAAACTAAATTTGAATTTTTCATTTAAATTATTTAATATTTAATGTATTATTGTATACGAAAAGGAGTAATGCATAAGTATTTATAATTAATACTTGATGCATAAGTACATTTTTAAAATTATTTCCATTTTCAACATTTGAAAAATAAAACATCACAGACGCTGTCTCTGAACGCACCTTAAAAAATTGCGGGTACAGAAAGTAAAGTGTTGAGGTCGCACTCTTTGTAAGTCTCCTTTTACTGAAGGTATGGTATGCTTTCAAATACTTCTCGCGAGATTTCTCAGGAAGGCAACTAAATTCCGAATTAGTAACTTGCTGTTTCAACTCTTCGTGTTCAAATACTAGTATCGCTCATCTTTTATGATTATTTTAATATTTTTAATCTTATTCGATACTTTACTTTCTATTCCCGCAATTTTTTAAGGTTCGTTGAGAGACAGCGTCTGTGATGTTTTATTTTTCAAATATTGAAAAAGAAAATAATTTAAAACTTACATTTTCGAGTTGCTGAAGTAACAATACAAATTAACAATTCATTTTTGTATTACGTAACTGAACTTTATTACTTGTTCTTACCGTAATTTTCATTTATGCTAATAATGTAATATTACTAAATTTCCAACGATTTAAATATTTTTTTATTTAATTTACTCCTTGACTGTATTAACCCTTTAATTTTCGTGTAATCGCATAAATAAATAATTATTTTTTCATACTACTATCTCAAGGCTCCTCTAGAAGTAGAATTGATATTTTTTATTATGATTCTTTCATTCCTTTGGGTGCTATGCTGCCTTGTCATCGCTTTATTTTTTTTTTCATTTTACTTGCTCATATATCTGTACACACATATAAATAAAATTGAAGTGTCTGTTTGTAATAGTGAAATAACCGTTTTTTACCACATGCATATAAATATAATACGGTACGGTACATACACCAAAATATTTTTTTTTACAATTTTTGTCTGTCTGTCTGTTTGTTTGTTTGTTCTCTGAAATGGCTGGACCGATTTTGACGGGACTTTTATAGCTTTTATACCTGATGTAGGCTATTTTTATTTTAGAAAAAATAGCGCTGACTCAACACTAAGCGACAACCGACATCCACGCAGGCGGAGCCGCGGGTAACAGCTAGTCAATTAAATTAGGCACATAATGATACCTATTATCAAACTATAATTTTTTTATTGTTATTAAATCACGAGTGGGACAATGACTTTTTCTAAATTTTATAGTTTAATAGAACAAATATACCTATTGCTTGCCGTATTTAAATAGAAAATTTCATCTTGTACGAGTTTGATAAACAAAACTTTTACTCAAATACAACTTTTGTTTTCTTTCTGTTTAAAATTTTAAGTAAATTCACCATTTTGTACACATGGGAAAATAAAGAAACCTCATTCTTTTAGTCTGTGGCCATGTTGCTTTTTTATTATTCCCGCCAGTCCACCAGTACCAAAAAGTTTGGCAATTCGTTTTTACTGGTGAAATTAAGGTTATTTATTCATTAAAATGTCTACAAGTAGGTATGTACTAGTTATGAAAAAAACGATTTATGTACCTAGTGAACCGCCCAATAAATCCACATATACTGTACATCGTCCGATATATGATGTGATTGAAGTGAAGTCCTTACCATTATGGAATATTTACTGTCTGAAAACTGCAAAGGTAAATATCTATTTTGGGTTTTATATTATCCACAAATGAATTGAAAAACGACGTATGGTACATGTGTGTATTTATTTTTAATACGCCAACTTCACACTTTATTTATTATAATCTACTATTATCTTAGTTGGAATTATTGTTGATGATGTTGATGATGATGATGAGTTGATGATGATGATGATAATGATGATGATGATGATGATGACGATCAATGAGATGATTGCTGCCTCAGTAATGTGGTGATGACTTTACTAGGGCTTTGCAGGGACATTTGAAACCTACACGGAAAGTAACAATTGGGTATTAGACAAATTTAACAATAAAATATGAAATGTATTAAATATGATAGCTTATATGTGAATAATAACCATACAAATTTATTTACATAATGAGTAGCGTCGACCATACGCTTCGCAGGATTAGGAGCATACGGTCAAAAGCGCAATATGACAAACGATCGCAAATTGTCAAAGTCAAAAGTCACTAGCCAATAGTCAAAGGCGCACTGTGTCAAAAATAGCTTGGATCGATGACGTTCGACAATCCGACTTGGATAGGTTAGGTTAGAAGGTTGTGGTTATTTTTTTTATAACCATGCCGAAATAAGTCTTAATATAGCTATTTTTTAAATGGCTAGGCAAGTAATCAAACGTTATAGATCCAAGCTTTTAGGACATTTTGCGCATTTGACATTCTGCTCTATTGGCTATGTGCGCTTTTGTAATTCAGCTCTATTGACAATTTGCGATCGTTTGTCATTTCGCGCTTTTGACCATATGCTCCTAAACGGCTTCGCAATCTCTCTGAAAAGATTGCGGGCGCTCGGGCCCCATGACCCCAACGTTTCGACTTCAAACGGCACAAATTCATAATCTCCGATGAGATTAGAGTATTTGCACCGCTTGAGAGGCTCTGCAGAAGCTGCAGCAGCACCAGCACAGCCAGCAGTGCCATGTATAAGGGAAAGAACAATGGTGTCGAAGCATGTCGCATCCCACACCAGAATCCTATCCATTTTCCATGGCATTAAAGACATGCCGTCCGGTCTCCTGCCATTGTCGCGCGCCATACCGTTTTGGTTCAAGCACAGCTGGCACACCGGCGGTGACAAGACCTAGGCGGATTATGTCGTTGAGGCTGGCGTGTCGCGACGACACGACAGGCCATGGTGTCCGAATCTGTCAACTGTAGACGGAGGGAGAGCTCGTAGCCAAAGACCCGATTCCCAGATTCCAACTGCCAGTAAACGGGCACGCTCAGCAGCATTAGAGCATATATTTAATAAATTGCAGAGCTGCCTGTCCCAGTGTCGTGACCAGAAGGCTAGCCTCTTTTTAGGCCAGAGAATCAGCATTGCGATACAACGTGGCAATGCTTCCAGTCTTTTGGGAACGCTACCACAAGAGGCATGTGATGCGAAGGAATTCTTAGACGCATTTTAATTATTACGTTTTAGCAATAATAATAGTTTTTTAGTTTGAAAATTTGTCAAATACCCAATTACTGTACACTGTAATATGCCACTTTCCTACTCTTGTGTGCTTTGTCTTAGCCAAGACGTGATGACTAAAAATCTTCTATTTTTATACATAAAAATCTCGAATTCATACCAATTTCCGCAAAAACATTAAAAAATAATACCGCGGTGCACCCTTCACCCTTTGCGAATTTAAAATATCATTAAACCTACATATATTATTTTATTACTTTTACCTCCATGGTGCCGAATTTATCATACAACTTAATTTGTTAAAAACTCAGACTCGGCCCTCCTTGGCGTACTTTTTTAAATTTGCTTTGCACACGCCATTTTATTATTTCTTCGTTGAGGTGGAATGAAAAGTTACGAGTTGCACTCGACTGCAAATATTTTTAACTTCGCGCTCGTTTGATACCGTCGTCGCTGCGCTCGTGCTCGTGATTCATATTTCGAATCCTTGGCTTGCTCGGTCATAAAGTGAGCATGCGGTTAAAAAACAAAACGTCTTAGAATTCGAGTGGAGAAAATAATTTTAAAATTAGTATTAAACCCCTCTCGAGTCAACAATAGTGCGCGGCATACGGCAATAGGCTCACCCCCTATTACGTGGAACCAAATACAGATTGGTGAAATGTGGGTGTTAATTCACCTCTGCCTAACCCTCCGGGGATAAACGCGTGATTATATGTACGTATGCTTACCCATGAGAGAAGCGTACCAAGAGGAAACAGCCTGTTTTATGATTTTATTAGGATACCTACCTAATAAAACTAATATAGAATCAGACTTCCATGTACCGTTAAAAAATCAGGCATATTTTAAATTAAATCGCAATTTCGCATAAAATGTTCAACATTTTGACCAGCAAATATAATGAATAATCTCGTCTCAGCAATACCATACTTTCACTCGCCGATCATTCATCACGATATCGTGAATTATTTCAATGATATCGGATGTGGTAATCTCATTTGGACGTCCTAGACGATCTTCATCAAAAACGTTTGTATGACCATTATGCAGTCTAATATTTGTGATTGATAAAATGATTGTTCTGATTTTAATCTCATTTTGGCTTTCATTTTCAAAACAAAATAATTTAAAATTAATCGATTTTCTTTTTGAATGAAATTTAAAAAAAAATTAAAAGCTGTAAGACAATAATTTTTAAATTATATTCACGGATGGATATGACGATAGATTTATCTAAATAATAAAAATCTTTCAACATATCCATATATTCCTATCTATAAAAATCATTACTTAATACTGCATCAACACGTAAAGAAATATCGTCAATAACCAATTAGAACTACAATTTAAAAACTGATAAAATTTTATTAGTGAATATTTCACAGGCAAACATACATTAGGTATAAAATGATGAGAATGAGTTTGCAACCCTAATGGCAACCCTGAATTTATTTATTCTTGTAAAGGTTGAATTTTCTTCCGCATTTAAAAAAAATTGATCGAATTCTTACCAGAGCCCACTGGATGAATACGTCCACACGCGGCACCTAAGTTTTTATCCTTTTTCATAAGATCAATGAGTAGCGTAACTGCCATCGGTTTGAAATCGATGTCACCGTCCAAAGCAAGTAAGTATGTATTCTCTGCCAAAATTTCCTTGCGGTCTACAGAAATTGGTAGGTCCATAAGACGGTGGCCCAGTAAATAATACATGTACATCACCTGAAAATAAAAATTGATTACTTATTTAATTATTCATTAAATAAGACAAGTACCTATAGATTGCTGATATTGAAAAACATAAGATAATCAGATGAGTACTGAACGAATATTCCGGTCTTGGCTTAATTTTCACAAAACTTTGATTCTTATTGTTTGGTAATATGCGTATCCGTATCGATTGAGCTGACGTCAGCTTTTGATGTAAGTGGATATCCCACGATTTGAGTGACTCAAAGCGAACCCTACCTAGAGATAGGCCTCGATTTGGGTCTTGCATCATATTTGTGATTCGATACGTAAATGAAAGATTCTCAAATCGTTACCTGGTGGTGCCCTTACGATTATTTGAATATTCTAGATATTTACACAGCATAACCTAGACTATACATAAATTAAACAATCATAGTAAAAATTTCTTTATGTTTTTCTTTCTAAGCAAATTGAATTGAGCAATATCCTGCCTTCTTTGTATTTTTGTTTGTTAGTTATATTGCATAAGTGCAGTTTTGTCTGTTATTTTTTTTTGTTAGTTTTGTTAGATACATGCAATGTCCCCGACATAAGTATGCACCTTCGGTAACTACTTACTGTCAAGTAGAACGTTGAGCTTGTTAGCTGCCATATTATATGCTGATTCCTCACTGATTTTTTTACGAAATTTTACTCTTTTGTTCAAATTATTACAATTTATCCCTAAAACATCAATCCCATTGATAACTCATACATTCAGGTCATCCAATTCTAAAATATTCAATTAGTTCAAGATTGAATATTTTACACCGCGCACCGCCTTGAAACGTTTTTTAAATTAATTTAATTATTTTTTTAATAAGCGTATACTATTGAAATAAAAAAAATACAGTTTTTAATTGTGTTGCTATTACACTTATTACATACTCATAAAAAATGTGATGTAATTCTGTATTACCGTGGGACGCAATACCTCAATTTTTTCTCGTCTGTGGAGTTAACATTTTATTATATTGGAATGTCGCTTATATCAATGTATTAAACCCAATACATTAACCGATACAAAGGCAAACTATCTATAAAATTGGAGAGATAATTCACTGATTCATAAAGATATCGCTTTGATAACAAACATAAATAACAAAGCTAAATTTCTCGCCACCGATGTTTGTTTCCCCTTTATCACATTTTTAAAATCAGATAATACCCTTATCTACATCCGACAAATAATGTTATTACCTGAGACCAACGTTTCCTGTGTCTTATTTTAGACTTGTCTTTGAGGTGACATATCAGTTTGTTCTTTCCAGGAAGAGTCCATTCCAGTCGGCCACCATATGGTGTGGGATATTTCTTTGGTGGTCTGAGTCTTACATTGGTTAGATGAACCTCGGAGGCAGCCTCGTCGACCGTGTCCACCAAGACCTTCACGAATCGATTGACTTGAGCATCCTCTGCACTGTGATCTGACACTTCGAATGCGTCATCCATGAAAATGTTGGCTGTAAACATAGTTATTTTTATTTGAGGACACTACGTTTCAGAATGGGATAGTTCTTATAAGAAGCATTGAAGCACGAACAATCTAGATAAGGCGATAAGGCTGCCTGCAATGTGCATTCAACGGTACTGTTTACCTATAATAAATATATCAACTGTTCGTTTTTGTGTAGGTACAATAAAGAATTATTATCTATTCATTACACGGAAACTGTTATATTACATACGATATAGCCTAAGCTGGTTAATCAACAAAGTATTGGCCATAATTACCTCAAATAATTCTCCAAATTGTAATATTCATTGAAAATATCATGGCGCAAGGATAGATTTTTTTTTTCTCACCACAATATACATAACAAGTTACAGACAAAACTAGTAGGTTACATACTTAACATTATACTGTAGGTGACTGGTGCCTAAGCTGGGCTCAATGCCTGTGTTTCAGGTCACCAGGTCCCCTCTGCCGAAATTTATGTTGATCTTTACGTACCTACCATTTATATTTATACTTGTACGACACCAACAAAATCTTATATTCCAATTAACAACAATTAACAAATTAATGTATGCATACACATTTTGTTCTTTATAGATATATATTATGGGTGCCTGGTGCCTAAGCTAGGCTCAAGGCCTGTGTTTCAGGTCACCAGGTCCCCCCCAGATACATATATTTATAGCTACTCATCAAAATATTTGCCCGAACTGGGAATACTGAGGTGATGGGCTATAAAATGAGATCAGCGAACTTAGACCTAATAAAGGTACAAAATTACGGCGCAGAGTAAGTACACATATTACTGCACTGCAACAACGAATTATATTAGTCTTGAACATTTAAGGAATTTTGAAGGGAATATGAATCCATTATAACATTTTAAAATCTAAATAAAGGAACTTAAATCATATTCAATGAAAACACTTGTACTATAAATCATTTTTCGTTCTTGGAATACATTGACTTACCTTCCAGTTCATAGTAATCAGGATCAACAATACCCAAATACTTTTGCGCCACTCGTCGCGCACTCTGATCTTCATCTAAACGGAGGATAGACTTCAAGAACTCCATCATCTCCTCCTTCGTTTCGTGCCACATAGTAGCACACACGTAAATTCTGTAAGACAGAAAATTCTTATTCACATCTAGAACTAAACGTTAACTTTGGTCAACTAGACTGTCAAATTGTACAAAACTAATACCTTGTTGCACAATCAGTCGGCTTAATGTCCTTAGATACTTTATCCAAGCTAGTAATTGAATGGTAGTCGTCATCTAGCGTGGAATCCTGAAATATAAGACTTTGTTAATAAACAACCCAGGAAAAGCACGTAAGTAGGTACATACATACACTAAAGGTCACGAATGAAAAAAAAATCAGGATCTCTGACGTCCGCTTCTGACGACGCTCTTCAAAGGCTCACACCGTTAGACAAGAACAGAGTGCTATAGAATAGAGTTAACAGATAAGGTGTATGTGATACCGCTAATATTGCAAAGTTTATAGCGAAAAGGCCATTAGTGCAAGTTAACAAGTTTAAAAATACAACGTTGTAGACAACTCGTCCACTCAAGCTTGTTTCAAACTTAGAGGTCCTAGTGATCTTTAATGTATTTCATCAATTTTCTTAAATTCGTTTACTTACTTCGATATAAAAATCGTTATCATCCTTAGTCCTATTCAAAAGCAATGACTGGTCTATAAGGACGCCGCTGTACCAGGGCTTGGCAAACAGTTTATCCGTAGCGGCAAGTCGTTCGCAGCGTGGCTGCCAAGTATGGAGCGTAATCCACGCCTGTGATAATAGCCATAATAACCACACCCACGCCATTTCACGACCGACGAACTCTCGTAGGAAATATACTGAAATAAAATAACTCTTGCTTGTGTTATAACATTTGGACACGACGGCGGCGGTAGAAGCCTTTTTGATTTGGAAACTAAAATATGGTAAAATGGTACTCGAATAAGAATATTCATTAAATTCATACTTAAAAATATCACATAAGCTAGTATTCCATTCATTAGGTATTTCTAACTTGAATTTATGAATCCTGCACTGAACCTGCATCTATCTACTATAGATAATATCTGTAAGTACCTGTAAGGTCTAGACACGATAATATTTTTATTTACTGGAGCATTGAACCTTGAGAATGACTAACTGGTATTAGACAATATGATAATAAATAATATCATTGCAAGTAACTAACCCGGTGGAATATCGAAGAACAGATAATCTGGTATAGTTCCATGAAAAGCACAAGCATCTGCATTTCTCAAGCCGCAGAAGACAATGAGGAGATTTATTGTTACTGGTCCGACGAGACTGAGCGCAAATGTAAAGCTGAAGTTTTGTATAAGAATCTTGCAAGCAGTTTTGCCAACTGCATAACATACATATGCAGCCCCCACTTGAATTAGTGCTACCCATAACGCAGCACCCCAGGAAGCTGGCAGCAATGCTGTACCTCCAGTCAGGTCGTATCCTATTACACCCTCAAACGCATCCTGTAGTACCTGAACCTATAAACAACAATTATATTTTAGCATGTACCTTCTACACTAGACTCATCAACCGCTTCCGTAACAGCGAAAATAAACTACACTATCACTGGTCATAATGCTTAAAGCTTGCACTTTAGAACCCAGGGTTGGCGCTTGGATGAAAAGAAGATTAAAATGTACATCATCAATGTAGTTAATTACATGCATTCGTATTTATGTAGATAATCCTCAATAGATAAATTATTAATATTTAATCTTCGACATTTGTGGAGAAGATAAGCCTATCTATTGTGACGTTTTAGGTATTCGTCAGGGAAGTTACAAGAAGATAACTAATAACAAAAGAAAATTATGTCAAATTTTACGTGACACATTTTTTGGCTGCCCTCTAAAATAATCGGCAATCCGCAACGATAACACACGCAAGATTCGACCAACTATCTTCCCAAGATTCAACCGACTAAACCTACCTGCTACCAGCTGACTGTTGGTGCGACGAAATTATTCAAACGTTTGCAGGCACTTCGGATTAGTCTGTATTCGAATTGAGTAGCTAGTAGGATCATGCCATGCCAGTGCATTTGTTATTAATATACCTAAGCCCTGTTATAAACATTCAAGGAAATAATAGGCCGATACATATAAAAAGCAAAGCCAAGTATTTTCCTACCTCAGATACGGTGTAATAACGATCGCTGAATGTATTGTTTACTTCGGTAAAAAACGACGAAACATCATCATCCTGAATATGCATTGCCAGTAAAATGCAGCACATGAAACAGATTATCTTCCATATAGAAAGCAATCGCTGTGTATAATATCTTGTTCTTTTTAGGTCATCGCGGAGTTCTTGCAAATATCGTAAACCTGGAACTGCACAACAAAATAGCAACTTTTGTCTGGTAATTAAGTACTTTTATCACACAATGTTTACTAATTTGACGCCAATTTTAAATATACGAGTACCATCATTTCGTTTATATCAGCTCTTGTTTATGAAATTACAGCTTTCACATAAAATGCACTGCGTTAGTAATCATTTCCTGAAAATGAAAATATCCTGGCATACGGCGGGCATAAAATAGCTAGAGGTATTTTGAGTCCTAAGATATCACCCGAACTGAACCTCAAGCGGATGCCTCAGGTTCCGCAAAAAAAAATTGCCAGTATGGTACCTACGTCACACCAATGGAGCAAAAAGCGTACACTTACCTGAAGTGTGTTTCCCTAAGGATCCCACGAAATTTTCCCACCATCCTAATGAGATCAAAATGCACGCTCCAGGAATTGTCCATAAGATATTGTCTTCTGCCAACAGCGGCCAAAGAATGAATGCAGTAGCTTGACAAGATATAGCAAATACATCTATAGCTAACTTCACAAGGTAGCGAGGGTCAGTTTTGTCTCTCGAAACGGCGTTTAATATACCAGGTACTATGCATAAGGCGTTCATCAACATAGCACCTTTCACCACATCAAGTTCCGGTAAAATTATCAATATCAACATCGCTATCCCGAATGTCTGTAGTGTTTCTATTAATAGAGCCTGGAATAAAATCATAACTATTACTTTTTTATACTTAAGTAATTCATCAATAGACTGGATCCCACTGTATGTTAAGAAGTTAAGTTGAGACTAGAAGATACATGCCTGCCTTACTATATGCTTTTCATCCTTAAAATGTGGTCCCTACTTCGACAACCTCGACATTAATGATTTTTCTTGTCTCGTTTGAAAAAGTCGGAATTTGAGGAAGCTCTTTTACTGGTAACATTTAGCCTTCATAAGAGTGACTGCTGTCTGACTTCGCTGACTTCGAGAAGAACACCTGCGCCAAAGCCTCGTCCGTCAATCAGCTACAGGCTTGCAGGTAAGCTTAGCTTGGGCCCCCACGATGCTAGGCTATTAGACAGGGCCTTCTTTCGCCCTAATATTTCTAATTTATGACTGCAATACCTAAATACCTATGTCCGTAGTGTGAGATATAATTAAAATGGCCATGTACTTACTATGAGAAACTGCAAAATGGTTGGTTTCTTGAAGCTTTTGAAAAAACAAATTCTGGCTGCTCTTAGGAACACACCTAGTTCTGGTATACTGAATACTATTAGTGCTGCCCATAGCCATGATATTCGCTCTTCTAATGAATGGACTGTTATGAATTGTTGATCTAACTCTGTGTAAGAAAAATCAAGTAGGTAAGGATGAAAATATTCAAAGAATATTTATTAGTACACACTTAACCGTACCTAATTAAAATTACCAATATTCCCCCTAACCCCTCCTGCTACGTTAAATTGTTTTATTAGGAGGGCCTTGTTATGTTTTACCCATTTTTTCCCTCGATGATACAGTGGAAAATAAAACCCAACCAAATGAAACATGTTAATAACGCCCTTAAGTTATTTCACCGTTTATTATATGAGCTCCATGGTTATTTAGGCCCCATAGGTAAATTGGCCTCGTTGATGGGTGTTTGGAGCTCCGTAGGTGTATGAGGACTCATGGTCCATGGATATATTTTTATTTTATTTTTATGCCACTTAGGTGGCAGACAAGCACACGGCCCACCTGATGGGAAGTGGTTACCGTGGCTTATGGACGTTTGTAACACCAGGGAGGTCACAATCGTGCTACCGACCCTGTAGATACCTTTTATTGACCCATGGATTCCATAGATGTATTGTCCCCGGTGACCTATCGGGGGCTCCGTGTGCATATGGAGCCCCATGGATGTTGGGGGCCCATGGGTATATTGTTCCAACGATATTGATATTGATATAAATTATTAACTTACGCTACTTTCTATCCTATTCTATACTTATTATCTTTATTTTCCACTTTTCCATCAAGAGCACAGCTATCGGTAGACAGGAAAATAAGCGGTTATTTACCAACATTATTGTTCTAGAACCCACAATATGCTACCTGAATATTCGGTTGTAATATAACTAATGAATTGACACGTGGGAAGAAAGAGGGATAGTCCAGCTAATACGATAATATGAATAAGATTGCTTCGATTTTGGCTGAAGTGACAACTTTTACAGAAATTAAACCACTCTTAAGTAGACATGCGTTACGCAATTAAGAGACCACGTGGGATCCTAAGCCGACTCTCACTCTTTTTCTGTGTCAAATCAAAAAGCAAGTGCCTACTGTTATAAGGCAAGATTTATTCGTCAGGAAGGATTAAACATACCTAAGTCTTTATTGCAGTGAACTATCCGTTTATCTTTTTTTAATTGTGATGTGATGAATAGCAACGTTCCTTTTGCCAGAACAGCAGAAGCAAGCACTATCCCGAATATAAGTATGTACGCAATAACTTTAAGGGCCTTTACACTTCCATCGATGCAGGCAGTAGATGCCATAGATCCACTCTCCTTCTTCACTGGAAGCTCTCGGAATAGATTCCATCCTTTTGTTTCTTGGGCAGTTCTTTGACTGGAGGGAAATAAGTTAATTTAGGTACTAGTCTGAATAAGACTACATAGTTGTAATAAAACTGAATTATACTTAGGAACGTATCTACTAATGATGTTATTGTAGTCTACCATAGCATCACATTTTGTATTTATTTTGTAAATATTAGAAATCATAATTACTTATTAATATATTCCCCCAAACCCCGCCAGCTAAACTAAATTGAGAAGTGAATTTTCACCGTCAGTGCAATAGTAGAATTCAAAACCGGGGATCCCAACCCGGGAACCCCTGAAGCAAGACCAGAAGAACCAGTTGCTGCTTCTGCTGCAGCTGGTTCTTCTGATCTTGCTTCTGCTAGGGTGACGGGCGGCTCCACCCGTCACCCTCAAGCCCGCGCTCATGGTCAGTTTGCGCCCTCCGACGCCCGAGCCGCCTTCGAGCGCGTGCAGCGATGTCAGCGAGTCTTTCTCGCTCATCGCGCCGCGCCCGCTCTGCTGTCTCCTTCGCGGGCATGACCAGCTCGCAGAAGGAGGCGCTGGCCGCCCACGCATCCGCGCAGCGGACCATCGCCGCGAGCAGGGTGGAGAGCGTAAGCACTCTCACCCCCAGGGACGCCACAAGCTCTCGCCTCGGCGTCTCAAACGCTGGACACTCGGTGAGCGTGTGCAGCCCCGAGTCCACGCTCGCGTCGCAGTGATGGCACTCGGGCGTTAGCTCTATACCCATCAGATGCAGATACCGCCCGAAGCTACCGTGCCCGGTGATAATCTGCGTCTGATGGTACGAGAGGCTATCGTGTGGCCTCTCTAGCCACTCCCCCATGATGGGTCTTACCGCCGCAATCACGGAGTGCCCTCGCCACCAGCTCCCGAAGACACTTATAGCTAGCAGAAGATTTGGTGGATAGTAGTTAGATTAGTATAAGCTGATTAAAGTGCGACAATTGCATCATTAATGTAATATTAGGTATAAAGTTAAGAGTTGAAAAATCTACCATTCAACAGATGTCGCCAGCAGTCGTTTGAGGTTGATAACTCAACATTGTTTAGCATTATTACCGAACTAACGGTACCTATGTACTATATACTATAATGACTAACACTTTGAGAATTTGATATCGCATGTTCCCATTGTTACAAACAGCGCTTGTTTGCCTCCTCAAATACTTAACAATAACTTGAAATTCAAGGTATAACGAAATCAACCAGTGGATGTTTGCGCACACACATACCTGACTATTGAGTAGTGTATTTGCAAATATTCACAATCATTTCATAGATAACATTCATCAAAATTAAATAAAAGGGCCATGTTAAAGATTTTAAGATAAAGAGTCCTCCAGCTGTCACTTTATTTTATTTGTTTATTCCCAGGTAGGTTCCCTACGATATCAATATCACTTCTGGCAACCCCCTATTGTCATCATGTCGTATCTTTACGTTATCATTATTTTACAAGTACCCATTTAAGTATAATAAGATACTAAAATATTTACTCTAGTTCATCAGCGTCGTCGAAGAGTGGTGTATACTCCGAGTCAGACTCGCTGTCGTCTCCTAGGCCCGTGAACCCTGGTGTTTTAGGTTTTGTGGCCATGCCTTATTTCTGTAACAATCTTTATACGTGACTATGGCACTGATGACGGTACAAAACTGTGTGTTTTGTATTTTATTAATCTTCGTTAGAAACACTATGTATTTAACACAATATCTAAAAAGGTATTCGACCGTAAACCATGAACATTAAAATATTTTTCTTATATCTACATTGAAAGAACTGAAAAGAAAACTTACTTTTGATCAAAGAAAATTCCTGAATACGCACATAATTATCATTATCACACACCTATATCACAGACCGATTCGATTTCGACTAACGAATTACCAGAAACGGCGAAATGAATGGTACAATAATAATATAGGTACACTATGTACTGACCCGTTTGGTTTTAATCCTTATATCAAACCACGGTCATAAAGATATCGAAGCTGATTGCACATTTATCGATAATCGAGGATCAATCACGTTTTGATTTACAAAGCTTGTTTTATTTCTTATCTTGTATATATTCAAATTATGTACGTATCTATTATTATTTAAAAAATGTGTGCTTCTTCCGCTGTGTACCGGGGGTGTTATATCTTTTACATGCACTTTTTTATTTAGCACATCGCGTTGAGAAGAGTAAGAGTTCGGTTGATATAGACTTGCTTAAGTTTTAAAGAGCGTTATTTCTATAGCAGGGTTTCCCAAAGTATGGGTCGCAGCCTTGCCTGTACCTACTGCGATATACCGACCGACCGAGCAAACGACCGGGCGGCGGTGGGTCGACCATCGTCACGGGAGACTGACGTCGGACAAATTGTAACAACAAGCAAGACCCTTACAAGCTCGCTTATTTCAAAAGCTGTGTACCTATGAAGAAATGGGCAGTCTTCATAATATCACTCCTTTTGCATACGAAAGTACGCTGGTTATCCAGGGGAAACACGTTTAGTGGTGACACAATTACGTAATGAAGTTGGATTAATTACTTGGGAGAAAAGATATTGAACATCTCATGGACAAAGAATTCGTTCTCAATGCAGCGGATATTTTATCGAAGTTACATGAACTCAATTTGTATTTGCAAGGTTCACCCGTTTATGAAAAAACTTTAGGAATGTTGTACCTATAGAGAGTAGTAAACATGATTGTTTTTGAACCCTTGAAACTTTTATAATATAATAACAAAATAATGCTTTTCTGACCATTTCGGTGAGGAGATGAAAGAGCTTGTTGAATTGAATTTGCAACTAATTTCAAAACCTCCCACCGACTAGTATGTCAACAAAAGCAATTGAAGAACTCATTAAATAATCAGAAGATTCATCACCAAAAAATAGCTTCAGTCGTAAGCAATTAACGAAATTCTGGCTCTCAGTTGCTGCATGGTAGCTATCCTTGCCCGTTTGATTCCAATTCAAATAATTTATGCAGAATAGTGCAATATTATTACAACTTTTTAACGTCAAATTTTGCTTAAAACTAAGTTTACTACCGCCTCCTGGGCGCCAGTGAAGAAGAAACAGCGCAACGAACTCCAAACGGCGTGGCGCAACAAACTCTTAATGAATCTGATGAAGCTATGTAAATGCTCCTCCCTTTTATTTAGCCCGAATTTTTTTAATATAGTGGATATTAAAACTAAATACCGAAATAAATAGACTTCAAATCAAACTCACTTCGATTAAAAGTTACTCGAGTTGAAGTTGATGACAAAACTGTAATAGCGAAACATAGAAAACAATTTCATCCTTCTCATTAAAATAATGTACTTATTTAATTTAAGTACATACATTATAAATATGTATTAAAACATTGTTAGTTAATTGAAAACTCCTTTATGCATATTGGTGACGGTTAAATTTCCTAGAGGTGGGTCCCGAGTTAGTAAAATTAATGTATTAGATGAGTCGTAGCTAAGGCAACTTTGGGAACCACTGCTCTATAGAACATCAGAGTGACATGACAGTTTAACTTTTATAGAGCAGTTAAAACCGTTTGTGTTTAATAAAGATTATTAAAACTATAGGTTCGGTTGCAACCATGGAGAAGAGAATGTCCTCCGTGGTTATAACCGTAGACGCTAATGAGAAAACGCTGAACAAAACAAAACCGAAGTAGGTAGCTACGCCAAGCTGAGCCGGACTTCCAATCTCCTTCCCGACGCGCAGTATCAAAAGCAGGGTATATTACAACTGATTGACACAATTCAAATCTCTTCGTTACTCATCAGAATATTTCGTTAGGTGATCACTTCTACAAATCATAAGCGATAACATCTTACAACGATAACGATTAATTCATGGGTGAATCTTGAAGGTCGTTCGACGTATTCAGTTGATCCCCTTGGTCTTCTAAATAACCTGCGAAAATGGTGCCTATTGGAAAAATAGTTTATAATAAAATTAAGTAAAGCTTAACGCCTAATGGTTTTTTGCAAATTAAACTTCGAAAATAAAATGTGCCAAGGGTAACAACTGAATGTTTTACCCTCATACAGTATGGGTTTAACAAAAAGAAACATTATTATGAAATTTTTATTACGTACAAAATAAATATTCGAATTAATAAGAAATACTGACTAAGTACTTAATATATTATTTATCATAGATGACATCAAAATTCTTCTAGCAGCAGAATATGCTTATATATTAATCCACACTACTAAGTCAATTATACTTTCTTAAATTAAAACATTTTTTGTGAGTCATAGTCAAAAAAGCGGTGGCCCAAAGAGATACCAGGAATGTGGAACTGTATAAATTGCATTTACTTGACAAAAATTTACAATTAAATAGATTTAAATTACGTGACGTAATTTGACAGTTACTCAATTATTTCTACCGCTATTAGCTGCCATTGTTTATCTGATGTGATTAAACAAATCTTATCATATAATCGATATAAGCGTCATATGGTTGGAATGAGTACATACATAGTATAATTACCTATATGATATATTATTTGATGACAATAATATAGAACACGGATACTTGCTTACACTCAAACTGCGTCACATACTACTCGCACACATAACACAATGTTATTAATGAAAAATCACAGAAAGTTCATATATATTCGATTACGAAATATTAAATATTAGCGATCTAGAATCTACCATAGACACATCACTAAGATGGAATCTAACACTTCCATAATTTCGATGTGTATTTTTAACACACACGCACACATATTAAACACTATACCTACTCACTTTTCAGTTTTACTTCAGTTCTCGCTATCGTTGCCACTTGCTTTAGAACTGTAATCCTGTATATCTTTCCCATAATCTTTGGGTTCCTCGTGCTTAGAGAAATTGCCCATCGCCACTTGCGCAATGGTATCCACAATACTTGAAGTATTCATGTAAGAATGGCTTGATGGCGGTACAGACGTCGTTAGGTCTTCTGGTTTGGTTAATTTTAAGGGTTGAGTGTATTCTGATAAATAATCAGGCATTGTCGTCTTTTTCGTCAATTCCAACATCTGATTCAAAAATGACTCACCGCCGACTCGCGACGGCATGCTAAAATCTGTAGCAGTCTCCAAACTATCAGACTTGGCAGTTTCAATCTTAGAAGAACTACTGGATTCACTCATTTTCATAGTGTCTAATGGATTGTCTGATTTCCCTTTACCAATGCTACCGAAATCTGGTGGTAAGTAATCTTTACTGCTGTTTTTCAGTAAATCGTGAGGTGATTTCATCAACATGTTTTGATCTAACCCGGCTTTAGTAGAAATGGGACTACTGGTGGAGAGTGGTTTCATCAAAGACTCTTGCATTTTCATCAAGGACGGTGACAAGAACATATTATTGGCTGCTAAAGTTGATTTTGACATAGGATCTGGAATTCCTAAGATGCCTGCACTAGAATATTTACTAGCAGAAAACAATGCATTAGCAATGTCTGCCGAACTCATCATGAGATTGGAAGCGAGACTGGCTGGTATAGGAGTACTAGATGACGTACTTGTGGCAGTACTACTCGGTGTTTTATCGTAATTCCCAATACTGCTGGTCAAATTTTGAAGAGAGGCAGCATAAGAGGGCGGGTCAGGTAATTTGCTGCTTGATAAACTAGCTGCTAGGCTAGACGACATTCCAGGGGAAAGACCAGTAAGCAAACTATTTGCTGCCGCCAAACTTTCTAAGCTAGATGACCCCAAAGGAAGAGGCATATTAGGCGTGCCTAAACCGAGAGCCATGCTTGTTAGCATATCTAAGCCACTTGGATATGCCGATGGAAGCGTGGGAGTAGCTGATTTCGATGTTGATTTAGAAGATGTAGGTAGTACGGGTATATTCAGTTGTGGTGTTTCAAATTTATGAGGTGAACCTGACCCAATGCTCGAGGAAACGCTAATGGGCGGTACACCTGCCGGCCGACTGACCATCTGTTGCAATGTACTAACTGACGGGAAGTTAGGCACAGTTGTGGGTTGACTAGGCTTTGATACCGGTATTGGTTGAGGAACTGCCAATAAAGCGTCCAAATCCATTTTATCATCATGTTCAGAAGAACATCCTAATTCATCTCTTATAAAATGCCACAATAAGCCATCACTTTGCTCTCGTGGAAACTTTGCAGTTAAGGTGCACTTTAGCTTGTCCAAGTATGTGATATCAGGTTTAAAATTGTCTTTAAAATCAACGAATGTATCATCAGAGAATGAAAAATAGTACTTAATGCTTTTACGTATTTGTTCCATGGCATGGGTTGACAAGTGACTATCGTGTACCATGTTGTATTGCAACAGCAGTGGACGCGGGTATTCTGTAGGTCTCTGCTCTGGTGGAGGCATTACCCAAAAGAAAGTAAGTGATGACTCCAAAACTGGGCTTTCTGGATTGTAAGGCGCTGAAATAAATAATAAATACACAGATTATATATATATTGCTTTGTGAGCTTATTCTTTTCCTATGTATAATTCATGTACAAAAAAAGAAGAATGTCTTAGAATATTAAATATACTTACAGCAAATGACTCCAATACATGGTATATAAGATATTTCACTAGGTCCTCGCATTTTAATCTGATATTCTAATTGGTTATCGCAATCTCTAAGACTTGGCATGGCAGGGTTGGTTGGATGGGAATGATACCAGCCAAGCAGTATAAGTCCCAACTTTTCTATCTCCATTTGTATCTCGAATTCCACTAAAACTCTTGGTCTTTTGTCATTTTTACTAATTAGACAGGGGAAAGTGTGGGTTATCATTAGGTCTGAAAGATTAAAAAAAAAACATGTAAGAAATAATAGTCGCTATTAAATCAAATAGTATAAATGGAATGTTTACTTTATTCAATAGCTTTATTAACATAGTAGTTTTAAATTAATAAAAGTGACGCTTTAAGGGAAACGTTAGAACGGTATTGAATTCCGAAGCCCGTTCACGAAAAATCCATTTACAGTAGTTTTACTTCAATCTGTTACAGTTAGTGAACATTTTGACAACATTAATAATAAAGCTATTTATAAAGGACGGTGAAAAATACTGCAAGAGCTTTATCCGCTGCGTTAAGGTGGGGCCCGTAGGGTTTCGTAGCAATATATACGCCCGTAACGGTCACTCGCTTCGGGGCCCGCTTAACGCAGCTGGTGACCTTATAAACAACACATACTATGATTATTGAGATCCCAAGTTCCAGCCAGATACCCATAAACTTCTTCCTTCTTCAAGTGACAATGTATATCCAGTACAAGACTAGCATTTGAACTGACTGACACAAGGAATGGCTGGACTTTGCCTGCTGATGAAAATGATACGGCTTCGATCAACATGTTGGCGTCACTGTAATTGGAGAAAAAGTTATTCAAAATGACAATTACAACAGACAATTTTGAAAAATTAAAGCATGAATGAATAAATATTTAAAGTAAAAATAAATTATAACGAAGCGAAGCTAATATTATAAATGCGTGTTAAAAGACTTTCATGCAATAACTTACTGTTGCATCATTCTGTTGGGGACAGTGTTATGTTTCATGACAACCCTCTGTGGTGGTGGCTCAGGTGGATTTTCAACCTCCATTTCTATTTCTTCTTTAGAAAAATAAAATATTATAAATTAACAGTGAAAAATACCATAACTAGTATGCAGTGTCATTTGGCGGAAAAGTAGGAAGGGGTCCCTCAACTGTGAGACAAACCTTAGATATTTAGTGAATTTGCAGTTTTCGTAGCAATCCAATATGAACATTACAATTATATTATTACAAAACCAAAGAAGCAACTATCAAAATGTGAACTATTAATTGATTATATAGATATTTGTCTGCTGTTTGAATTGAAACCCCAACACTCCAAGAATATATCTAAGTTATAAACTCATTATTGATTACACATCAAACATTGGAAATAATTCCCACATAATATAAAGATGCGCTTTGGAAGCGCAGTTGGAAGTGGAGTTAGAGAACATTAAATGGCATGTTCTAGAATTAGTGTAGTATGTGTGAAGTCCGTAGAGAGGGGGAGGACACCGTAACCCTAGACTCGGGCCATCTTCTCTACTTTCGCGAGGGGGATAAGAAATCCCAGGGTGGCGTAGGTTTCCTCGTCAATAAGGCCCTCTCTAACAACGTTGAAGAAATCTCCAGTGTGTCGACCAGGGTAGCGTACCTGATCCTTCGGCTGTCCAAGCGCTACAACATGAAGGTCATTCAGGTTTACGCACCGACCTCGACACACCCGGATGATGAAGTGGAGGATATGTATGAAGACATATCCAAGGCCTTACACAACACCACCAAGGCCCACTTCAATGTTGTTATATGGGACTTTAACGGCAAGGTGGGAACACAGACTGGCAACGAATCCCGTATAGGCCCGCATGGTTATGGAGTTAGGAATCACAGGGGGCAAATGCTTGTCAACTTCCTTGAGAAGGAGGGACTGTTCTTAATGAACTCTTTCTTTAAGAAACAGCCTCAAAGAAAGTGGACATGGAAAAGCCCCGACACTGTGACAAAAAATGAGATCGACTTCATCATGACGGATAGCAAGCACATATTCAGAGATGTCTCAGTGATCAACAGGTTTAATACCGGATCTGATCACCGACTTCTCCGAGGCTCTTTGAATATCAACTTAAAGCTTGAAAGAAGCCGATTGATGAAGTCCACGCTCCGACCTAACCCAATCCATATCATGGCGGGCACTGAGAAGTTCCAGCAGCTTCTCGGGAATAGATTTGTTGCCTTGGAACCCATCGACGACGTTGACGAGAGCCTACACAATCTGGTCGAGAGACTCTGAGGGATGAGGGCATCAAGTTCTGTAGAACGCAGCGGACTGGCAGGATATCCAAACTCTCGGCTGAGACTCTCGGGTTGATGACAAAAAGACGGGTAACCACCCAAGCGACTTCGTCGGAGAGGTCAGACCTGAACAAGCAAATTGCGAAGATGGTACGGCGCGACCTTCGGAGCTCCAACGCACGCCTTATCGAAGAGGCGATAGAGCGAAACCGAGGGTCTAAAGTATTCACTCAGCAGCTTGGCAGGAGCCACCTGACGAAGCTAAAAACGCACGACGGGAGGACCGTATTGTCAAAGCCAAGGATTTTCGCCAAGATAGAAGATTTCTACGGCCGATTATACGCTGCACATGCCTCTCATTCTCGACGAGATGACCACGATTCCAGAGCCACCCTGACACGCCACTACACCGACGAACTGCCTGACATCAGTCAAGACGAGATCGTGTCAGCTCTGAGGCAGCTTAAAAATGGAAAAGCCCCCGGTGAGGACGGAATAACATCAGAGCTTTTGAAAGCTGGAGGAGCCACTGTTATACAGGAACTACAGAACCTCTTCAACGCCGTCCTGCACAGTGGGAGAACTCCAAAGGCGTGGAGCGGGAGTTTGGTGGTGCTCTTCTTCAAGAAGGATGATAAAACCCTTCTTAAGAATTACAGACCCATCTCGCTCCTGAGCCATGTCTATAAGCTGTTCTCACGAGTGGTCACGAATCGTCTCGCCAGCAGTCTCGACGAGTTCCAGCCGCCGGAACAGGCCGGGTTTCGCGGAGGATATGGCACCATAGACCACATTCACACAGTGAGGCAGATTATACAGAAGTCCGAAGAGTATAATCAGCCCCTGTGTCTGGCCTTTGTGGACTATAAGAAGGCCTTTGACTCTATCGAAACCTGGGCTGTTCTGGAATCCTTACAGCGATGCCAAGTAGACTATCGTTATATTGAGGTGCTGAGATGTCTGTACGAAGCCGCCACCATGAGTGTCCAAGTACAGGACCAGCAGTCTAAACCGATCCAATTGCGCAGAGGAGTGAGACAGGGGGATGCTATATCCCCGAAACTGTTCACCAGCGCGTTGGAGGATATGTTTAAGACGCTGGACTGGAAAGGAAAGGGCATTAACATAAACGGCGACTACATCTCACACCTACGATTCGCAGATGACATAGTCTTAATGGCGGAGTCGCTAGAGGAGCTGAACCGGATGCTGGGCGGACTAGCTTCAGCCTCGCGACGTATCGGTCTTGGCATGAATTTGGACAAAACCAAAGTCATGATCAATGGCCACATTGATCCGATACCGGTCGTCGTACATGGTCACTCTCTCGAAATCGTTTCTGAGTACACTTACCTCGGGCAGGTTCTGCAGGTAGGTAAAAACAATTTCGAGAGGGAGGCCAAGAGGAGGATCCAGCTGGGCTGGGCAGCGTTTGGGAAACTACGCCGAGTCTTCTCGTCATCCATACCGCAATGCTTGAAAACGAAAGTTTTCAATCAGTGCATCCTACCCGTCATGACCTACGGAACCGAGACATGGACACTCACGGCAGGGTTGGTCCATCAGTTCAAAGTCGCTCAGCGAGCTATGGAGAGAGCTATGCTCGGAGTTTCTCTGAAGGATAGAATCCGCAACGAATACATCCGACAGAGAACCAAAGTAATCGACATAGCTCAAAGAATCAGCAAGCTGAAGTGGCAGTGGGCTGGCCATATCTCACGAAGAACCGACAACCGTTGGGGTAAACGTGTTCTTGAGTGGAGACCGCGACTCGGCAAGCGTAGTGTAGGACGCCCTCCGACCAGGTGGGATGACGATCTAAGAAAGACTGCAGGCAGATGCTGGATGCGGCAAGCTGAAGACAGGGCGCTATGTCGCTCATTAGGGGAAGGCTATGTCCAGCAGTGGACTAATATAGCCTGATGATGATGATGATAAAGATCTGTGAGACCAAGAGATGTGCTTATAATTTATATGCTTCTAACCCACTAGTGTTATCCATTTCTAATGCTAAACACAATAAACATACCATCAGAATGCATGTTTTCCCTTTGCAGTTGTTTCTTACGAAGATAAGTAGCTTTTATTGTATCCAGTTTCTTTCCTCTATATTTGACGGAAGCCCAGCCACAGCCAGACCTTTTATCTGGGTTGATGATTCTTTTACAATGAATGGCCCATGCCGATGGAGAGCAGAATATTGTTTCAGTCTCGTGCGACTTTATTTTACCATCTGCTTGTAGATCACCAACAAACTTTTGACCCTGAAATTATAATGAAAGTGAACATTTTAGAACATCTGCTGATAAAATTTATTTAATTTATCAAGCACACATGCAAGTGACCAACAGGTTAATCTCAATCAATCAATGGTGATAATAAATCTTTTCAAGTTAGGTTTAAAACCAAAGGTATGCAGGAGTGATACCTATATAGTTAAGTTCCTTGTGGCATTCAACTGATACTGCATATTTGTTTTCTGCCAAATAGAGCAATTTCAAATTAGCACCAATATTCATCTGGTAAACACCAAGATGTGCCAAATTGTCTGTAATGGGTAGTTATTCGAATGACACTTTTACTGGATGTTGGTGCATCTAGATAGTGCATATGGATATTGGAGTGTAGTAGAGGTACTCTCACTGTTAAAGAACTGAAAATTTGCATTGTCAACCCTATTGATTAACCAGAACTGCACTTCACCAGTGAAAATATGTTCAACTAACTAGGTTTCATTAATTTTATGTGGAATTCTTAGAATACCATGTGGCATACAATTTAATTTGCCTTACAGTTCTTATCATCGGTAAAATCTAGTTTAAGAATGGTAATTTTTTTTTCCAAATTTTTCATACATACAAGATATTCTATAGTCATAGCTGCTATCCCAGGTTCTAACATTTTCTCTTCTAAAAGCATCTGTAGTGTGACACCTCTGCCAGGAATGGACTTGTTGCCGGGTTGTGCTTCACTTTCCTGAAATTTTGAACAAGATCTTTGGGCATGATATCTAAACTTGTCATTGAAAGATGAGTTGATTTGAGAATGAAAAAATTTCCAGACAGAGAAAATTTTTCAAAAATACGCAAAGAAGTCTGAAAAATAGGCCTATTCAAGGGTATTACAACTTAAGTTCGGACATAGACCAATAACTGGCACTAGCTATTAAAATACATTTTTTTAAATAAATTATGATGAATGTTTATCAGACTGGTTGCATTCCATTTAGTACATGGATAGCAAAAGGATGATGATATTGGTAAGTGAGCTCAAATTCAGAAGTATTTTTATTTATTTTCGCGCTATTACTAGGAACAAAAAATCATAGTTGGTGATGAGGGTGCCAATATACCTCTTCCTACCCCCGTCAAGGATTTACTGGCGTGAATATATGTTCGTATATTTACATATGTACATGTACATAAATGTACGTTCGTATGTGCACTTTCCTCTATTCAGTAATCTCACCTCGTCAGTGAAGTCTTCACCACTTGCTGCTTCTTCCTTATATTCACTAGGTTGCTCTGATTCATTAGGCTTTTCAGTTTTGATTTCTTCGCTGCCACTAACAGGTGCAACAGATATTGAAGCCTCCATGGGCGTATTATTGTATGTCGGACCAGACATTAAAGCCGCAGCCAAATGAGATGTTTGAAGATCCATAGTGGGAATTCAAACGGGTATATATACCTTATGCAAAGATATTACAATCCTGGTTGGTGTTAGTTTTATTCATAACTTTATTTTGACTGTTTCTCTCGTCCTAGCATTTGGATAAATCCAAATCGAATAAATCACAAAGCATCATAATCGACAATCGAGACAATATTTTGACATTGACATGTATACAATTAATGTACAGATACACAATATCATATTTTTTTATGACTTGGTCACTGCAACTTTAAGTCACAACTCATTATCCATTCTAATATTGTAATGCGAAAGTAACTCTGTCTGTCTGTATCTGTATCTGTAGCTGTGTACGCTTTCACGCCTAAACCACTGAAACAGATTTTAATGAAATTTAGTATAGGGGTAGATCAGACCTTGAGAAAGGACATAGGCTATGTTTGGTCGCGATAACCGACATCCTCGCGGGCGGAGCCGCGGGCAAAAGCTAGTAGTATATAAATATAAAATACAACACAGATTATTGGGCTATGCACACACGCCCGGTTTCATGATTAGTTTTCCTGATCAGGAAATAGGAATTCAGATTTGGAAATCTAAATGCTAAATCTTTTCTTTCATTTACATACAAAATGTTCAACAAGACCAAATCTTATTCTGTGCTGTCCTCCGTCCGTGAACAAGACGCACATGTCTCGTTTCAGAATTAGAATTCTAGTTCCGTATGAGACTGACTAGCTACCCGCCTCGGCTTCGAATGGGAGGCAAAAACGTTTCCGTGGTTTTCGTACGAGACCCTAATCTTTTTGAGAAACCAAAATAGCCTTTGTTACTCACGAAGAATTTAGCTTTATAATGGTGAATGAATTTTTAAAATCGGCCCATTAGTTTCAGAGCCTATTCATTGCAAACTGACTCTTAAATCTTTCCTCTTTATGCCATTAGTACCTAGAGAAAAAATATAGATACCTATTAGTGATGTGATGACCCTATTCTGTAATGTCTTGACTCGAGTTAAGTCAAGGTGTAATTAATTGGGTACTTGACTGACCAGTCAAATTAGTTACTTTTTTCTAAACGTCAAAACGGTAATTTATAAGGAAAATTGTATGAAAACTATATTTGTGACGTCATAATATTTAATAGTCAAATCATATACTATTAAACGTTGGATGGATGATTAAAAATAAATAAGAACGAAAAAATAAGAACCGACGCAACTGTTTTCACTCTTTTACCATTATTAATTTAATAAGTCCAGCTAAATAATTTATTTTAACTACAGGAAAGTACCCAATTATCGAATCTCGACTGTAACTTGAGAAACGTAACTCGAATTAGCCTTTTCAGCTTACCATCAATACATACAGTCAAATAGTAATAATTCATGCGGATTACAACTAAAATAAATTTATGATTAAAACATCAGTAAGTAATCCTTTTGAAATACTTGAATTTTTTGGCACTTGGTCTTGTAGCCATATTGACCTCATGGGTAGATTCATGATTTTGTGTGCAATCGAACCGACTAAAATCCGCAAAAGTAACATCCAGATATCCTGTTTTGTTATACCATCAATCGATAATGTCAATCATAAGGATCAAATCTTTTTAATAAACATAGTTAATTGAATGAAAGGAAGTCCATAAAATGTGGACATAAAAATTCAATGCAGCAATTTTTCTCAAGGGGCCACCAATAAAATTGTTGAGTACTGAATTTTTCTGATGAATTTTTTTTAATAACTTTAAGCATTGAGATATTCAGTAGATACTTATATGTAACTCCAGGCACAAAAAACGCGGGGCGACGCTGGGACGGAATCCATAGGCACCGTTTACACAGAAGAGACGTGGCGGGAATGTATGACGTGGCGGATTATTTAAGTAACACAATAAAAACCTTATGTAGTGTGCAATACCGTCGTTTTTGTCTTAGAGGAAAATTGCGTCCGCGCCTCCAGGCGCGCCACTAATGTAACGCGTGGCGCGTTACACAGACTTATAATACAAGTATTAGATGTCTGTGCGCGCCACCGCCAAATGTCACCGCCACGTCTCTTCTGTAGGTATAAACCGCGCCATACTGGCGGCCTTACCTTATGGTAAAAGGCAAGCTACGTCCCCGTGGTCCCCCGTTGATTCGAAGTGTCCAGCCAGAGCTGCTCAAAGGAATTGCTGGCTCCCTGTTTCCAGTGCAGGCGGTGGAACATGTTCCACCGTATATGACTCACCTCTGTCGCATATAGCGCCAGTCGTGGATGACAATGACGTGCCCGTACTCTCGTGGGTGAAACTAGAGTGGTGCGAAGCACACAGCTCTGGGACCTGACGCGATTTTGCAGATCCTTGTCTGGCTAGATGGTCTGTTTTCTCATTCCCTTCTATCCCCTCACGGCCGGGGATCCAGACGAGCCTCAGTTTGTTGGCTCTGCCAACCTTATTTAGGCTTCTTATGCAATTCAGTACTATTTCTGAATTTACCTTTGGAGAGCTTAGCGCTTTAATAGCTGCTTGGCTGTCACTGAGAATATAAATTTCCTTTTCACGGTATCCGGTAGAGGCTCCTGCAGGAGTCCTCCAGGTCCCTCAAGTTGACAGTAGCCGCATCAGAGCGTTAGCTGTGACTAACAATTTGGGACACAGACTTCGGAAATGCTGCCCAAAAACCCACCGACCGTAGAGCACGAACCTCAGATATTTGTGGAGCCTCAGAGTTTCTCCCACTGTGAGGCTGGATCCTGAAGGTGGCTCGCACCGAGGTCCAAGAAAGAAAGTCCTTTGATGTGTGCAGAGTCACCTCAAGACCCAGCCGCCACGCCGGATCCGTATCACGACTTAAGCTCAACGCCTTACTCAGTCGTACCTGATGTTTCACAGGAGTGGCCCTCGAGCATCACACGACATCTCATACCGACCGCCGCCGGTCGCATTTGAACAGATGGCGGCTTTCTCCGTTAGGAACACCCCAACTATGCGGTGGAGTTAGAAAGACACATCTTGATACACGTGCGCCTCCCTAATGCAACTCCAGGGCAAAGTCTTGAACGCGTTGGAGATGTCCAAGGATCGACGAGGTGCCATCATGCATAAGAGCTATGGCGAAAGATGCGGTCGCTCGAGGCAAGATGATGCTGGCGGTGTCCTTGGATATCTTTCAACACCTTGTGCTGGAGCTGCATAAAACCAAGGCCCGGTTCTTTCATGGGCCTCGAAGCGTGTCACCCGAGGGATTCAGACGCATAATGGGTGCCATTCCTATCGGCATCAAGCCCCAAATAAAATATCTGGGACTTGTGCTCGAAGGCCGATGGGACTTCCAAATTGAAGTCCACAACTACAGCTCTAACGCGGTCGGATGGCTTCTGAAGGAGACTCTACGGGGAGAACGCGCGGTCCGTGGCCCTATATGGGTGCCTGATCTGGGCGGAGACCCTGAAGGTCAACAATGCGCAGATGCTGCGCGCTCTGCAACACATGAAGGCCAATGGGATCATCAGGGGAGACTGCACGATATTCTTCGAGGCGCTGAGTGTCCTTGCTGGGACTCCTCCATGGGATGTGGAGGAGAGAGTTCTTATGCTGCTATTTCGGTGGCGAAAGGTGGTGATAAAACAGGGACATCATGGTGCAGTGGAAGAAACGATTTAGGCAACCGAGCGCTAGGCAAGCGGTGGTAACGGCGGTCAGACCCAATATGGACCTCATTTGTTTTACAATTTTGCATTGTTTGTTGTACAATTTTGACTATACTTATCTAACTATAAACAGTCTTGATGAGTCGTTTTAATATGATTTATTTGAAAACTGAGTTTAATAATATTTTTCTGTTAAGAAGAACATTTTAAAGACTAAAAACCGAAATTTTGAACCACTAGTTAGCTCATTATTTAAGGTAGTTTATTTTAAAAAAAGTCGCTACAAATTTTTTGACCTTTATATATGTACACGTATAATTTTAAAATATTGAAAATTATTTTATTATTAAATGCACGGGTCCTATCCTATCACACTTCTAACAGTTTTTTCTGTACTGTGATTAAATGTAATTGTTGTCACTTGTCAGTCGATTATTTTTCACAAATCAGATTCGACTCACCCTCCCTTCCCTATTTTATCAAAATTCGAAAAGAATAGAGGAGTACTTGCTCTTGCTGGGTGTTTATATTATACTTTAATTAAACTGTTTACCTCTGTCCTCTGTGCTGTTTACAGTTTATGTACTGCCATACTGCCTGTCTGTAAAAATATTCAATTCATAATATTCATTTGGGTATAGAAGACTACTAATTCTTTGCTGGAAGAAATAGACAATGGCAATCGTGAAAACTCCAGTGCTGAAAGTGATATTATGTGGTGAATACGGTGTAGGAAAAAGTTCCTTGTTCCGACGATTTATCAATAATACTTTCGTTCCAAACTCAGATAGAAGGTCGACTTTAGGATTAGACCACTTTGAGAAGCTTTACGAGCTCACGGATAAGGACGTCAAGGTACGCTATTAAACAGATTAGAATTAAACGAGGAAGGATTACGGTCCTTATTTTACCACCATAATAAAACTATTATCGGATTAACATTCGCGTCTGACTAAATTGTTTCTATTTCAGCTACAATTATGGGATACAGGAGGCATGGAACGGATTGCTTCAGTGACATCAAGTTATTATAAATTTGCTGAAGCAGCTATTCTAGTGTTTTCATTAGATAATGCATCCTCCTTTCATATTTTGAGTCAACATTTGTTAGATATTGTAACATATGCTGAAAATGCCAAAATATTTTTATGTGGAAACAAATCTGACTTGGAACGAGCTTCACCACAAGTAACAGATGCGGATATAGAAACTTTCTGGTAAGCGGCTACTTAATATTTATGTACATATATATATTTTATTTAGGAGAGATGACCCCAACTAAACTGGGATAATATACTAAGAGAAAGAAGAAAATATATATTTTATATTTATCCCATTAAAATAAACGATTCATTCTTATCATGGCTGGTTTATGTTTCAGTGAGCAGTGTCACAATCTCATAAGCACTACATACAAAACTTCATGTAAAACTGGTAAAGGTGTTGAAGAAATGTTTACAGATATTGCTATTCAACTTGTGGAGTCAAACAGATCAAGAATTGAACTACAAACTTTAGATCAGGACAGTTTCAAGATATCAAACCCAGAACCAGTAGATGAGCCTTCATGTAGTTGTTGAACAAATTTATGCTTTAAGATGTGCATTTTTGTTGTTAAGTATTATAAAACTTATGACAAGCATTTTAATTTAAAGTAATTCTTAAATTAAAAACGACTGCATAGTGAAAGATAGGCATAACGGACTGCATATCTAGCTAAGTCACCCATAGCTTTACACTATAATAGAGAATCTCAAAAAGGAACATTTTAGGTCTTTGTATACATTTCAAGATAAGATTTCATTGTGCATAGGGATTAATAAACTTAATTATTGTGAACATTAAGTTGTCATATGAGACCTAACAGTATTACCAGGTATTAGTCAGGGAATATCATAGGCGTCTATTTTAATTTTATAATTGTGCCTTGAGCATCAAAATCCTACTATTTTTGGGACATAAGAAATTCTTATTTAATAATTTGCAATTAATATGTAAGTTTTGTATTCTGTTTAGTTATAATCTGTAATATCTGACATACATAATTTTATAGTGGCATAATAATAATTAACCCTTTCCACCCGGGGTAGTAATTATCAACGAATTTTCGATTTTTAACTTCATTATCATAATAAGGTAGGTAAAAAGAAACGCTCAGATTATTTTCAGATTTTTATTATACCTAGAAGTACTATTTCTAAGACCTAGACTTAAAAGTACCGTCAGGTGATTTTAGTCAAAAATTATAAGCTTTTATAATACGCATACTCGATGAAGTGGGTATTTTGTTTTATCATAAATGAATGTTTTTTTTTATTTTATAATTGTTCTGAGCTATTTTTTTATTGTTTTAGCCATTGAGATGGATATTACAAACAATACTGCTCTAATTGAAGCCCTGTTATTAGAAGAGATTCCTGACTGTGACGAAGAGTCTGAAGCAGGTGTGACCGATGATGAAGTGGAAAATATTCAACTACCTTCACCAAGAGGCTTTGATGAGGTTTTTGGAAGAGCTCTAGAAGCTCTAGAAGCTCTAGAACACCAACACCAACCAACATCTCCAATACCTGGATCTATTGTTCAGATTGATCTACCGTCTGCAAATACGTCTTCACACAAAACAAATCAGCGATTACCCGAACCAAACCGTAAATGGAAAAAGAGGGACCTAGATACATATTTACAGGAATACGTTCTAGATACTGGAGTAGTAGAAGACTGTTTTGCTCACTGTAGCAACCCGACTGATATATTTTTAGTATTGATTGGAGATGTTGTTGATAATATTGTGTACCAAAGTAACCTTTTTGCTACTCAGAGAGGCAAAGTATTGAACCTACAAAAGGAGGAACTTCTAACATTTATAGGTATGATTTTTTTTATGGGTTACAATACTCGTCCGGCGTGGAGAGACCATTACTCTTCGGCACCTGATCTCAACAATGCACTTATTTTCAAAACAATGCCAAGAGATATATCAGTCGGGTTGCTACAGTGAGCAAAACAGTCTTCAACTACTCCAGTATCTAGAACGTATTCCTGTAAATATGTATCTAGGTCCCTCTTTTTCCATTTACGGTTTGGTTCGGGTAATCGCTGATTTGTTTTGTGTGAAGACGTATTTGCAGACGGTAGATCAATCTGAACACTAGATCCAGGTATTGGAGATGTTGGTTGGTGTTGGTGTTCTAGAGCTTCTAGAGCTTCTAGAGCTCTTCCAAAAACCTCATCAAAGCCTCTTGGTGAAGGTAGTTGAATATTTTCCACTTCATCATCGGACACACCTGCTTCAGACTCTTCGTCACAGTCAGGAATCTCTTCTAATAACAGGGCTTCAATTAGAGCAGTATTGTTTGTAATATCCATCTCAATGGCTAAAACAAAAAAAATAGCTCAGAACAATTATAAAATAAAAAAAACATTAATTTATGATAAAACAAAATACCCACTTCATCGAGTATGTGTATTATATAAAAGCTTATAATTTTTGACTAAAATCACCTGACGGTACTTTTAAGTCCATATCAGTTTTTATCAAATATTCATATAAAATAAAGTGATAATACGTTATAACAGCTTTTATAAATGTAGTCCGTGGTATAAACAACGTAATTAGTAAAAAAATAGCACTTACCTATAATATTCTATTTATAATACTTTTTCAATTACACCGCACAGGAGAGTGATAAAATGTCCGACCGGTTGTAACCTGCTGTTCAAATTTTTCGAAAACGTCACGCGGTAATTCAAATAACGCGCTGTGATTGGCTTACGGAAACGATACTCTAAAGGATCGTCAGTTGTAGTTAGCTTAAGGTGATTTCGTACTTAAGTTATTAGACGAAAAATGTGGAGGTACTTCTAAGTACCGTAAGGAGGGAAAGGGTTAAGTAAATTTTATTTGTGTTATGGCTTTCTGTGTATCATTAACATTTTTCCCTTTCGTAAGTTATGAACTGACATCATCAATGTGGGCACTATACACTTTTATGTTCCTGATGCCTCGGTGCGCAGCAGAACCAATGAGTACAGAATAATCATAAGCATAATTATAATTATGTTAAGTAAATAGCAACTGTTGAAAGACTTTATTTTTCAATTCATTCAAACTCTACTTGACTTTCCACTCGACTCTCTACTCGCTTTGCGTTTCGACTATTTACTGGCCCAGTGGTGAGCAAACTTTCTTGAAGAGGGGCCAGTAAGTTTAAGAAAGAACCACCTATCACCCCTCTCTGAACCGGTGGAAGAGGTTATGTCAGACTTGCACCGACTAAAATCCACACCGTCTGTGGGTCGTGGGATGCCGGAGGTGAGATTGGCTGAGACATATCTCTCGCACCTCGGCCGACACAGAGCCATCTCTTTTGACCTGGCCCTCTTTGGATGTGGGGACCGGGGAATAGTCCCCGGGTATAGGGCCGCTGCAGTCTGTTTCCCGTCGCCCTCAAGCCCGCACTTATGGCGGACGGAGGTTATTCTGTGACCTCCGACACCCGAGTAGCCACCATCCATCGCGGGCTGCGCAGGGTATGTGTAATAACGTAAAATATACCATCTAGAAGGGAAGTAGCTAGAGGGGGAGCCCCTTATTTAGTAGAAAGAAATTTCATAAATTTCGTTTCACAGAAAATGTTTCATATAATACCTATTTGGTTCTTATATTTTTATTTCGAATATTATTGTTTCAAAAACAATTTACTACAATGAAACATATTTCACAGAAACACAATTGAACGAATTTTTAATCACATTTTTTTGTTTAACAAACTTAACAAACTGTAGAATTATCCAATTTGCCATGATTTTACTGTCGTCATCTTCCATGTTCTCCATTAATTTTTCAAAATAAATCGGTATTTCTGAATGTTCCAAGTAACTAAGTGCTATAATACATTTCATATCAATATACCTAGATTTTTTTTTGTCTTTCGCATATTTTGTTGCAAATTTGTTTGCTTGAATTCTTCTGTAAAATATAATAAAATCATTTTGTTATTAAATTATTAATAAAACGTCATTATAGTTAACACCCCAACTCACTCTCAGATTATTGAAGTGAAAACTTCTTTAGCGGCGTTGGATGGGTAAAAAATATTAAACCTTTGAACCGTAACCGACGACTGACGTCATACAACATTAGCAAAAGATTGTTTATTTTGTCAAGTACGTAATGAAGCATCGTAGCTAAGCCGTAAATGCTTCGACTGTGAGTCCTTATGGTTTCAGATCGTGTGCGTTCGCGCAGCGGAATGTTGTTGAATTTAAAGATTTTAATTATGCAGATATTTAGTGTATGACGTCGTGTAATTGTGTATGGTAAAAAAAAATTTGTGCATGCAGCCATTGTGGAGAAATTCGCTAAAAACTGATTCCGCTGGGCGAACGTTGTCCTGGCGGAACTTTTTTCTAATCCATGGACTTAGAAGAAAGGAAATGTGTCCAAAAATTAGTGTGTATTTGTGTGTAATTGTGTATGTATGAATAAAATTAGTGCATGCATAAACTTCGGAGAAATTCAAGTTTCCGCTACGCGAACGTTTGGCCATTAGCTAGTTTTCATATAAAGCTCTTATATAGAGAGCTGTAGATTTTTACATAGGTTGTTTTGAATTTGTTTAAATTTGTTTAAAAAACAGATTTAGAAGAAATCGTAGGGTTTAAAAGATAAAAATATAAACGTGAAATACGCTCATTAGGTCTTAGTTCGTGAAGTAGCCACTTTGGGGTCTAGATTTTCACGTTTATACAAACCTTGTAAGTGTCTGCAACATGTTGCCAAGTATCAATGATGGTTCGTTAGTAATTAATGAGTTATAGGACAATTTACCATGAGTAGACCACTGTTTGCAAAGCAGTCAAATATCAAGACGTTCTAAAGTAATTGCATAGTAAAATGTGTTCCAATAATTAGTGTATTAATTCAGCTACTTGCATGCAAAATTTCATCTCATTAAATTCATTAATTAAAGAGGAACAATTAAAATACTTACAAAGCATCGAAAACTTACATAACCCGACCAAATTCGGATAGATATAAAAAAGCGGCCGTTCAATATATCTAGGTAACATTCTAAAATTTACAGTATAATACCGGTATTTAATTGGTACAGGTGATAACACAATTGTTTTGATATAATTTATAGGTCATTTATTTTTCTACACATGATTTTTTAAATGTATTTGACTATGACAGCAAGTACTATTTACGTAGCTACTTTATAGCTTTTTTTTATATGATATTACCGTTGTACTGGACTTATGTATGTGGGCGTGTTCCCGCGCACCCCACCAAAATATTCAGAATTATTTTGTTCGAAGCGGTACACTTAAGGCTAGTCCTTTGATTAAATAGTCTAAGTATTGTGGTTAGGAATTGATCAAAAATATTATGCTAGTGTGAAAAAACAGACAACGCGCTGCGCGCAACGAGCGATAGAGGCGGTTTCCCTCTTGAAACGGTACTTCCATCCTTGAAGAAAAGAGAGCGCAATATGTTTTCATAACTCACGTAAGCCACGGCCTGCGCGCATTCGTTTGCTGTTGAACTTGAACCTGGTTTTGTTTTATCCCCATTCACAAATTTGCACTCAAGGACAATGTGCGTATGCGCTGTTGTTTTGCTATGTATCGCCAATTCTCCGTAATAATAATATTGACAGTGTTATTAATGTTATAGTGTAACAGGGAAGCTTAAAATAATTATGTGGTATATTGAGTGAGTGATAGTGAGAAGCTGATGTTTAATTAGAACTTGTTAATTGAAGATTTATTCTTATCGCAGATAGGGGCGGTATTATTAAAAAAATATTTTTCATTCTAGAAATGCAATTGTTTTATTTTTTCCTAACGCTTGTGTACGCAACTGTACCATATTAATAAATACTATACTGGAAGGTTAAGAACGTTACTTAGAAATATGGCACGGTCGCTTTTTTGTAGCCATCCGAACTTGGTCGGGTTATGTAAGTTTTCGATGCTTTGTCAGTATTTTAATTGTTTCTCTTTAATTACTGAATTTAATGAAATGAAATTTTGCATGTGAGTAGTTGAATTAATACACTAATTATTGGAATACATTTTACTATGCAATTACTTTAGAACGTCTTGATATTTGACTGCTTTGCAAACAGTGGTCTATTCATGGTAAATTGTCCTATAACTCATTAATTACTAACGAACCATCGTTGATACTTGGCAACATGTTGCAGACACTTACAAGGTTTGTATAAATGTGAAAATCTAGACCCCAAAGTGGCTACTTCACGAACTAAGACCTAATGAGCGTATTTCACGTTTATATTTTTATCTTTTAAACCCTACGATTTCTTCTAAATCTGTTTTTTAAACAAATTTAAACAAATTCAAAACAACCTATGTAAAAATCTACAGCTCTCTATATAAGAGCTTTATATGAAAACTAGCTAATGGCCAAACGTTCGCGTAGCGGAAACTTGAATTTCTCCGAAGTTTATGCATGCACTAATTTTATTCATACATACACAATTACACACAAATACACACTAATTTTTGGACACATTTCTTTTCTTCTAAGTCCATGGATTAGAAAAAAGTTCCGCCAGGACAACGTTCGCCCAGCGGAATCAATTTTTAGCGAATTTCTCCACAATGGCTGCATGCACAAATTTTTTTTTACCATACACAATTACACGACGTCATACACTAAATATCTGCATAATTAAAATCTTTAAATTCAAACAACATTCCGCTGCGCGAACGCACACTTTCAGATGTTACCGGGTTCGAACCTAGGCTTCTGACACTTTTTTATTTTTTTCTTTTTGCAATTTATTACTTTTTGTAATTATTTTTTCTTTTTGTAATTCATTAATTTCTTCTGACAGAAAATTAGTGATAGGTTCTATGATTGGCGCTTTATTATAGGTATGGTATAGTATGGTAAGTTCTTTTTATCTTTTTCTCTGTATATAACTAAGAAAGAAATAAAGAATAAGTTTTCACTTCTGCCGGCACTCCCGGAGTGCAACCCGTCTTTTTTTTTTATATAAACCACCCAGAAGTAGGAACCCGCGTAGCGGGGCTCTGTCGACCTTGTAGACGCATCAATTGTTTAGTTTATAAAGTTTTCTATTAAATAAACAATATAATGATTAAGAATATTTGATTTGATATTCTATGAAATGATTATTCTAATGTTTAACTTTATATGAAACAAAATTCAATGATTTAAAATTCTTTAAAGTAAGTATTCTGTATATTGAATATTCTATGAAACGAAATTATGCGAAACATTTTCTGTAATACGAAATTATATTAAACAATTGTCTATAAAACAACGCACACCCAGCTAGAGGCAACACGGCAGCCTCTCGTGCCAGGTGACGCAGGTGATTACCGAGCTTCGGGCATATCTTGTATCGGATCTGGAAAGAGCCAACGTCCGAGTGCCATTACTATGACGCGAGTGAGAACTGGGGACTGCACACGGGAGTTAGTGGAGGCCCTAGAAGTGAAAGTTCTCGCTCATCGCGATGAAACAATGCGTCCGCTGCCGCTGTCTCCATATGTGAGCATGTACCTAATGTTCGAGAAAGAGGCGGTGTGGTGGAACTGGAGGAGACTCGCAGCCCACATGACCCGCTCCGCTCGTCGGAGATAGCAGAACAACCACCGTCCCACTTGAGGTCGGGCCTGGGGGTGACGGGTGGAGCTGTCGGTTACCCCAGTAGAAGCAGGCCGAGACGGCGGCTAGATGGAGACTCCGTGGTTTCCACGCCCTAGGCTTGACTAATAGAATAACATAGACAGAACACATTGAACTCGCATGTGAAGCCGCTGAAGGTACCTAAATACTAAATTAGGTACCATTTTGCTTGCACTCGTATTAGTAGTTTCGAGTCCAATACAATCACCCCCTCGGCCCTGGGATTCACTCTGTGCGGACTTTGCGCACGTTAAAAAAAGTCTCGCGAAATGTAAAATGTACCTTGCCCACAATAAGTGGTCTTGCGCCGCCACTGCCTTGAACCATGAAACTAAAAGGTATGTTACAAAAATGATACAAATTTTATTTATATAAATATTTTATTTGATTTGTTTAACTGAGCGATCGTAACATAAAAGTACTGAGAATCTATCATTTCATAATAGATATTATTGGTCTACAAATAAACCAATATAGAAGTCTAGTAGGTATGATGTACCTACCTAGTAAAACAAACGTTACATACACTGACATCAGTCTACAAATAAGCAAATTCAATACAGATCTCTTTATTGTGACGGCTACACTTTATCACATACAATATAATTTTCACAAACAAATTTCTATGAAATATGTAAGTATCTATACAGCTCTAATGCTGAGACCACTGAATTGTCTTGATATCTACTCCTTCTTGCACCATTTCCCAAAGGGGACTCATTTCTCTTAGACGTTCTACATGTAGAATTGTCTTTTCAGCTGTGTAATCTACTTCTTCAATGGTTGTAAATCTTCCTAAACCGAATCTGTAACAATACGTAATTTTTATGTTATACTAGCTGTTGCCCGCGGCTCCACTTGCGTGGATACCGAGGAAAAACATGCCCTATCAATCAAACGATTGAATAAAACAAAAGATATGACCAAAAGTCACGATAACCGCGACCACGAGTATCAGATAGCCATTGAATAAAATGGACGTGCCTAGCCAATACGTTTTGAACAGCAAAATACTTACAACTATTATAGGTAGTTAGTGTCGAATATTACCTGATTGAGCTGTGTGCCAAATCTTCGTCTGTTCCTATAGCTCTCAAGACATATGATGGTTCCAAAGATGCAGATGTACATGCGGAACCACTTGACAGGGCTATATCTTTTAAAGCCATTAGTAATGATTCACCTAAAAAATATTAAAGTGCATTTTGTTATAAGTTTATTTTCTTTTTTGGCGGAAAATTATGTTTCCATTCTAAATATAAAATTACGAATAGAATTCACAAAAACAAAAGCGCAGTGATTCAGAAATATTTGACTTTATTCAACATAATGTATCTGAGAAACTTGTTAAGCTATTGCATAGCTTCTATCGAGGGCCTTGAGCGCGGGGACCGAATCCAGAAATTCCGTAACGAAAAAACCTAAAAAACCTCACGCTCCCCACTCCGACGGGCACGGAGGTGTGGCTTGAAGGCCGTGCATTGTCTGACATACATATACATACATATACATATTATTATTAAATAATTATGCAAAAGTTGATAAAAAATGCTATGCAATAGCTTTACCGCGGCAATCCCCGAGTGCCACAGTCAGGTTCTTTTTTTTTAATTTAGTTTACTTGAAAAGGTTCGTTTTTAGGTATATATAAATGAGTAAAAATAAAGAAAATGTTGATATCGATAGTATAGTAATACAATAGGCACTCTGTACTTCTAGAATTAGATTAGGTTTATCTAGTGTTTGTTTAATTTGTGTTTAGACAATTTAAATAAGAGTACATATGGTAAACACTGACTGAATTCTGTTGATAATGTTGACATTCAACGAAATCTCTATAGAAACGTAATAGATACATGAGTATCTATATATTTGAAGTAATACACACCTTCAACATATGCAAAGGACAAATTGATACATCCAAGATATGTTTGTTCTGGGTCACCATTTCTTATGACATGTGACAACTTTGAATAAATTTTATCAAGGAATCTTTGTGATAATTTCTCCATCCATGCATGGTCATATGCCATCTCATGCTTGGCTATCTCACATGCTGCACCTAAGCCCACAGCAAGAGGAGTTGGTACTGTTCCACTGCGCATCCCTCTCTCCTGTCCTCCACCACTTTGGATGGGTTCCACCCGTACTCTGGGCCTACGCCTTATGTACAGTGCACCAACCCCTTTAGGGCCATATAGCTTGTGTCCAGAGATTGACATTAGGTCAATGTTCATTTTGTTAACATCTAAAGGAATTTTGCCAACGGCCTGCGCTGCATCTGTATGGAAAAATATTTTCTTGCTTTTGCAGATGGCGCCTATTTCAGCTATTGGCTGCTTTACGCCTAAAATATGTATAAAAAAACAAGTTAGTAAAAAAACATAATTTTATCAAAAACTTTTGGGATAACCAGTTCACAAGTCCAGCGCTTAAATCCAGTGCTGGAATGCTACTAGAATAATTTGAAGCATCACCACGGAACAGAAAAAACGATGGAAGTGTGAAGTAGGCGTGGCACTCGTGTCATTGATATGCGGAGATTTGCAAGACCTTACAATTTCAACCTTCAGTCGTATCTGTCATCACGTGTATTTGACAGTTTTGGACCGTGTGTTATTTAATACTATTTAATAGAAATATGCCTTACTGGGTCATTTTGTAGTGCATCGATGATAGTAGGAGCATAAATATTCGAAATGGAGGCGTTTTATACCATCGATAAGTCAGGATATAGCAGAATTTGTAACTAATCTTATTGAAATGCAAAGAAATAAAATAAAATAAAAAATCAACCTTATCACATATCAATAAAGCTTGTTTTTGATTACACACAATAGACATGTTATACTTATTTATTCTAGAACTTTCTTCGCTATTCATTTAGTGATGTAGTCAAACTTTATCGATATCTACTTTTTTTAGAAATATTTATAAACTTTTGTCAAATGGTTTTATTGTTTTTTTTTTATATCACGGAACATTCTGAACACTTCTGCATACCCATTCAAAGGATACGGGCGTGATGTTATGATGTGTAGTGGCATAGACATAGCAATAATATGCGTTTGCAGCAATTACTGCTGATTTCCTGGTTTTTTTTTTTATAACTTAGAAAACGGGAATTAACGCGATCATCGTATAGGTACTTACATACCTCAGTCAGCCTGTGACCACGGCAATCAAAGGTATGTAAGTACCTATACCATGATCGCGTTAATTCCCGTTTTCTAAATTATATATCATGGAACGCGAGAGTTTAAAAGTTAGTTTTTTTTGTATATAGGACACGTCAATTTGACTTTACCTTGCCTGATGGTAAGCTGAAGGCAAAGTCTCAGGAGAGAGGGCCACTATTATACACACGTGCCATGTTAACAATGCCGTCAAGCACTCAGCTTGACGGCCTCATCAGATGCTTTTTCACGCCCCGCTTAAAGGACCCGGGACTGTAGGAAGAGGGAAACACGTGAGCTGGCAAGGAATTCCAGGTCTTAATTGTGCGACAAAGGAAAGAGTCACCGAACCGCTTGGTTCTTGAAGGAATGTTCTGCACCGTATGCGGGTGACATCTAAGTCCTGCACGTGTCGTCCTGTATAGGAAAGGAGAGGGTGGTACTAATTGGAATAGCTCTTCAGAACATTCGCTATGGTAGAGACGGTAAAATACTGCCAAGGAAGCAACATCTCTACGCAGCTGCAAAGGCTCGAGGGTACTCGTGACCTCAGGATTTCCGATAATGCGGACCGTACGTCGCTGCAACCTGTCCAGAGCATCTAATATTGAAGTGTTTCGTGGTCTCTCTCTGAAACCTTTTATCGGATCTTTACAAAAAATAAATGGTATCATTTCGGAATAGTCTTCTTTCGAACAAAGAAGGAATTTTGCAAATTTGTCTACACATGACGAAGCTATGCGCGTACAAACATACAAAAATATAAACTTCCGAATTGAACAACTCCAGCTGGATATTTTCTAGTTTGTGAACGCGGCGCAACATGCATACGCGATCAGCAAATAGATTTTGGTGCTCTACGTTTTCTCATTTTATGCAAATTAAATTAATTATTTCAAAGTAGTGTATGAAACTGCTCGTAATATGGTCTTAAAACACCCATTGTAAAATACTCGCACTCGTATTTTAAGTATCCTTAAAGCGATTTCACATTTTCTGATATTGGGTGTCTGACGCCGATAGCCGTCACCATGTGCTGTTTCCACATATATTCAATAAAATCGGTCCGATTCGGCCATTTGCTCGATCGCACAGACTGGATGAAAAAAAGAAAAAATATCCTAGCAATTAATTTCAACATAGTATCAAGTTCTTTTTCTACTTTATTTTATTTCCTTCGATATCGGAGCCGACACTAATATCGGATATCGGATGCGCCGGATAGTGTGAAAACGTTTTTATTTTGCAACAGTTACATAAAATATCTACTATAAATGGACACTTGTTTTATTTCAATTAAATAGGTACATACGTAGTTTGACGTCTTCATACATTTTTAATCTATATATATAAAAATCAATCGCTGTTCGTTAGTCTCACTAAAAATCGAGAACGGCTGAACGGATTTACCTTAACTTGGTCTTGAAATGTTCATGAAGGTCTAGGGAAGGTTGAAAAGGTGAGATAATATGGGATTTTTTTTATATTGATTCTCAGGCCGTACGAAGTTTGCCGGGTCAGCTAGTCGTTAATAAAAAACAGTTCAACAAGCTATAAAATCCCTCTTTTTTAGTACTCTTAGATTATAATTACTAACAGCGTTTGGAATCCTTTGACATTAGGTACGAAAACAAATTTCAAATCTATCGATATTGCCAAAATTTTATGTCACCGGTCTAGCGTTAATGTTAAGGAGTTAGAGTGAGAGAGATAATACTTCAAAGTAATATCAACCGTATTCCTAACGCTTAAGGTTTTAAATAACATTCTTGAAATAAACGGACATCTGTTGGGGAGTAGTTGAACTTTTTCGGAATAGAGTTAGAATGAGAAGCAAGTTTGATCCAGATACAAAACATCGTAAATTCCTTTTTTTATCTATATAAAAGTAATCACTAAAACGATTGTTTAAGGTATGTTTTCGTTTTGCAGTGTGCATATTTTAGGCTAGTTTGGTGTTAAAGATATACGACTAATCAAAACAATTGTGTACTAGTAGTGCAACGTATTATTATCTGGTTGTATGTGTGAGTTTGGCGACATTGGTTCCGCTATTGAATCTGTCCTATCACACTTCTAATAGTTTTTTCTGTTCTGTGAGCATCACAATGTGCCCATTTTAGCGAGTAATCCAGTCCAGCGATTTGACTGTCAGTCTACTTTTACAATGGAATAATGTGAGCTGGGCATGATTCTTTACTATTTGATCAGGTAGTTAGTATGAGATATTTACCATGAGTTGTTTTAACTGTTCAATATTTTGACACTGTTACAAGCATCGAAATTTATGTTATTATTTTTTGTCTCTTTTAGTGGACCTAGATGGACCAACTATTTTTAGTAGACCAGACCAGCAATTCATATTTGTTTAAACATATCTCCTATGATTATTGAACTAAACAAATATCTAAAAAAAAATATTGATGTTTTCATGACCCCACTAATATAATCGGAGCCGACGCCAAAACCCACTTGTGAACCACCAGCTGACTGATGGACAAGGCAGATGAGGTAGGTAGATGAGTCAGCGTGGTATTGGTGTAGCAAAAGCATGTTGTGCTATCTACTTAATATGATGTGTTTGTCACTAATACAGTATTTCTATATCTGATTATTTTATCAACACTTATAATGCAATCTTTGAAACTATCAGATCTTTAGTTTGATATTATCATCATCTCATCTATAGTCCCTTTGGTCAGGTTCTTAACTAAACGTAAACCCTCTTGGATGTGTCTTTATAAAACACACAGCAAACAAATAACCTACTGCTTAAACTATTGGTTCAATTTTGACTCTAGTAGTGTAGTTGCATTTTATTTCTAAACTTGGTTCTTAAACAAAAATACACATAATGGCACACCAAGATTCTTTAAACTTTAAGCTTAACTTACCAAGTACCTAACTAAGCGGAGTATAATAATATCACAGTATAACGAGTCTTACAGTAGGTCGTCGCATTTGATGTTTGCGGAAATGCCGTCTTTCATAGTTTTATCAAGGTTGTCACTATAGATTTTTTTTTAACTAAAATATTTATTAATCCCCTTTTTAGTCTCTTTGTTCTCTCAATCTCAAGGTGAGTACATCAACTCACGATAATATAAATAACAAGCTGACGCTTGCGGCTCTGATCCTGTGGACGTCGGTAATTGTGACTTTTAGTCATATCTCCGGTTCTATACAAATAATCAAAGGATTTGTTAAGTTTAAGCAGATAAAGAGCACATATGGAAGTTAAAATTTTACAGTTATGTCAAGAAATAATTGAAATAATATTATATAATAAATAGAGTAAATAAATCATTTCAAAATGATTTGATCGCTGTTTCGGTAAGTTGGTTCTACTCAACCAATTATGATCAAACAAACGTCTTACAAAAAAATACTTTAAGTCTTGAATTTGAATCTAAACCTGAATCCGAATTTGAATATTGATTTCATTGAAAATTTCAAGGCTGCTATCTTAGATTGTTAAATAGATTATATATTCGTGATCAGCAACCCCAAAAACGATATCCATATCGATTTTAGTGAAAATTTCGAATCCGCCATCTTGGATCGCTAAATGAATATTTTCATAATCAGCAACCCCAAAACACTGAAAACGATATTCATATCGTTTTATTAAAATTTCGAGTCCGCCATCTTTGATCGCTAAATGGATGATATACCTATTCATAATCAGCAACCCCAAAAACCCTGAAAACGATACCCATATCAATTTTATTAAACATTTCAAGTCCGTCATCTTTGATCGCTAAATGGATAATATATTCGTAATCACGAACCCCAAAAACCCTGAAAGCGATACCTATATCGTTTTTTTTGAAAAATTTCGAGTGAGGAGTTTCGAGGAGAAAAAAATTACGAATATATAATTTGTTTAGCGATCAAAGATGGCGGCATCTTTGATCGCTAAACGAATGATATATTCGTAATCAGCGACCCTAAAAACCCACAAAACGCTACTGATAGCCATTTTGTTGAAAATTTCAAGTCCGCCATCTTTGATTGCTAAATGAATAATCATAATCGAAAATGAAAACTTTTAACAAACAAAACAAGTCAATAAAAAATATAGTAAAATAAGAAACGTGATTACAAATGAGACAGCCCTGAATCCTTAGTACCGAGTAAAATGTATGGCTACTTGGCACGGTACCCCTTCTCCCGCCATTCCACCACCCCGATTGCTCTGTTTAGACGGTTTCGTCGATAGACTGTATGAATCCTTAGACTGTGATATCATATTTATTTGATGGACATTTTATTACCTATTTCATTGTTGATCGTCATAATTGACACCAAACTAGTTTCTGGTGTCAGGGCTTTTTCTAAATCTTGTAAGTCAATTATTCCATTTTGTTTGACAGGTAAATATGTGATTTTGAAGCCTTCACCTTCTAAAGCACGGCAAGAATCCAGTACACATTTGTGCTCCTTAAATAAGAGATAAAATTGAATCAGTCATTGTATTTTAAAATCATGTCAATTGACATTCTTTGGACAAATATTATCAATAGTAAATAGGGGTAGTCTGTTTACGACACTCACGAGTGTGTATTTCATATTTTATCATACTTATTTATTTTTAATCATCAACCCAACCGTTAATAGTAAATGATTTGACTATTAAATATTATGACGTCACAAATGAATTTCTCATACAATTTCCTTCTTACGGTTTTGACTTTTAGTAAAAAGTAACTAATTTGACTAGTCAGACAAATACCCAATCCTTAATTAATAAAAATTTATGTGAAATTTATACTTACAATTTGAGTTGTAACAACATGATTTTTTCTGGGAGCATAAAATCTTGCTACTCCTTTAACTGATATGTTATTAGACTCAGTAGCTCCTGATGTGAAGATTATTTCTTTAGGGTCTGCACCAATCAGTTCTGCAACTTGTTCTCTAGCCTTCTCGACAGCAGTTTCACTCTCCCATCCATAGGCATGAGTTCGTGAATGGGGATTACCATGGTAACTCACTAAGTATGGTAGCATGGCATCTAGGACCCTAGGATCCTGTACAAACAAAATGAGATCAAAATGAATAATGTGAAATAGAAATCAATAAACTGAAAGAGTAGTGAAATACTGACCATTGGAGTTGTAGCTTGGGCATCGAAATACAAAGGCCTTCCAATATCTTCATGCTTCACAGAAAACTTACCAGATTGACCTACAACATCAGAATATCAGTTGTATTTGTTATTGGTTATGAAATATTATGAAATCCATAAAAAAACAGATATGGATTAATAGGTAGCTTGGTAGGTATTCATGTCTTTGTTGTTTAATTAGCATTGACAACATTACGTCTTATTGTGTATATATACATTTATTAAGGAAAAATATTACATCGCAAATAGCAATTTTTTTTATCCTTGAGATATTTTAGTCACATTACATTACAAAATAGTTTTCGTGAAAAATATGGAATGCACATAGGTACGTACTGTATATAAAAATAACATAGTTTTCTTACCAGAACTTGAAAGTAATCTCTGTCCCTGTAACAATAATAATATACTTTGTCCTTGTGTTTCTGTCTTCCTTTGTGCTGTTTTCAAGAACACAGCTGTTAACTTGTTACTTAGACGAAACATTTTACAATTTTTTTAGAATTTGATCGATTTTTATGTATTTAACAATTTTTAGGTACTATTTGTCATATCATATCCCAACATGTCAATGTCAAGTGATTAGTGAAGTCAGATCAGTGTTGCCAGATCACTGTTTCAAATTCACCCCAAAATGGATACGAAATCCCCCCAAAACTTAGGATTTTTTTCAAAATCCCCCCAAAGTTAGTAATATTTAAATAGTACCTAAAAAAAAGTGTAGCATTAACAGCATTCGAATATGATTTTCGGCTAAAACATCAAGGACATAATTCCTCACAGGTTTTCGTGAAAATAAAAGGGAGCCTCGAGCTTTACTCTTCGCCTAGATTTCCACAGGAACCTATTATCGGATGATATTTTCCAAAGTTTACGCGATTATAACCGACGTTTTAGCTACTTTTCAGAACCCATGTTCCTGGTTTGACTAAGGATGGCAGTTGTCATCTAGTTGAAAGTGTAAGTTATCTCAAAGTACCCGAATACCTAAAATACCTAATCGAATGGAGTATAGATTCTCATCTCAGTTTAATGCTATTTGTGACATATGCTTAGTATTATGAAAAATTGTGAGATATTTTTGAAAATAATGGAATTAAATAAGATTCAGATTATATTTTTAAACATCACAGATATCTTCAAATCACTAGTTTGCAAGTTAAAATCCCCCGATTACCTCCAAATGTATTATTTTCCCTCCGACAATCCCCCCAAAAAATCCCCCGTAACTCAAAAAACCCCCCAAATTTGGGGGGATTCCCCCCAATCTGGCATCACTGCCGTTATTGGTCTTTTTTTTTTTGTTACTGCAGTCACTTATAAGTAGTACTGTCAATAGTGTCAACTAAGGAGTACCTACTATTATTATCTATTCTGTGCCCAAACCATAGATATAGTATTTTTCTTTGTGCCTACCACAGAACAGAAAAAACTATTAGAAGTGTGATAGGACAGATTCAATAGCGGAACCAATGTCGCCAAACTCACACATACAACCAGATAATAATACGTTGCACTACTAGTAAACAATTGTTTTGATTGGTCGTATATCTTTAACACCAAACTAGCCTAAAATAAGCACACTGCAAAACGAAAACATACCTTAAAAAATCGCTTTTAGTGATTACTTTTATATAGATAAAAAAAGGAATTTACGACGTTTTGTATCTGGATCAAACTTGCTTCTCACTCTAACTCTATTCCGAAAAAGTTCAACTACTCCCCAACAGATGTCCGTTTATTTCAAGAATGTTATTTAAAACCTTAAGCGTTAGGAATAGGGTTGATATTACTTTGAAGTATTATCTCTCTTACTCTAACTCCTTAACATTAACGCTAGACCGGTGACATAAAATTTTGGCAATATCGATAGATTTGAAATTTGTTTTCGTAATGTCAAAGGATTCCAAACGCTGTTAGTAATTATAATCTAAGAGTACTAAAAAAGAGGGATTTTATAGCTTGTTGAACTGTTTTTTATTAACGATTAAAAATGTATGAAGACGTCAAACTACGTATGTACCTATTTAATTGAAATAAAACAAGTGTCCATTTATAGTAGATATTTTATGTAACTGTTGCAAAATAAAAACGTTTTCACACTATCCGGCGCATCCGATATCCGATATTAGTGTCGGCTCCGATATCGAAGGAAATAAAATAAAGTAGAAAAAGATGTTGAAAATAATTGCTAGGATTTTTTTTTTTTCATCCAGTCTGTGCGATCGAGCAAATGGCCGAATCGGACCGATTTTATTGAATATATGTGGAAACAGTACATGGTGACGGCTATCGGCGTCAGACACCCAATATCAGAAAATGTGAAATCGTTATACTTAAAATACAAGTGCGAGTATTTTACAGTATCAGACGGGTGTTTTAAGACCATATTACGAGCAGTTTCATACACTACTTTGAAATAATTAATTTAATTTGCATAAAATGAGAAAACGTAGAGCACCAAAATCTATTTGCTGATCGCGTATGCATGTTGCGCCGCGTTCACAAACTAGAAAATATCCAGCTGGAGTTGTTCAATTCGGAAGTTTATATTTTTGTATGTTTGTACGCGCATAGCTTCGTCATGTGTAGACAAATTTGCAAAATTCCTTCTTTGTTCGAAAGAAGACTATTCCGGAATGATACCATTTATTTTTTGTAAACATCCGATAAAGGGTTTCAGAGAGAGAAAACGAAACACTTCAATATTAGATGCTCTCGACAGGTCCGCATTATCGGAAATCCTGAGGTCACGAGTACCCTCGAGCCTTTGCAGCTGCGTAGAGATGTTGCTTCCTTGGCAGTATTTTACCGTCTCTACCATGGCGAATGTTCTGAAGAGCTATTCCAATTAGTCCCACCCTCTCCTTTCCTATACAGGACGACACATGCAGGACTTAGATGTCACCCGCATACGGTGCAGAACATTCCTTCAAGAACCAAGCGGTTCGGTGACTCTTTCCTTTGTCGCACAATTAAGACCTCGAATTTCTTGCCAGCTCACGTGTTTCCCTCTTCCTACAGTCCCGGGTCCTGTAAGCGCGGCGTGAAAAAGCATCTGATGAGGCCGTCAAGCTGAGTGCCACCATTGTTAACATGGCACGTGTGTATAATGGTGGCCCTCTCTCCTGAGACTTTGCCTTCAGCTTACCATCAGGCAAGATAAAGTCAAATTGACGTGTCCTATATAAAAAAAAAACTAACTTAAACTCTCGCGTTCCATGATATATAATTTAGAAAACGGGAATTAACGCGATCATGGTATAGGTACTTACATACCTTTGATTGCCTGACGTTTCGACCAGGTTACACCGGCGGTGGTCATAGGCTGACTGAGGTATATAAGTACCTATACCATGATCGCGTTAATTCCCATTTTCTAAATTATAAAAAAAAATAAACCAGGAAATCAGCAGTAATTGCTGCAAACGCATATTATTGCTATGTCTATGCCACTACACATCATAACATCACGCCCGTATCCTTTGAATGGGTATGCAGAAGTGTTCAGAATGTTCCGTGATATAAAAAAAACAATAAAACCATTTGACAAAAGTTTATAAATATTTCTAAAAAAAGTAGATATCGATAAAGTTTGACTACATCACTAAATGAATAGCGAAGAAAGTTCTAGAATAAATAAGTATGACATGTCTATTGTGTGTAATCAAAAACAAGCTTTATTAATATGCGGTAAGGTTGATTTTTTATTTTATTTTATTTCTTTGCATTTCAATAAGATTAGTTATAAATTCTGCTATATCCTGACTTATCGATGGTGTAAAACACCTCCATTTCGAATATTTATGCTCCTAGTATCATCGGTGCACTACAAAATGACCCAGTAAGGCATATTTCTATTAAATAGTATTAAATAACACACGGTCCAAAACTGTCAAATACACGTGATGACAGATACGACTGAAGGTTGAAATTGTAAGAGCTTGCAAATCTCCGCATATCAATGACACGCGTGCCACGCCTACTTCACACTTCCATCGTTTTTTCTGTTCCGTGGTGCCTACACCTCTTTTATAGAGGAAAAAATTCAAAATTTTAATGACATTTCGGACCGCCTACTCAAAATTAATTCGGCTTTCACTATTCTCCGGTACTGTCTTTTCGTTCCGAAGTTCACCCATGCTCTCAGGTCTACACCATTTTGGAAACATTTAACAATTTTGGAAAAAATGGACAAAATAATACAAATTACAGTCACTAAAATTTTAAATGTGGCCTTGAATGATCGCGCATCACTACAAGCGTCTCTACCGATTCGTTTGGGTGGGCTCGGTATTCGCAAAATTTCAGACGTCAGCTTACCAGCCTTCCTGTCTTCAGTCCACAGCACGGAAGAATTAACTAGGAAAATCCTTGCTCCTACACTAGTTAATTCTGAAGTATTGTGTAAGACTGAAACAGTGAACGCTTGGAAAATTGCTTGTCCAAACACTGATCTCCCAGGGAACCTTTTCTCACAGCGTCAGTGGGACGTGCCGCTCTGCAATTTAGTAAGACAAAATTTATTAGCCCGCCACAAATATTTGCTCTAATGCTGCAGAGCGTGCCCGTTTACTGGCAGTTGGAGTGTGGGAATCGGATCTATGGTTACAAGCTCTTGCGTCATTTAACGTAGGAACTATGTTAGATGACACTACCTTCCGCATCGCGACGTGCCTCCGCTTAGGTGCGCCGTGTGTTTCTCCGCATCGACGCCGTTGTGGCGAAGCAGTTGATCCACTTGGACACCATGGCCTGTCGTGCTGCAGGAGCACTGGGCGAATTCCACGGCACGCCAGCCTCAACGACATAATCCGCCGTGCTCTTGTCACCGCCGGTGTGCCAGCTGTGCTTGAACCAAACGGTTTGGCGCGCGACGATGGCAAGAGACCGGATGGTATGTCATTAATGCCTTGGAAAATGGGTAGGACTCTGGTGTGGGACGCAACTTGCGTCGACACCATTGCCCCTACCCATTTACCTGGCACGGCTGGCTGTGCTGGAGCTGCTGCAGCTTCTGCAGAGGCTCTTAATCTTTCATCCGCATCGCATGCCTCTTGTGGTAGCGTTCCCAGAAGACTAGCAACATTGCCACGTTGTATGGCAATACTTAATCTCTGACCTGAAAAGAGGCCAGCTTTCTGGTCACGAGAAGCGTCAACCATACGTTTCGCAATCTTCCAAACGTTTCGACTCCAAACGGCACAAATTCATAATCTCCAATAAGATTGGAGTATTTGCGCCGCTTAACAGCCTCTGCAGAAGCTGCAGCGGCACCAGCACAGCCAGCCGTGCCAGGTATATGGGTCGACGCATGTTGCGTCCCACACCAGAGTCCTACCCATTTTCCAAGGCATTATTGACATACCATCCAGTCTACTGCCATCGTCGCGCGCCAAACCGTTTGGTTCAAGTACAGCTGGCATACCAGCAATGACAAGAGCACGGCGGATTATGTCGTTGAGACTGGCGTGCCGTGGAATTCGCCCCGCGCTCCTGCAGCATGACAGGCCATGGTGTCCGAGTCGGTCAACTGCTTCTCCACAATGGCATTGATGCGTAATTTGTTACTGCTAGGTCAGTTTTGAACAAATAAACATATATTTAGTTGATAAATTTTCTTATTTACCTTTCTTGCTCCTCGAAAAAAGCAGCCACAACGCAACGTAATTTAAAAATTTCAACAAGCACAAACAATCAGCAGGGCAAGGTTTAGTTTAGTTTAATCGTGACCAAAAATATGGCCACTAAAATAAGTCGGATTTTAGTTTGACAGGAATAAAATTTTGCCTTACCGAATAGCAAAATGGAGGTTTTCACTAAATTGAATTCGACTAAACTAAAAATAGTTTAGTCCTGGCAAATTAAGTTAGTTGGTGTTTTCCCGAATAAGAAACCGCAATTTGACGATAGTTTAGTTTAGTCGGAATTTTACCAAACCGAATCGACGTCAAACTATTTTTAGTTAAGTCGCATTCAATTTAGTGAAAACCTCCATTTTGCTATTCGGTAAGGCAAAATTTTATTCCTGTCAAACTAAAATCCGACTTATTTTAGTGGCCATATTTTTGGTCGCGATTAAACTAAACTAAACCTTGTTCCAAAGAGTATATAAGAGTCCTTGTTCTGCTGGTTGAAATTTTTAAATTACAGAAAAATGAACGAATGTGTTGTGGCTGCTTTTTTCGAGGAGCAAGAAAGGTATATAAGAAAATTTATCAACTAAATATATGTTTATTTGTTCAAAACTGACCTAGCAGTAAAAAATTCCGCATCAATGCCATTGTGGAGAAGCAGCTGACCGACTCGGATACCATGGCCTGTCATGCTGCAGGAGCGCGGGGCGAATTCCACGGCACGCCAGCCCTAACGACATAATCCGCCGTGCTCTTGTCATTGCTGGTGTGCCAGCTGTGCTTGAACCAAACGGTTGGCGCGCGACGATGGCAAGAGACTGGATGGTATGTCAATAATGCCTTGGAAAATGGGTAGGACTCTGGTGTGGGACGCAACGTGCGTCGACACCATTGCCCCTACCCATATACCTGGCACGGCTGGCTGTGCCGGTGCTGCTGCAGCTTCTGCAGAGGCTGTTAAGCGGCGCAAATACTCCAATCTTATTGGAGATTATGAATTTGTGCCGTTTGGAGTCGAAACTTGGGGTCCGAGCGCCCGCAATCTCTTCTGGGAGATTGCCAAACGTATGGTTGACGCTTCTCGTGACCAGAAGGCTGGCCTCTTTTCAGGTCAGAGATTGAGTATTGCCATACAACGTGGCAATGCTGCTAGTCTTCTGGGAACGCTACCACAAGAGGCATGCGATGCGGATGAATTCCACGACGCATTTTAACTTTTAGTTTTAGTTTTTTTATTATATTTAGTATTGTGTGTATATATAGTAACTTTATTAATTTAATTTAATTTTTGCCAATACATCTGTAATATATCTAAAAATTGTGTAACAATAAAACTAATTGAAAAATTAACAATTGTCATAAAGGTTGGGTTTGAAATTTATTTTAAGGTTAGAAATTTATTTGTTTTACAGAAATCGGGAAGAACGGGCCAGGTTGCTTCGGTCGAGGGATGCATCAAATCCGTTTGAGATGGCCGACCGCAAATTTAGAAAATTCTTTAGGGTCCCGTCATCAGCGGCCAAGTTCCTATTGAAGATACTTGAAAATCACCCTAAATTAAGCGAAGAGGATTTTTTTGTGATTGTGACATACTTATTTATTTTTCCTATTTTCACGTAATATTCCCATTACCATGCCGCCTAGTTTGTTATTTTGGTTCGTTTACTTTTTCAGAGGTTTAATTTACGGTCACCTTTGAACACATGTTTTTTGACAAGAAGTTAAGTTGTCTCTCTCACACTTCAACAACTTCTTATTGTGATTGTACTAATTTACCATAATTTACAACGTAGACGGCCTACTTTCTTTCTCTAAGGACGTTGTCATTCGTTCATTGAATTCACAGATTAAAAAGGGTTTATTCAATTTAGTCGTGTGACCTTGACTAAAAATGCATGCACTATTTTTAGTTCGGTGGCCAAACCGAATAGACAAAGCGTTGAACTAAACTAAAGTAAGATAATTTTTAGTTTAGTTTAGTTTAATCGGGTGGACATGCCGAATTAACACCATTGACGTCGATTCGGTTTCGGTTTCTTATTCGGGAAAACACCAACTAACTTAATTTGACAGGACTAAACTATTTTTAGTGTAGTCGAATTCAATTTAGTGAAAACCTCTATTTTGCTATTCGGTAAGGCAAAATTTTATTCCTGTCAAACTAAAATCAGACTTTTTTTAGTGGCCATATTTTTGGTCACGATTAAACTAAACTAATCCTTGTTCTGCTGATTGTTTGTGCTGGTTGAAATGTTTAAATTACAGAAAAATGAACTTTTGCTTTGTGGCTGCTTTTTTCGAGGAGCAAGAAAGGTAAATAAGAAAATTTATCAACTAAATATATGTTTATTTGTTCAAAACTGACCTAGCAGTAAAAAATTCTGCATCAATGCCATTGTGGAGAAGCAGTTGACCGACTCGGACACCATGGCCTGTTATGCTGCTGGAGCGCGGGGCGAATTCCACGGCACGCCAGCCTCAACGACATAATCCGCCGTGCTCTTGTCATTGCTGGTGTGCCAGCTGTGCTTGAACCAAACGGTTTGGCGCGCGACGATGGCAAGAGACTGGATGGTATGTCAATAATGCCTTGGAAAATGGGTAGAACTCTGGTGTGGGACGCAACATGCGTCGACACCATTGCCCCTACCCATATACCTGGCACGGCTGGCTGTGCCGGTGCCGCTGCAGCTTCTGCAGAGGCTGTTAAGCGGCGCAAATACTCCAATCTTATTGGAGATTATGAATTTGTGCCGTTTGGAGTCGAAACGTTTGGGCCTTGGGGTCCGAGCGCCCGCATTCTCTTCAGGGAGATTGCGAAACGTATGGTTGACGCTTCTCGTGACCAGAAGACTGGCCTCTTTTCAGATCAGAGATTAAGTATTGCCATACAACGTGGCAATGCTGCTAGTCTTCTGGGAACGCTACCACAAGAGGCCTGCGATGCGGATGAATTCCACGACGCATTTTAACTTTTAGTTTTAGTTTTTTTATTATATTTAGTACTAGCTGACCCGGCGAACTTCGTACCGTCAATATTTTTCCACCCGCGTGGCGTTAGATCCCGTTCCCGCTGCACCGTCTACTATATTAAACATGTATTATACATATAAACCTTCATCTTGAATCACTCTATCTATTAAAGAAAACCGCATATAAATCCGTTGCGTGATTTTAAAGATTTAAGCATACAAAGGGATATAGGGACAGAGAATGCGACTTTGTTTCATACTATGCAGTGATTGTGTATTTAATAGTAACTTTATTAATTTAATTTAATTTTTGCCAATACATATTACACCTGTAAAAATTGTGTAACAATAAAAATAATTGAAAAATTAACAATTATCATAGGTTGGGTTTGAAATTTATTTTAAGGAGGATTACAGAAATCGGGAAGAACGGGCCAGGTTGCTTCGGTCGAGGTATGCATCAAATCCGTTTGAGATGGCCTACCGCAAATTATTTAGAAAATTCTTTAGGGTCCCGTCATCAGCGGCCAAGTTCCTGTTGGAGATACTTGAAAATCACTCTAAATTAAGCGAAGAGGATTTTTTTGTGATTGTGACATACTTATTTATTTTTCCTCTTTTCGCGTAATATTCCCATTACCATGCCGCCAAGTTTGTTGTTTTGGTTTGTTTACTTTTTCAGCGGTTTAATTTACGGTCACGTTTGAACACATATTTTTTGACAAGAAGTTAAGTTGTCTCTCTCATACTTCAACAACTTCTTATTGTGATTGTACTAATTTACCATAATTTACAGCGTAGACGGCCTACTTTCTTTCTCTAAGGACGTTGTCATTCGTTCATTGAATTCACAGATTAAAAAGGGTTTATTCAATTTAGTCGTGTGACCTTGACTAAAAATGCATGCACTATTTTTAGTTCGGTGGCCAAACCGAATAGACAAAGCGTTGAACTAAACTAAAATAAGAGAATTTTTAGTTTAGTTTAGTTTAATCGGGTGGACATGCCGAATTAACACCATTAAGGTTTAGGCTGATGGCTTTGTGCCAAGCCCTAATAAATAAAAAAAAAATGTATTTATGGTACCTATTGTTATAATAACATCTTACATCAATTCTCTCTCTACTAGTAATGGGCAAACACCCGGGTTTAAACCCAAATTGAGTTTAAACCCAATATAAACCCACAAGATTCCTCCCAATAGGGCTTTTATTTGGGTGTTTTTCTTTTACTCATAAACATTTGACGTTTTGGACTGATAATAAACTAATAATGCCATCTTTCCTCTTTTTCTTTGAGGACATTTAAATTTCAAATATCAAGGTGTTTTCGTCTTTTCGCAAAGTACCGTAGATACTTTTGTTTGTACCTAAAATTTGATGTTGTAGGTAGCTACAACATAAAATTTTAGCAACAAACAAAAGACAATGCAGCTCTTTGTCACACTTACCGGGCCGGGGCACTAGTTAGATGCTCTCTCTCTTTCTATCAGATAATGCAACACGGGATAGCCGTCGCTTCGCCGGCGGCGCACGCGCACACTAGTCGTCAGTGATTTACACATAATGGTGCTGGTGACACCGCTTACTTGTGAAGTGTGCGTATTTTGTCATAAAATTTAATCGAAGTTCAGCAGCTTTTGGTTTAACATACATTGATTATATATCATTGTTAGTGTATTAAAACTATATAAGGTAAGAACTTTGAAATCATTGTCATATTAAATACGTAAATATTATTTTAAACAAATGTGAGGTAGGTAGGTACTTACGTATTAGACGTTGTGTTCTCGCGGCCTGGTTTCAATCTACGGCCATTAAGCTGTGTTTTCACTATGGGATATGTAGGTATTCCATTCCGGGATACAAATTACAATTATATATTTCAACAAATGTATGGTGTACTCAGGATATAATATCTTTATTCCATATTCAAAGCGCGGCTTTACCTACTCCTATAATAGCTTAGCTGGAGGGGTTGACGGGGAAACACATTAGGAATTACGGTATGTATTCTTTTTAAATACTTATTTATACATATTTATATAAGTACCTACCTACCTACATCTGAACTATTTTTGTTAGGTAACTTAAAAATTCCTCATTTCATCTCAAAAGTTTGCGTACAGGTTTTAATTTTAAATTCTTTATTTGTTTTAGTATTCATGGGGCGGCCGAAGGATCAACGCGTCTGGCGACATTATCATTCGCTAGACAATAAATCAATTAAATGTAAATTTTGTGATAAAATTTACCAATATGCCAATGTAGCTAAAATGATTAAACATTTAGTAACTTGTTTCAAAAGTCCGCCAGTTGTTAAGGATCAGATGAAAACGTTAAAATTACAAAAGAGCGGAACGAATGACTCATCGTCAGATAATCTCCAGGCGTCGGCGTCGCAAGAAGAAGGGGATCACACACCTACTGCGAGTACAAGTGCAAATATGTCACACGAAGAAGACAATAACGACTTGAGCGAGAGCGACCTTGCTGTTGAGTTTTCAAAAGCAGTTTTTGTCACAGCAACTCCATTATCAATGGTAGAGCACCCACTGTGGATAAACTTTTTTTAAAAACTGCATTTTAAGATGCCATCACGAAAAGTGCTTGCTGTTAAATATTTAGACAAACTGTATAATGAAATGCGCACAGAATTAAACGAAGAGTTACGTTCAGCTAATTATCTTCATCTCCAATGTGACGGTTGGAGTAATTTACGTACCGAAGGTATAATAAATTTCGTCATATCAAAACCTCAACCAGCCTTTGTGAAAAGTTTGAATACGGAAACTAACCGCCACACCAGTCAATACATTGCAAATGAAATAGAAACTGTGATGAAAACATATGATCCCAATAAGTTTGTAGTTCTAATAGGAGATAATGCCGAAAATATGCAAAAAGCATTTGAGATTATTAAAACGAAATATCGACATATTACTCCACTCGGTTGTTGTGCGCATATTCTAAATTTATTAAGCCAAGATTGTTCAAAATCATTAACAATGACCAATTTAATAGAAGAAGCTGTACGAGTAATCAAAACAATCAAGAAAAGTCAAATCTTAAGCTCTCATCTCTCAATTATAATAAAAGCAAGGAAAAATGGAGAAAAATTGAAATTGCCTGTTAAAACACGTTGGGGAAGTACAGTGACATCTTTAAAGAGTTTAAAAAATAATAAAGGTAACCTTCAAAGTTTGGCTGTGGATGAATCTGTGAACATATCTAGAGATTTGAAAAAAACACTCCTGGATGAAGAGTTTTGGAGTAAGACAGAAGAAGCCATTAAAATTATTGAATGCATTACAGAATGCATTTTTCAAATTGAAGGGGATGACTACTGCATTAGTAAAGTATTTATGATATTTAAAGACATTAAATCCAAACTTCAATTTCTACTACCATCTATAAACATGTTAACTGACGCAGAGAAAGAAGCCATTTTAATATCTGTCGATTTTAGAGCAAGTATGTGTATTAAACCTATACACCTGGCAGCATATATGCTTGACCCTCGAAATCAAGGTTTGGAGCTCGACCAAGAACAAGAGGTACAGGCCATGGAGTTCATTTACAATGAAGGACAAAGGCTTAATTTGGATGTAATGCCTGAACTCGCCAATTATAAGGCTAAAGAATGCTTCTGGGGCAAACACTTCGTTTGGCGGTCTTTAGAAGACATTGAACCAGTCGTGTGGTGGAAAGGCATATGCAGTTCCACCCAATTGAGCAAAGTGGCTCTGAGAATCCTCACAGCTCCATGCACGTCTGCAGCAACAGAACGTACATTTAGTGCTCAAGCCAACATCCACAGCATAAAAAGAAATCGCCTTACTGCAGAAAGAGCCGCTAAAATGACTTTTGTTGCATTCAACTGGAATATTTTAAACAGAAAATCAGTTGTAAATGAAAGCACAAATGCTGATCCAATAAGTGAGGAATCCCCTCATGAAAGTTCACCGCTAAGAAATTCACTTGAAATGGAAGACGCAGCAATTATACCACCGGAGTCTGAAGCATCTACATCTACACAATTAGAATACATCAATTGTGGACAGACAGCCGATAGTGATTCTGAATCGTTGTAAAGATATAATACTAATTATAGTTAAAATGTTGATTTTGATTATTTTTGCTTAATTTGAATATTGATCGTTGAGAAATAAATAATTAGAATACTGATTTGTTTTGTTTTTAAGTATATAACAAAAAATAAGTATACAACTTGTTTTACACAATGATACTGGCGGCTGGCGAGTGTGATAGGTACTTTCATTTTCAATTGAACACTAGATAGGTACGTTCAATTACGTACCACTGATTTTAACCCTATATTTGGGTTTTTTCCCGGGTTTAAACCCGTTTCCTCCCAAAACACCCGGTTTAAACCCAATTCCACCCATTTGGTTTAAACCTTTCGCCCATCTCTACTCTCTACCATACATAATAATCTATGACATCAATTATCATAATGTTTAGAAACGTAAATAAAGAAAAAGCGCGGGAAACGACTCGGTGGCGGGAGTATTTTAATTTTAAAATTTTCATTTTAACAATTTTAGTGATCAGTTGGGTGTTGTAACATATTGTATTATATTATCCTTTCATATTTATTAGTTTGTATATATTGAATTAGGTAAGTACTTAGAAAATAGTTGAATTCTAACATGAATGAGCCACCTGACCCAGGGGGGTCTCTCCCTCTGGATGTGGGTGCATATGTCACCATATCTAATGAATCGGGTTTGGATTCGGACGCTTCATCCGCATCCAAAAGCCGAAAGCGTATCAAACTAGCAAAATTGTGCAAGTCGTGTAACAAACGTCGCAAGAAAAACGCGAATGATTCTGATTTAAATATATGTAATTGCCATAAAATAACTGAAGTTACTACATCAGTCTCTCTAATGGACACTTCACCAGTAGCCATAGATGTAATTACATCCCAGCAACCACGGCCTATGGGCATCGGTAGGAAAGTATATGAGAAACATGATTCTGCTCCTTATGTTGTACATGTACAAAAAATAGCTTCTACTCCTAATGATGGCACCACTCTTCATCCAATCACCCTTGGTAACTTCCTAAAAAACAACAAGCAACAGAACATTGTAAATGGTAGTATTAAAAGAATTGGGAGAAACAGAATTTCTGTTGCCTTTACAAACTATCAAAATGCAAATGATTTTGTAAACAATAAAAGTTTAGAATCTCATAATTTACTGGCATTTATCCCAACATTCCATACCACCCGTATGGGTATTGTCCGTGGCATTCCTACAGACTTAACTGAGGAAGATATATTATCAAATATTACTGTACCAATTGGATGTGGTGCTGTCATTAAAGTGAGAAGATTGAATTACAAAATTAAACTAAATGATAATATTTCCTGGAAACCTACTGAGTCCATTGTCCTGACATTTGATGGTCAAATATTACCTAAAAGAGTTTTTATGTTTTTCAATGCCCTTCCAGTAGATTTGTATATCTTCCCAACTATACAGTGTTTCCATTGCTGCCGCTATGGACACACCAAAGTTCAATGTCGTTCAAAGCCAAGGTGCTTCAAATGTGGTCAAGACCATACTGCTGACTCTTGTAGAATAGGTGAAGACAACTCCTTCTGTATTAATTGCCAGGGTTATCATTTTGCCACTAACAAAATATGCCCTGAATTCAGTGGACAGAGAAGTATTAAAAAAGCAATGGCAGAAAACTGTATCTCATATGCAGAAGCTGAGAAACATTTCCCTAAGGTTTCCAAATCATATGCTGATGTAACTGTTTCTAATCATTTACCTGTTCATAACTCTTCATCAATTCCTCACACAGTTTCACCTAAGACAACTTCATATAGGAAAACCGTCTTTTTAAAACCTAGAAATAAGACACAATCTCATAATGGTTATGATAAATCTTCTCACGAAGCTATTATTAATGAGCATAGGATGCCTGAATCAGCTAATGGATGTGCATTTGATAAATCCATCGATATTGATACCTCTGCAAAGAACCAAAATATTTTAGAAGTTATTACACAGCTTTTACAATCGTTATCTAAATCAATTATCTCACCGTCCCACGCTGCCCTTATTATAGATCACGCTGCCAAAATTTTATACACTGATGATGGATCAGTTACTAATACAATGGAATTGCCGGAGTGCAGTCAGCAAAAAAAGTGAGATCATAAGTCTTATTAATAAATATAACCCCTTTTTAATTGCCCTTTCTGAAACATGGTTAAAACCCAATCAATTATTTAGAATCTCTTGTATGTTTACGTGAAGACAAAAGTGACGGCCGCGGATTTGGTGGTGTTGCCATACTAGTTAATTATAATTTACCATATACAATAGTTTCAATTCCTTCTCACAGTGATGAATTTGAAATAGTTGCCGTTCAAATTCAACACATCTGTTTTGTCTCAATTTATATTCCTTATCCTTCGTCACATATCTTTCAGGAAATAAACTGTATTATCCAGACCCTACCTCAACCTTTAATTCTATTAGGCGATTTTAACTCGCATAACGCGGTATGGGGAAGTTGCAAAACTGATCCTAATGGAACTGAACTATATAACTTAATTAATCAAAACAACTTGTGTATTCTTAATACAGGAGTCCCTACTCGTAGATCAAAACCAGGGCAACGTGTAAGTGCAGTTGACTTGTCTATATGTTCACCAACTTTATTTCCTTCACTATCCTGGCAGCCATTATCTTCTTCTTGTGACAGTGATCATTTTCCCTTAATTTTAACTGTTCCTTTATCTATAACGCTTCACAATAAACGCCGATCTCTATTAAGACACAAGTTAACCCCTGATTCCGATTGGGACTCATTTAAATATGCAATAGAAAAAGAAATACATCATCTTCCCGACATTCACCATGGAAATGAAATTGTTTGCACAGAAGCATTTTCCAATCTAATATTAAAAGTAGCCAACGTTACATTTCCCACTAAAGGGGATGTCCCCCACCGTTTACCGTCTCCACCTTGGTGGGACAAAGAATGTACTGATGCCATTCAAAAAAGAAAAGCAGCTGAAGTGAATTACAAACATTTTATGTCTTGGGAAAATTATGAAATTTTATCTCAGGCCATTATAGATACAAGGGAGTTATTTAAAAATAAAAAGCTATATTCCTGGCGATCTTTCTGTACCTCTCTCTGCCCTAATTCTAGTCCGTCAATTGTTTGGAATAAAATTAGACGTTTTCGTTCAGCTTTTACTCAACCATCTTCTAACACAATACCGTCGTCAATAATTAATAATTTCTTAAATATTCTTGCTCCTCCCTCCGTTTCTGAATTGACATATTTAAGTTCTCCTGTGTCCAATTCTCCATCGCTGCTATCTTCTCTCTTCTCCTTTCAAGAGTTAAAATCTGTGATAAGCACACTAAAAGACTCCTCTCCAGGGAAAGATGGTATTTGTAATCTTAGCGATGTAAGCTTACACTATTATCTTGATCTTGTTAATTCTATCATCGCCTCAGGTATTATCCTCCCATCATGGAAATGTCAGATTATTATTCCCATTTTAAAACAAGATAAGGATCCAAATGACCCATACTCTTATAGACCTATAGCACTTTCGCCAGTGATTACAAAAATTGCTGAACATCTAGTCAAAAATAGACTGGAGTGGATTGTAGAAAGCAGTGGTATTCTCTCAAATAGCCAGTTCGGCTTTAGAAAAGGTAAGTCCACCATGGATTGTCTCAGCATATTCATAACGGATATCCAACTTTCGTTTTCTTGTAATCAATCTGTAGTCGCTTCTTTCCTAGATATCAAATCTGCATACGATAATGTTATCATCTCAATTCTTAAACAGAAATTGATTCTCTTGAACATCCCCGAGCTATTGACAAACTTCATTTGTAATCTACTAATAAACAGAACAATTGAAATAGCCCATGAAGATTTAAATTTTTTGAGAGTTGTGGAAAAAAGTCTTCCACAGGGATCCGTTTTAAGCCCCTTGTTATATAATATTTACACCTATGATTTAGATAGATCTCTGAGAAGTACTGTTCGTTTACTTCAATATGCCGATGACTTATTGTTATATTATTCAGACCAAGACATTGAGATAGCTTGTGAGATGCTATCTGCATCTCTATCTTCTTTAAAACAATGGTTTGATTCTAATGGCCTGGAGTTGTCAACCTCAAAAAGTACCACAGTAGTATTTACGAGAAAAAGATATATTCCTTCTGTTCGCGTGTATTACGATAACATGGTTCTTCCAGTAAAACCTCACGCCAAATATTTAGGTTTATTGATTCTCCGTTGAATGGATTTGCTCATACTAAGTATATTGTTAATAAATGTGAACGTCTTCTTAATATTATTAGATGCCTTTCTGGAGTATGGTGGGGCGCTCACCCTTTTTCGTTAAAATTAGTCTATAATGCCATTATTAGAAGTGTTCTAGATTATGGCACATATTTGCTCAGTCTGTGTAGTAGTTCAAGTCTTAAACTAATGGATAACATACAAGCCAAAGCTCTTCGAATTATTACTGGTGCTATGTAAACCAGCCCAATTAATGCCTTACAAGTTGAAGTGTCGGAACCCCCACTAAATTTGAGACGACAATTCCTTGCTGATAGGTTTATATTTAAAGCACTTCTTATCTCAAACCATCCTCTTCATTCAAAACTTCATGTTCTTTCAGAGTATATACAAAATAGCTCTTACTGGCGTCATAAAAGAAAACCTTATATTTTAGAAAGCTATTTAAAATTTAAATCCTTTTCATCGCCTATTTTCCAGTCTCCCCTTTTACCTCTTTATAGTATTCATTATGAAGCTTTAATGTTGTCCCCTAATATTATAGATAGATTAAACTATAATACAGATTTTACGAGACAATCAAATTCACACCAATTATATACTGACGCTTCCAAACACCCATTCCCTAAACCAGTGGGAGTGGGTGTGTATCACATTAATTATAATATTGTTCAAAAAATTAAATTGCCTCCAGAGACTTCTGTTTACAATGCTGAATGTTTCGCCATTCTTAAGGCTTTGGAATATATCCTAATTGCAAAACTTAAAAACTCCACTATTTTTACTGACGCTCTTGCTATTCTAGAATCTTTTAAAAATAACCCTTTTAAATCTGCAAATAATCCATTATTATTTGGCATCAGGAATTTACTACATGAATGCTACTATAAACAAATTGTTGTTGAATTTGCCTGGAGCCCCAGTCATTCTGGTATTGTAGGAAATGAAATTGTTGACAAAATTGCCAAGGAAGCTGTTTCCTGTGGAGATATTGTCCCATACAAAATATTTGGTGAAGATGCCTATTGTGGTGCGAAAGGCTAGTAATTCCGTTCCGTTTTTCAAAAATAAACGTTTCCTCGCTTTAACTTGACACTGGCATTTATCTATTACTTGCCAAATGGGAAGAAAAAAAAAAAAAAAATTATCATAATATAATATACGTTGTAAATTACGTACTTACTGTACTCTGTGCTGTGTATTTATTATATACCAATTGCATCGTCTACGCCTGCTGTAATACTTGAAATTGTATTATTTATTATCAGTAATCAATAACACGCGACTGTGTGTCTGGAAATTACATATTTAGATAAGATACATCCACGGATTAAACTGTTCCTTTTGATGAACTGTTATTCGTTTTACAATTCATTTTAACGATAGTTTGTAAACTCTTGTTCATACCAGTGTAAACAATAAAAATGGTATATTTACACTTTCCTTCAAATTTAACTGAAGAAGAGTTAATGCTACAGGCAAAATATCAGAAGTTAAAGAAAAAGAAAAAAGCCCTACAGGCTCTAAAAGCCCCTAAACAAGAGCCCGAGAAGCCAATATTGCCTAAACGCCCAACTGAAGCTCGTGACGCTCGTGAAATAGCTCGAAAGTTAATAAAAAGTGGAGCAATTCAAGCAATTAAAAGTCCTCCTCCGCAACCACAAAATGCTACATTTAAACGACCCAGAGCAGGTATACATCCATTCACTAGAAGTCCAAAATTAGTAATGCTACTGTTGTTTATTTTTTAATTTTGTATGGAGAATGTGCATTGATTTAAACATTTCACAGAGATAGAAACACATATAGAAGGAACATGTCTTTATCATTCCTATAACTATGATTGAAATAAAATCATTTTTTAAGGTTAAAATTAGGTTACCAACTCACATAAACTCTTTTAAAACCACAATATCGTATTTTTATAAGTCAACCATTTATTTCTGTGCTGTTGTATTTGTAGGCACTCATTCACAGTTGTTGTATTATGATTTTCTCTTCACTCTTATCTAGTACTTACTAGCCATCCACCCCAGCTTAGGTTATATAGGCCTGGCCTGATGCCTTGGTCCATATCACTCACCCAAACTAGATTATTAGCATAATGCTGAAATGGGTGCATAAATTTATTTTTTAGTATTGGTTTTTATTTCAGGCAGAGAAAGAAAACTTAGTGGATCAGCTGGTGCTACAGGTGGTGTGGCATCATATCAGCCTTTTAGTGCTTCTCAAGAGCCCCCACCTCCTGAAGAAAAGCCCACTCCTCGAGTTAAATACCTATATGACTCATTTGTCACTGCAAGAGAAAAGTAAGTTTCACATACTAAGTTAAGCAGAAGTTCATAGAAGATTCACTGTCTTTTAGTATAATTAGTGATTTGAGACCAACAGGTCTAAAAAGACCACCCTATTAGAACCATATTGGAATAATATACTATTGTCATGTGGTGATATTAACACAAAATTAGAATCTTCTCATTAATGAATTATTAGTATACAGCTCAAAGAGAGTAACCATTTAACGAATTTTATAGAAATCTATTGAGGTGTACTGGACATTCATGGAGTTACTCATTTTAAGTGGAGTTTATGAGATATGCAGATGCGTTAGCTTAACATACTTATTCCTTTTTGGCAGCCATTGCATGTTTTTGTTAATATTTAGTGATGATGCATTATCTGGTCTCACCTACTATCATTCTAGTGTTATCTCCCGATTGCATCCAAAATTTTCGCCTCATACTCTGCCAAGTTTTAGCATAGTATATTATGTTACATTATTATTATTATTATTGTTTATTATTAAAAAATTTATTAAATACAGTTTTTTTCTAATATCTAGGGAGGAAAAAGCTCGTAATAATCTTGCTCCTGGGGTAACTGGACCCGTCGGATCAGTTGAACCTGCTACACCATCGCCACAAGTGGTGCCTCCACCAAACAAGATTTCAGTTCTCCTAGTGACTGGTCCTCGCATTTCTGAAGAAACAATCAGGCGTCGCTTGGCTACATACGAGCCCTTCAGTTTCCAACAAGAACCAGATGATGATAAGTATGTTATCTATATTTTTTTATCCTGATTTATAACTTGTCTCAACTGACAAACCTAAAAGTTTGCACGTTTTCATAATGTAAGCAGCAAGCACCCATTCGAGGAAAAATATTTAGACCTATGTTTATCTTTATAACAGCTGTTTTATTTTTTAAATGTTGAAAATAGAAATAAGTATAAATACTTATGCATTAACCATTCATTATAAATAAGTATTAATTATTAATTATAAATACTTATGCATTACTTATTTCCGTAGATATAATAATACATTAAAAAGTAAATGATTTAAATAAAAAACATGGTTATCCATTTTACAAAATATTTTTCAAATTTAGTTTATTTACGCGTTTCCGAACGTGTTTTCTTAGGGGCGAACTTCGAAATTGGACCTTCAAATTACTTGTGTTTTATACTCGCTTTTTTTAAAGACGGGAAAGAGACAGAGTGCAGTGTAGTTCAAAAGGTTTTCGCGGAACGATTATTTCTAAATCTATGGTTGGCACTCTTTATTGAACAAATTAACGCAGCAAAACTTACATGTTTGAGTTACTGACGTGATAAATACTTGCCAGTGGACACTACAATAGACTGGCTTCTAACAGCAAATAAGTAAGACGGGTGTCGCACAAATGTGCCACCCGTTTCCATTTACCAGCGCCACATCGTATGTAACACATACGAACCTTGAGCAATTTACTGGGTAAATGATTCATAATTATTGTATTATGAGTCATATTGATTTATAACAATTCAATAAAAGAAATATTCAGAACTGTAATTAAGTATCAGATTTAATGTTAAAAGCGCACGTAGAGGGTAAACCTACTGTTATATGTTTTTACATATTAGACATGATAAGACAAGTCTGCTGAGGGTAGGATTAAATAGAGGTTGTTGAGCAACTTATTTGTCACAAGTAACATGGCATCTCATAGATTACTAAATAGAATGTTTGTCTTTTTCAGAGCATTTTTGTCATTTGAAACACCAGAAATCGCCACCCAAGCTCTGGCATCAATGGATGGGTTAGAAGAAAGTTGGCATGTAACTCTTGCAAGAGGTAAACCACCGTCACAGGCCGCGACATGGACGCCTGCGCCTCAGGCACCACGCAACCAGCTTCCGCCTAAAGATCCAAAACGGACTTTGTTGACGTATGATGATATATTTGATTAAAGAAGTCATTACTTCCAACTCCAAGACATCTTTTTTTTTCCAAAGAAGTTGCCAATATCATAGGTACAGTCGACATAGGAGACCTTGTTACACTTTTTCATATAAAGTTGTATGAAAAGTTGCAACTGTATCTCCTTTGTCGACTGTACTATGCTAATCAGTGGCGTAACTATAGGGTGGCAGGGCTGGAAAATTGCCACGGGCCCCCGACTCAAGGGGGCCCCGGCCCAAGAGGCGACGAGCTCAGAAATAACCTAACATTTTTAACAAAATTTTGTACCTAAGTACTTGAAAATTATAATTTTTTTAAGTACTTAAAATCAAAGTGTGGCACAACTAAAGACCATATATATAGAAATTCAAACTAATCAATAAAAGGTCAACACATTCAGAACAAAAAAATGTGGAATTTCGGAACGCATCCATTGATTGCTTCATTTTTTGTCGCGGTACATTGTGCATTGGTAACGCGGGCGAGCTAGTGACGGTCGGGGAATTCCCTCATTTTGTAGGTCGACAAATAGGCTAGCAGCAGTCAAGTCAATGAAAGTCTTGTCATTGCAGATTTGAAAAATAATTATGTAAATCGATAGTGAACAAATATGTATGTATATCAATAAAATCAACTTGGTACGCGTTGACTTAGTAAGCCGAATATATGTTAAATAAAATTTATTATGATAAAAGCAAAAATGTATCTTATTGTTATCGTGGATTTCGATAACTTTTAGTTCTTTCGATACGAAATTTTGCGATATACTTACCTGAAAATTTTGCGATATACCTGAAAAATTTGCTGACAAACTTCATTTGGTCGGAAGGGTACCTATAACGTGCCTATTTAAACGGTGTGATAGGAGGTAAAAATGTTTTTCTCTTAAATCACGGGCTAAAAAAGTTTTGTTGTATTGTATCTTATCTTATCTTGTATATATATTTTTTTATTTAAGGAGAGCTCTATTGCGCATTCATTGTTTGATTCAGTTGGTCATCTGTATCTTTTTATTTTCATAGTTTTAGTTTTGTTGAACCTGCAAATGGATGTAAAATAAAGTTAATCGTGAAAGTTAAATTTCAACAAGTCTGGTTCAAGAAAATATTTTAGTGGGAGCGAACAACGAAAGAGAAAGAGGGAGACTCGAGAAAAAAAATTAAATGTTACCTAAAATTTTTGCGTATTGTTGAGTTATTAGGAAAATACGATCCGATTTTACAAGAATTGTTAAGTAAACCAAAGGGCCAGATAATAAAAAAATTATAATAAAAAAGAAATATTTGAATCCAGCCAGAGAAATGCTTAGTTTTCGGACCACTTTCAGAGATGAAATAAAAAAGTCTTCATGCATAAGAGAACTTGCTGATTTATTACTAATGAAGAATCATTTTATGTCGTGCAGCTTTCCAGTAATATGTACTGCATTAATGTTATTTGTTACCATTCCTGTGATTACATACAAACTAAAATTAATAAAACCTATGTAAAAAACTACGGCACAAGACAGGCGTCGTAACTAGGCTATTCTATCTATTGAACATTCTATGGTTCGATCTTTAAACCTTGATGAGATACTTTTACGGAACAGAAAGCTCGGATAAAAGAATTTAATTAATAAAAAAATATTATTAAAAGTAAATTGTTATTGCATAATAAATATTTGTATAAACCTAAACTTTTGAAAATAAAACTTATTAGATATTCAACTAAAATGCACACAATATTATTAATAGTTTTGGGTAACTACTTCATCCTCACACACTTGACCGGAAATGGTACGCACCGTGCGTTTTGAAAGGAACTTCATCCCACGCACGCTCAGGTTGTGGAATGAACTTCCTGCCGTGGTTTTCCCAAGCGACTACAATATGGGGTTCTTCAAGAAGGGTATTAGAAGGTATCTACTTTTTATCTGTTATGGCGATCCCGATATGAAAGATGTTTTGCTAGACAAGTGGCACTTCGTTGGCCGACGTTTAATAGAATAGTGATGAATGTATGGAATTTGACATATTTGACAGTCGTTAACGCATGTGATAAACGTCGAGTCCCATAGATGGGCTGAATGAAATTCGACAGGAATCGGATATGGTCTGGAAAAATGCTACTTTTATTCCGGGAATACCTATTATATATATATCGGTTCTGTGGGTTGCGAGAACGGAATAAGAAATGCTAGCAGGCGGAGCCGCGGGCAGCAGCCAGTAAACTACACGTAAATACCTAATCATATTTTTTTCCAAGTTGCGTGAGATTCAGTCTCGTAACAAATAAATATAACAATGGCCTGTGAATCATACAAAACCATGCAACGTTGTGCAACATTTGATAAGATAGGTAGACACCGACCTACCTTTATAAGATCGCAAACGAGAGAAACACTGTAAGTAGGTACCTACATTGGATATTTTCATTTTTATTTACACAAATATAATATATATATATATATTTTTATTATATAATATAAGAAAAATAATAAAATAGCAGCAAAAATAAATAATTATCCAAAAAAATAAAATCGAAATAAAGAGAACAAATTGAATCGGTCTAGGCAGGGTTTGAACCCGCGATCTTCGATATGAATATTTAGCATGAAAAATGATTAAAAATGTAAAAAAAATAAAATAAGAATTATAAACTGGTACATTTAATATTAATTTATTAATAAATACAGCCTGACTTATTATAAGTATACTAAATAGTTCATGGAATTCTGTTTCCGTAACCATTGGAATTTTGTTTGCGTTTGAGCGCCTACCGTGGAAACTAAAGAAAAAATAGTCGTATCGGTCGACCCGTACTTGACTTATGCGTTTAGTAATATATATCTGTATTTATAAAATAAAGATAACACCTAGTGGGTAGGCATATATTTTTTATCTATTTTAGTTCCAAGGTATTGTCACTATTTCCTTCATAAAAAAAGACGAATCAGTGTTACCATATAATCAATCATAGCATTTGCCTGTATTACTCATCGCTGCAATGAGTGAGTAAATTTCTAAGTAACAGTATAAGTACACTGTACAGTAATAATATGTACTTACATACTGTATAAAAGGCCACAGCGTTGACCTTTCCTCACTTTTGATCCGACCGTATCACTAGTGCAACGTGACTGTAAATTAGCTCATTCAAATTGCATTTTTTACGAAACAAAGAACGAACAACAAAATGGCTTTCTCAAAACAAACATATGTAGTAATTCTAGTAATTGCATTATCTTCTTATTGTATACAAACAAGGTTGGCGAGTTCAATTGGAATCACTGAAGGCAATGACGTGTCTGTAAATTACGAGTCTACTAACAAAAGTGAAGGTATGTTTCAGTTATTTACATTATTTATTTAGGAAATAGTAAAAGAATAAAATATGTATATAAATTCCTTTGCATCATCAGCGACTGGTGAAGTTTCGAAAAGATTATGAACCTACCTTTCAAGTAGATACCTCTCTTATTTAGTTACTTTAGGAATAATTTTCTATTTAATTTGTTATTGTGAATATACAGAATGTTTTTAAGGAAGTTTAATTGTATTATTATTTTAATTCAGTTATATAACTAAATAATTCTATAAAATTAAGTAGATAATTTCACTGTCTTTCAGATTGACGGTTACTTATCTTGGAAAATCGTGTAATTATTTTTGTTCATAATACTTAGGTTCGTGTCTATAAAGTTGTGTTGCACTGAATTTTGGATATTTTTCTTTAGTAAGTGTAGGTAGGTATTGTTTATTTGGTGATAAAGTGAGATCGAACGAATTTTTAGCTCAACGCGTTAATTTCTGTTTAGTAAACAGGTAATTATCTACTCTACGTAAGTAGGTAATAAATAAAATACATACATAGCGATCAAAATTCTACCAACAGGATTTATTCTAAACCTAGCTACTTAATATGCCTAGACAATCGAAAATGTTTGTAAATTAATTCTTTGTTCTAACTTGACAAGTTATTTTTACCTTGAATTTAATGACGTACCTACCTACATAAACATATTCATAACAATTGATTTGAGAATTTTCTTAGGCTGCTAGGTGTACCAGACTGAAAAGTAAAGGTGAAAAGAAATTCAAGAATTGGATAATTTTTGGGCCTCACTAATTCCCGGGGCCCAAGCCAACTCACCTGCTATCTGGTACTACTAACGCAGGTTTCCCTCTCGGGTTATGAGGTCAAACGGCAGTCGCTCCCATAAAAGCCGTAGATGTAGATAAATCAATCCAAAAAGAAGAGAAGGAGAAGCGGGCCCCGGGTTCCGAGACAAAGACGGCCTCGAATGCACCCGGGTACCAACCACGCTAAGATGGTGATGATGAGTTGATGACCAAGAATTAAATTATTCCAATTGTAACCTTTTTTTACACGCCCTTCCAAGTAATGGGTACCTAGATGTACCTACTAATATTATCCTATTTTCATCGGGAAGAAAAAGTTCAGGACGGGCCTTGAACTTAACAGGAAGGGCAACACCCGTGGTAACGCTGAATTCTAAGGAACTAATGGATAGGTACAATGAATGATGTAACAATAATTATAAATCTTGTTTTATATTACTCTTCTACATTAGTTAGTTTCACTTTTACAATTTACAAGAAAAGTTAACATTAAAATGTTAAGTATATAAAATAAAGTAAGGTGTACTAATGTGTAATACTATACAATGTGTTTAATATAGGTACCTAGGTAATGTTTAGTTTGTTATTTTCGAAAAGTTGATGATCAAGAAATTGGCATATAACATTTACTAAAGTTTCTGTTGTCATTGACCGTACGTAAGTATAAATAAATTAAATAATTTGGTTAAAGAATTGTCCAAAATTTCGGTTCTGCGACGCAGTTCTATATCTCATATAGAAGGAGTTTAAAAACTAATTCCTCTTTCGTTTTGATTTCAGACCTGAACCTAATAGCACATAGACGAATCCCGTGTGAATTTGAGGAAGCTACTGAGGCTGTGGTCTGCCAGGAACATTGTTTACCCAAGGGATATTCGTACGGCATTTGCGTCAGCCACATTTGTAGTTGCATCTAATTATTCTTATTTCTTAGTATTATGATTATGACACACCGGATAGCAGGAAATACACTTGTTATTATGAAGCCCAAAATAAAATAGGTACATTATTAACATCACGTTTTATTTAGCTGCCTATAATTAAGTTATACAATATTATAAATTTCATAGTTCTCCAATTTTAATCTCACCTTATTACAAACACCATACTTACTTATTATTAAACTAGAGTTTAAACTTAAAGGCACCTAATGCTGTAATTATGATAATGTCATGTTATATTATTTGGATTTCTCAATGACCGCCCTTCCAAGTAATGGGTCTATAGTAGCTATTTGCGGTTTGTTATGCATCTTATCCGTGAGTAGTAAGTCAACTTCATCTTTAATTTGCTTCCAGCTAAAATCGATGTCTTCTTTTCTTGTTAGCCGATAGCAGACACAGAATCTAATTATATACCTATCTCTGTATGAACCTGCCACCATGAAGATCTTCTTTTTCTTGGTTAGGTTCTTTAGTAGGGTCTTCGTAAGAGTGTCACCTCCCTTTAGCCTAAAGCATACTAATCCCAGAGATGGTTCTGGTTCTACTATAAATCTATCGTCTGATCGTGCTAACTTTGCAAAATATTGAGCAAGGTCTATATGATCTCTTATTTGTTGTCTCAGACCTTCAGCACCGTATATTCGCATCACAGTCCATAATTTCAGGGATCTAAATCGACGACCAAGAGGTATTTGCCAATGACGATAGTCAGGAATTTGTATATCTGATTCCACGTCATCAAGATAAATTCGCTGTACGTCAAATGCCTTAATGAGATCGTAACCATTTTTAACCCACATAGCGGAACAGTCAAAGTTAACATTCATCCATTTGTGAGTATTTACATCGAAAGAGTCCGCATACTCAACACCTTTCATCAAATATCTATATTCTGGACATATAAAGGCTATGCCTGCATAAGCCGCATCTACATGCAGCCACACATCAGCTTCATTGCATATTGGCCCTAGTTCATATAGGGGGTCGAATGCGCAAGTACCAGTTGTACCTAGATTTGCGATTACGTACGACGGAATAAGGCCTTGTGCTCTATCTTCTTCAAATGCTTTTTTAAGGGTTTCTCCACGGAGTCTGCCTTCAGAATCAGTTTTTAATAGCCGCATTTTCATAGACCCCAGTAAGCCAGCCTTTTCAACCGATGAATTGCACTGATCAGACGTATAGGCGACTAGTTTGGGTTTGATCTCGTCTTCGTCCAAGTTGGGATCGTTTCGTATTACCTTACGAACAGTTTTGTCTTTGGCAGCTAATAGTCCCACAAGAGTTGCTTCACTAGCTGAACCCTGAAAAAAATATCAAAATATTCGATATCTATAAATTTATTCTATTTATGTTAACAATGGTGGCACTCAGCTCATGATGGCCTCATCAAAAGAGTATTGTCGACGCAGCACCGCGTGACACACACCGGTCCCACTAGTGCTGCGACCACAATCCCCTGCCCGGGCTTGCACTTGCTGACCCCTGAACGCAATGGAAAATGAAATGCTGAGTGAAAATGGAGGGTTTTTCGCAATCGTGCACGGTGGTATACCCACCCAGCCGAAATTATAGTTTTATTTAGCACCTGTACCCTGCACCAATTTATTGTAGGTATAAAGTTGGTGGTAAAATTGTAGAAACTTTTCTTAGCCAGAAGAGGTAAGCTCCATCGGAGAAGTTTCACCCATTAAGTTCAGTACTCATTTCATTGCAATTTTCCTATTTTCCTTCCTGTTTCCATTGTATTTTATTATTGTTTTAGTATTGTATATTATCTTTTGTATTTTTTTATAACTATAGTTTGGTGATTCTGAGGTTACCTACTAAAACATCAGAACCTTTGCATTTGATAAGAGGCGTTACCTCTCCGACTGTACATTTCTACCACCTCTTTGGTCATACCAAATGCCTCTACTACACAGGTTGATGTGTCAACACTATGTGGTTTTAGTCGGTCCGAGTCTGACATGCGCTCCTCATCATCAGCTCCAAAGAGGAGAACAACTTGCGATGCAAAAAAAGGTATTACCTGGATAACTCCTCCGCCAGGTCCACTAGAACAATTAAGGAATTCTTCAGGTAGGCCTAGAAGTTTGCCCAGCCAATTCATTGTTAATACTTCCAGTTCTGTGCATGCAGGGCTTGCCAACTAGAAGAAAAATGGGTTAGATCTTAAATAGTGCCGAGTTGGTTCCCAGTGGAGTAGAATAGGGGTATATTTATAGGAGTATATTTCCCAAAAGCGGCACGGAAACGATCACAAAAATGAAGGACTGGACCCCATCTTCGGACATGAAGACCTTCCGGACCTCCTGCCACAAAGAGAGCTCGGCCGCAGCTGAAATTAGCAGATCTTAGTGCAACAAGTGAAGATGGTTATGAATAGGGTCAACGAATCTTTTCCCGTGGGTGTCGTAGAAAGCGAAAGAATAGGGCTGTTAGTTAACATGCAGCCTATGACAAGGCACCTGCTAGGACGTCAATAGGTTCACCCCCTGTACGTGGGATGGGAAAATCATAGTTACGGGAATTTACAGTGTAGCTCCCAAAGACTCGGTTAAGACAGTTAAAATTGAAGTAACAAACATTTAAAACTTACCTACCTATTTAATTTAAGTTATCAATGTATGGTTGCATGGGGATTGGGATTCCACCAAGATCTTCAAAGCTCAAGCTAACCGCAACTGCAAGTCGATACATCTGCTAACTGATCCTCTTAAGGTTTGGGGGGTCACACGGCAGTTATGCCCGTATAAATAAATAATTGAATAGCCAAAATAATTAAATAATATAGCTGTAGGAGAAGTGAGCTAGAGATTAAACCAGATGATGATTGAAAGAAGAAAATTTTTTGAATCGTTAGAACTGTTTTTCGGTTTACCCAACTGAATCCCATAACACCTAAGCCATCACTAAGCATGTTGCCTATGATGCTGGCGTAAGAAGTGCCTGTGGGGTAGTACGCGTGGAACCGTGGAGACTGCCAGTGAGTGACCTGAAAATTAAAAGTTGATTGGGTAAGAATCCCTTTTTGTAGGTAGGTACATCTTACACTTAAAACATTAAAACAGTAGAATTTGGCGTGTCTGCAGTTATGCAAATAGAAAGAATGGTTAATTTAAGGAGAGATAAACAGCAGTCTTTAGAATTTTTTGCCCTGTCTAATATTAGCTACGTAACTGCTAAACGTCTACGTATATATACGCCTACGTCTTTTCATATTATATTCACAGGACGTTAAAGACTTTTGGAATTTATTTTGATTGCAACACCATCTTACGTTCACAACATCATCATTTACAACTAAATGTTTATATATTTTATATTATAACAATAGGTATTGGCGGGACACTTACACCTGGCAATATTGATTGATTGAAGTCTTTTAAGATATCTTTCCAATCTTCAGGATGCTCTGGTGCATTCTTAGGAAGTTCTTTGAGAAGGTAGCCTGGTTCCACAGATGGCAGGACATCACTGGAAGCAATAACATTCTTCTATGTAGTCATAAAGTATTATTAGTAAGATACAAAGCTTAGGAATTGCTTCTGCACTTTTATTGTTTAGTGCTTGGCACTCGTAAGGGGATCAACAAGTGTATTCCTATACAGTAATACCCAAACTAGTAGGTTTCCCTGTTACTAGTTGGGAAGAATATTCCCAACTTGTAAAAGTTGTTAATAGATACATAAAACTAAAAGTCCTTTATCCAATTTTGTACGAAAGCCTTCTCTTTAGTGTGTATTTGACATTATGCATTAATTTTAATATAACAATGTATTTATGGACGAAATGTAGGTAAGGAATCTTAACTGGAGACTCCTATTTTATCTATGTATTAGCATTAACATAGGCAGGTACTAGTTATTTTCACTTGGTTCTAGGCGTTGAGTTCACGCACTCGTTTCTAATAAGTAGGTATTCAAACAATGGGAGGAAAACTTCTGTCGCAGCGTAGCTTCTGTCGTTTGTTTTTATTACGCAATTAATTGAATATAATCGTTCAATTAGCTGAAGGTTTCGTGTCTACACTTTAATGTAGATATTTTCCACGCGATGAGCACCCGTCTGATGTCTGTAGGTACTAATGCAACGTGGGTCATGGAAATTAACTAGGAATTAATCAATAGGTAATATAATCATCCATCAGGGTTAGATACTGCTATAAACTACCTCACACTGGAAGTTTTGAAGCATGTTTTAGTTTAGTTATATCCTTTTTTTCGAAGTCGCTATTTTACAAGTCAATGTTATGTTAATGTAAGTTAATAAAAAAGGAATGATCACAATCTATGGAGTTTGGTTGAAAAAGTCCATAAGTAGTTAAATAATCCTAAATGTTTTTGTAGATTTGTTTGTAAGCACTTCTATTATTGGCTCATGTATGTGAATAAGGTAAGTAGTGCAGTAGTCCAATTAAATTACGTAAATAAGAATTCGCAGGTTGCTATATACTTTTTGACAGGCGCATTTAATTCCCTTCTGTACTAAGGAGATGATTCGATAATGGATAAGATTCGACCGTGCAGACAGGCAGAAAAATATACATTTCGGATCTGGAAGATTTTGTGTCTTGTAAGAGGGATGAAGCTAGTCCTCAAATAGGACTGGGAAACCAACAATGATGGCTACGACAGTAATTTATCTATATAATATATGAAAAAAAAACCCTATTTCCAAGGGTCACGCCATCACGCGTGAACAGCTGGACTGATTTTAATGAAATTAGGTACGGAAGTAAATTTATCCTTGACAAAGGACATAGGTTAAGTTTGGTCGCGATAACAGACATCCACGCGGGCGGAGCCGCGGGCTAAAAAGCTGAATAGTTAGCATACTTTATTCTTTAAAAAATCTTCTTTTATGCTCATACTTATCTAAGTATGTAGAAAACTTAATATGTCACTTTTAAATATAGTTTACACCAGGTTACACCTTACACAAACGCACGGGAAATTATTCACTAATTTAAAAAACGCAATCGTCACTAATCGTATAGGCATGAGAACACTTTGCCACTAGAAGCACATCTTTGGACCGACAACAGTTCCATGGTGTGGGTTACTAATGCATATGCTTATTACTTAATTTCAATATTTACAACTATATAAATGTACCTACTTTAAATGACAAACATTGCTTGCCATCTGTGTAGCAAGGTCCTCAGACGTATTGATTGAGGGTAGTGATTTTATTGATTTAGGCACTTTTTTTTTTTTTTTTTTGAAAAGAAGTTTGATACTCTAACACTATCCCATTACTTAATCATCTTTAAATTTTCAGGAGTGCCTACTGCTAATGTGAATTCTGAACCCCGATATTCTATGGGATCGATTCAGGAAAATACTGAGTGTATTAACAGGGAGAGGGGATTTACAGGGAGAGTTTGAGAATAATTTAGAGTAGTTAACACGATAAATCTTAAAAATGAATACCTATATCCCGGTTTCCTTGTAGGTCGGCACTTATAATATTAATCTGATAAACGCACTCACCGGTCTCGTATGTTTTCAACGTAATTGACCAGCAGGTCAATGACAGCCGTGCCGAACTCCCGAAACTGTTGCGGATCCATTTTACACCACTGGCACTATCTCAATCAATGAAAGTGACTGCTAACAATGGTACCTTAAATATTTACAAGAAAACGTCTTTACGGTGACTTTCTTGAACTAACTAACACAAAAACAATGCTGAGAACGCAAGATGGAAACAGATAGATAGCACTTGCAGTTATAAGGACGATCTGAGAGACAATGGTAGAGTAGTCAGGCGGGCGGTGGATTTATAGGCGCAGATCAGCTTTCTACAGTCAAGCCGTTGAGGCGCCCGCGCGCTCGTTCTTAATATGAACGGTAAGTTCAAGACGGTGCCGTCAGCGACTGTGATGAGTTTATCTTGAAGGTTTACATTATGTGTCCGATGTATACAAACTGAATACCTGTTCTTAAAATAATAAGGTTTACAACTTTTTTAGCTATCATTACAGCATATTATGGAACTTCAAACAACACTTATTTACCTACCTAAGCCGAATGCACTTAACTAGGATAATTTATTATTTTGGTAATTTCTGTGTAAATAATATTAAAGTAATTTTAACTTTGTATAAATCACGCAGTTTATCATAAATTGAAGATAATTTTTAGCGTTTTCCAGTATCTCCCTAAACTACAATCAGTACTTGGTTCTTAGCCCTCTCTGGTGACATAGATGGCTGCGGCGTCTTCACAGGCGGGGAAGATGCTACCGCCTATCGTTAATTTCGACTGAAGTGGGACCAGCCCCGTGGCTTTCCAGGATATTCACTGCATCAAATGTTGTTCGAAAAATAAGTTTTAAATATCCTCCAAAGTTTTTTCATTTACGTAGCAAAATGTCCATCGTATCTTCAAGAGTAACTGATGCCACCAATAAAGGTGCGGTTAGGGGTAAAAATTGAATTTGAAGGCCTGCTTCCGGGTATGATGTGACATAACCACCTCGCCGATGATAATGTTAGAATATCTCTTGATGAATACAGCGTTATTCTAACGTTTCTTCGAATAAGTAATGAAGATTATACCCATTTCTAAACCATCCTTTGCTTATAACAGTAATTCCTGTGTCGTGAGCTCTACACCATTTTAACCTCAGCACGGCGGACTGCACAAGATGCATACCTTGGATAAAATTCAACTTAAGTTAACTTCATGAGCAAATTGTTTTGGACTTCCAATTCTAGAAGAACAAATTCACTATCTTTGAATTCGGTTAAAATAAAGTAGACACATTTTAACCGAATTCAATAGAGAATAAAGTTGTTCGTCTAGGTCTAGGAGGTAGGACACGACGGTATTTCCGTCCCATTTTGAGCAGTCCGACAGGGGGAAGTACCTCCGCCTGACAGAATACCGCGGTCATAATAACCCGTGTTGTGTTCCCGGCGGTGAGTAGGGTAGTAAGAGCTCACTGGAGAGTTGAGCTGTCAGTGGGAAGACCTAAGGCTTGTCCTGCTTTATCTTCTACACTGACGGCACAGAAACTCTCTGTTCTAACAGGGTCGGCAGCGCGAGTGTTATTCTCCTGGTGCTACACACGTCCATAGGCCACGGTAACCACTTTCCATCAGGTTGGCCATGTGCTTGTATGCCACCTAAGTGGTAAAAAACTTGTATTAAATTTTATGCAAGTATAAAAAAAGTGCAACCTCGTATGGAACTTGAACTAAGAACCTTCTCGTAACCAATGGCCAACGTCGACTTACGCGTCCTGTTGTTATTGAAAAAAGAAATAGAGTATTACAAAATTTTAGTTATCGTGCAACTTGATTTAAAGCAAACAGTGAACGTACTATATTTTTTCTTCCTTATAGTCCTACGAACAGAATTATTGCAAAAGGTGAAGGTCACAATGCACGCGGTTGACTGCATTCGGCTGCTTTACTCAACTAGTTAGATGTTGGTATTAAGTGGATGTTATTATTAAACATTTATAGTTTTAGTAGAGCCTGGCGCCCCATTTATCCCATGCTTATCCCATAACACAGAGCCTGCAGGCTCTATTTTGGGAAGCAATGACTTAACCCCTAAAGTGAAATATCTAGTTAACACTATGAATTTTATGATATGGCATATATTTTTGTGATTATAAGTGTGTAAAGGTTAATAAATAATAATAAATAATAATTAAAAAAAAAAAAAAAAAATTAAAATAAGGTTTGTTGAACTCTACTTATAACCGCAATCAACTAATTGTGTATGAGCACAGAATAGATAATAGGTATGAGTGTTTATGTTATGGGCAAAGTTATTAATGCGGGAATAGATAATAGGTATGAGTGTTTATGTTATGGGCAAAGTTATTAAAAGTTATTAAATTAAACATAATGCCCAGCTCTTTTGGGCAAAGTGGTTAATTACTATCTAAACTTCATTATTTATCACATTGCCAGGTCATTGTTATAAGGCTACTTGACAATTGGGCAATTTGATAATAAAGTTAAATTTGACGAAGTGCGGGGAGAGAAGCGTTACGTATCAGTTCGCCTACGATAATTTAAACTACGGTTGGATATTGGACGACTCGACTACTGATTCACAAACGTTTAGTTGAATTATGTTCGATTGCACTTTTGGACGATTCATATAAATAACGGTTGTTTAAGATGTTGGTCATTTCAACCAATGGACCACTCATCTACGGTTTATGTACATCTGAAATGACATGCAATGAAAATGTAATTCATTCAAGTAACCGATGAAACTGATGGGTGGCTTTAAACAATAACCACTAACGTAACCTAACCTAATCTATCCAAGTCAAATTGCGCGAAGTGGACACTACGCGCCTCGACTTGTGGGGGAAAATAACCACGAAGGCTAATGCCTGGAGTCCTGACTCCGCTACGCTCCTGCCTTAGCCTTCATGGTTATTTTTTTATAGCCGTCCTGAACCGTAGAATTGAAATACCGTTCAATCAACCTTTGTTTGACCAAATCATTGTTGAATAAACCGAAAAATAATTAGGTATCATCATTGTCCATTTATAATACACTAGCTTTTGCACGCGGCTCCGCCCACGTGGAACTCGGTTATCGCTTAGTGTTGAGCCGACGCTATTGAGTATTAAATTCACCTCTACTCAACTTTATCCTCGACTATTTACTCACCTATATATTCGACTCACTACTCAACTTTCTACTCGTCCCTGTACTTGAATTTATACTCGACTCTTTACTGAATTCTCTGCTCCCCTCTCTACTCCACCATGTACTCTCCTCTATACTCGCCTTTCCATTGGCCTCTCTAATCGCATCTCTACTCGCCCATCGACTCGAATCTCTTTTTGTCTCTCTACTCGACTGTCCCCACTCACTTATCTACTCGCCTCTCTACTCGAATCTCTACTCAAGGCTCAATTGGATCTCTACTCACCTCTACATTCGTCTGTCCACTCGCCTCACTATTCGCCTCTCTACTGTACTCTATTTGATTCCTAACTCGCCTCTCTATTGGCTTCTATAGCAATCTCGCATAAATACTCGCCCCTGTGTATGCCCCTCGACTCTACTTAACATTCTATTTGACATCTCTACATGCCTATATCAATCTCTACTCGCCTCTCCACTCGCTTCTATATTTGGCTCGTTACTCGATTATGTCCATTCCGAAGCTCTTATCTACCTTTATTCCAAATTTCATGAGGATATCTTCCAAAATAAAAGTCATACTATTTATCCTCTATTCACCCCTTTTTTACGCGATTGAAAAAATACAAACTTTAATCCCCTAACCCTACTTCTAGCTCTAATCCATCTCTGTACCAAATTTCATAAGGATATTTAAAAATAACAAACTATCATACAAACTTTCATCCTATGCCTTCCCCTTTAACCCCTTATTTCGCTATAAAAGGTAGGCATATCCGTTTCCAAGTTCTAATCTGTCTCTGTGCCAAATTTCATAAGGTATCGTCAAAAATGTCAAACTTTCATCCCGTAGCCCTATTCCCCCCCTCTATCCCGATAAAAGGTAGCCTATGTCCATTTTCAAGCTCTAATCCATATCTATACCAATTTTATCAGGATATCTTCAAAATTGTTAAACTTACATTCCCTAGCTCTATTTCGCCCCCTCTATGCCCTTTTTCGCGATAAAAGGTAGGGTATGTTCGTTCCCAAGCTTTATTCTATCTCTGTACCAAATTTCATCAGGATATCTTCAAAAATGACAAACTTTCATATAAACTTTCACCCTATAGCCATATTCCCCCTTCTACCCCCCTTTTTGCGATAAAAGGTAGCATATGTACGTTCACAAGCTTTAAACTATCTCTGTACCAAATTTCATTAGGATATCTTCAAAAATTACAAACCCACTACCAAGCTCTTATTCATTACTGTACCAAATTTCATCAGGATATCTTCGATACTGACAACTTTCATCCTCTATTCCCCCCCGGAAAATGGGGTTGGAGAGAACCCCGTTTTCGCTATTAAAGGTAGCCTATGTTCGTTCCTAAGCCCTAATTCATCCCTGTACCAAATTCCAGCAGGATATCTTCAAAACTGACAAACTTTCATATAAACCTTCATCCCATGGCCCTACTCCCCTCCTTTTATCTCCTTTTCGCGATAAAAGGTAGCCTATGTCCGTTCCCAAGCTCTAATCCACCTCTGTACCAAATATCATTAGGATGTATTTACAAAAATGACAACTTTTAATAGAAACTTTCATCCCCTATTTCCCCCCTTAAACCGCTTAAAAGGTAGCCTATGTCCTGTAACTTCCTAGTCACGCGGGACCAAGTTGTAACTAATTCTATGTCATGACCATTGAATCTAGATGTATAAAGCTATCCCCGTACACCTCTCGTATTCAAACCTACAATTCCCAGCCGCGCTATCGTCTAATGACCTTCAGACCGCTTATCGTGATGCGCAGTAATCCGTGATTCTATAGAAAAAATGGGTTGTGAAAGACCTATTCCTTATCGTACTTTATCTACAATAGAATTCATGTATATCCCAGTCCTAGTTTCCCAACCTAAAGTTCACATACTCTTATGATTGTAACTCGTATTTACTTTAACATACCTCTTAACAGATTTGTCGCTACTCCAACCTTACTTCGTAGTCAATCCACAGTTCGTCACCTTATTTATCATACTAAACTCACAATATAACATACAATTTCACTTATTTACTTAGTGGAATACGACCAGACAATCTTTTGACAACTACGTTCTTATGACGTTTGAAATTTGACAATTTTTACCGCCCTCATTCAACACTTAGTACAGAGACACCTACCACATTACGCTTGCACTACACGTAAAATTAGAATCTATAAAATTAACTGTCAATCATTCAATACTTCAAATTATAATTGTTTTCGAGGATACCAACAGAGGTCGTGTTATTCAAAAAAAAATACACAAACAATTACTGTCAGTGATAATTTATAGTTAGATCAACTCATCGTTGAAACTTCTATAAATCTTTATTATTTCTGTAATATAGTGTATTTTCCCCCCCCGTGTATAAGAAATGTGGCCCCGTGCTCGCCACATTCAGTAGGACTCGCCACTAGTACCAACATAGTCCTTCCTATGCCTAAGTAGGTATTCAGGAGACAATTTTAAAGTCCCCTGTCTACTGTATCGAGGCATCCGATACACAAATCCCCAATTCTATTTTCAGAATAGCGTAACTCTAACGCAGGACTTCAGTCCTATTGCCGTAATTCCTTTAATATAAGGTATTAAGATGATAACACAGAATCATCGTTCTAAGCGTCATTTTAGGACAATTACATTAGTATCTATCGCAGTAACTTCTGCGCTGATTGTTAACGATAAGTTTAGTTAGGAAAAGCTCATTTATTAGCACAAACCTAAATAATTATAGTTAATACTAGAACCAATTCACTTCTGAATAATAATGTCTATATAGACACTTCAGAGAGAATATATTCTCACCGAACACTTGATCAAACTACAATAATTCAGCTCAGATATAGCTTTTGCTTCACCCTAGCGGATGACAAGGTTACTATAAGATAGCGATCGAGCGACCATGTGCATTCGATACAGTACATATAATAGCTGATTATGCAACAGTGATTAAAATGTCCAAACATCATTATTTGTGTGTTTGTAGCCATGGTAATCTCATGTGTAAGATCTTGCTCGTACACAAAGAACAATAGTAAAATAACTACCTCTGTAGCTAGTCTGTTTGGATACTTCCGACCCTTCAGACTTCGGTGGTCTTGCACATAATTCTGTAGTCAGAAAGGTTTCACTAGCGTGAATGTACAATATACCGTTGTGTTGTCGTTCAATAATGAACCAGCAAGGATTTATATGTAAATAATAAATATTATATCAAAGATGGTTAGGACAGATCAATCACTGTGTATTTACCTTTAACAATATCTGAATTCTGTAATGAATACACCAGTTCACTGTCTCCATTTCACTCACAATCACTCACTTCACTATTAAATCACTCGTCGTGGTGTTGCAGCATTCGCTTGTAGTTTTATTTTCACCATAATCTTAGCGTAATTATTACACATTACTGTCACTATAATCCCAGTAAATTCCAACAACGTAAATCGACATGAAAATTGGCTTGCAAAAATTAGCGGGAAAACTTTCATTCTTCGGTCACAAGATGGCGGTCATTTACAAATCTGCTTTGTTGTAATTGAACCAATTGTCTATCTAATTTCCCAATCAGAATATCATGATTTACAATAATAACAACTTAGATCACCCCTTTACAAACGCAATACTACCTACCTAATATATATATTCATATGTTTGCTATTAGTGTGTACCTACTCACCTACCTGACTAACCTAACCATGTATCAACAAACACTCAACTACGTTAAACGTGAAATGTGTAAAGCTAATCTAACTTACTAGGGCGCAGGTAGTAAGCCTGACTTTGAACTATCACTAATACCCCCTACGAGCAAGAGACCACGGCCGAAGCCAAGGATGTGTTCTCTCACAGGACAAGGACATACAAGTGTGTATATATACATATATAAAGATAGACAGGACTGATCCGCTCTGGAGAGCGACAACCGCCTCCTCTCCAGTCACAAACCATCCTGGAAGCTCACGGATCCCTTTCAGGCAAAATCCGTGTGCTGAGCGCTTCAGACTATCCTCAGCATGCCTAGCTGAACAGAGGTCAAGAGCTTCGTTATCACCGATAGGTATCAACTCAGGGCAATCACGTCGATTGACTTCCTAAGCGGGGGAACCTAGCTAATACCTATGGCCTCAACCGTCCCTAGCCCTACCAAAGTCCCACAAAGAATCCCTATATAAACATTTTATCTCATGTATGGCCCTGTACCGCAGACTCACAGTACAGCTGATATTCCGAATTGAACACGAGATTAAATTCTTAATTCCAGAGATAAAGGTGTCTTGTCTGGCTCATACGATAAAATGTTCATTTCGCGAATTATAAACTTCAATAAAGGCGAGCTACCTAATTCCTCTTTTCACTAATTTAAACACTATATATTTACTAATTAAACTCAATTATTCACAATCAAGGTAAAAAAAATCTTCACGACTTTAAATGTAAAATTCTCAAAATTCCCGCCAAAGTACAATGTACAGAATACCTTTCGCGAATCGACCAACCCCGAAGCCAGCTCAAAGAAAAAGTGTCCTTGAATTCCCACTCAAAATCCTACTTTCGTCGAATTAGGGCTCCAATAGTGTCCTCCACCAATCAGAAGCTTTTATTTTCCCGCCAAAAGTCACAATTTCTGAATAATTGACAACAGCGCTAGGTTTTCTATGGCGCCTGCGTTATAATTATGAACTAACTTAAATCTTCCGTGAACCAGTGGCCCTTTTTTAAATATTTATAAACTATTTACATACTTACACTCATTGATTCTAACTGTCAATATTTTCATAATAATATAAGATTAATTTTATGTTTAATAAACATCCATATAATACTCAATAATAGATATAGAAAATTATTCAATAATCATTTGACCTTTAAACAATAATAACCAATCGGAGCCATTTCCTGCATTTTCCATAGCACTGAGGCACACAGATAATAAATAGTATTTATAATCTCTTTTCAACAGTACTTTATTGCATTAAATATTATAATTATTGTTCCTTGTAAATAATTAATAAGTTTTAACTTTATCTGTTTATTCTTTTCCTTATTAATTTTATTATAAACAATACACAAAACTATTATAATATTATTCTTGTGTAAATATCCATAGACTATTTTTCTTAAATTCTTTCAATCATAGTCCCATATATAGGTACTGTATATATTAAACTACATTTTAAATTTATTTGTTCATAAAACATATTTACTTGCCCTTTGCAATTTAACAGAATAATTTCTTTATGAATCAATTTTTTTTCTTTGACCACATACCATAGTGTATATTTATTCATCATTTTATTTACGTATAAAAATTCCTTACTTAATCAACTAGATGGCGTTTTACGACATTGAATTATTTTCGTTTTATAAAAAACCAAGTGATATTCAATTTACTTGTAGAAATTCTTACTTAATTACTAGATGGCGTTTTACGACATTGAATTATTTTATTTATTTATGTTTTCTTGTTTTATAAGAACCTCGAAACGATGTTTCAGTCCGTTACATCCGACCCCCTGAATCATTTACGCAGGCACAACCATTCCCCCTTTGTGTCCGAAGTAAAGATTCACTAACCTAGCTATAACTCTAGTCTAAAAGACCTGCATGAAATTAAAATTTATTTTGGTAGTATACATATTGTTAGATTGGTTAAATCCAATTTAGGTCCAATTTCTATATGTGTGTGTGTGTGTTTCAAAATTGGGACACGATATCGCTTGCTCCCACATTCAAGTTTTAAGGCGAAAACTACGGGACCACGTTATTTCCTGCCAGCCTGACCAATTCAGCGGGAAAAAATGGTTGTGAATCATCTCAGCGCTGTCGCATAGAGTAGAAGATCATAGGGGACTTTGTAGCATTATCCATCTACGTCGCCCATGATCCGCCTACCCCATTCCCCAAAATTAGCCAAACCTTGTGGACAAACAAAAATAAAGGGGCCAATAGCCTCCACTCCACCCGAAGGAGACCCAAGGACACACATCCCATTTCTCAAACAAGCATGTAGAGTGTGCTTTCTTAATTGTTCCTAACGTGTATAGTTGAGACCCTGTGAAGGCCCATTAACGGCATGCTTAGACTTCTAGTCCTTCCTTAACCTAACACCTTGCATAACCTTCACAAAATCTATTGTAGTGTACATAGACAATTGAACCAAACTGGTATAATAATTTTAACACTTTAATTATAGTATTAATCGGGATGGTCCTCCATTCTGATTTTAACAATCCCATTCCATCAACTCATGCAATTCGCTAACATATACATCTCATATAATGAAGAAATTCATCATACACACTTTCAGAACCAACTTCCGCGGTTGTGCTCACTACCAACCGACCAATACTAATAAAGTAAAAGAGTTCTCATTATTTGTCTTCTTTCCACCCCCCCCCCTTTTTTTGTCTCCTTTAATATTGACATTATACGTAAACATATTATTTATTTATTTTATTATTATATATGTTTCCTTCATTTCCTTTTTTTTTTTTTTATATTCAACTTTACTTAGTTATTATTATTTTATTTGGGTGGAGCCACCTCTACGCCCCACCATCTGACGAAATGAACAAGATATATATAAACATATCTGACCCTTTTAATATTTGACTACATGTATACAGAACTTAAGAAATTCTTAAACTGCCACATTCTCCTTCATGTCCTCAGATGGGCTTCACCCCTTTCCTCCTTTTATTATCATTTATTAGTACAACAAAAATTACAATTCCAACAATTTTAACATTAATTCAAAATTTTACAATTCTTTGTTTAATTCATTTTTATTCATTCTATTTTGAATTTTTACTTTACAATATTAATTTTACTCTACCTCAATAATTATCAATCAAGTTTAACAATTGTCAAACATTTCCTCCCCTTTTAAAGTGTTAATTAAATTTTACAATTTTCAATTTTATTACCTTCTTTAATTTTAAAGAAAATTTTCAACCTTTAATCAAAATAAATAATATAACTTCCTGTTAACAACACATTAGTTACTTACAAACGTAAAATCATCATAACAAATTGCTCCCTTTCTGGAGAAAGAAAAGAGAAAGAAAAAAAAACTTCCAATAACTTCACTAAATACATATAGTTAACCTTTCAACCAATCACCAATTTACTTTGGTGTGACTTTGAATCACCAATTCCTAACTCAGGAGTTATAACACAAATACGGTTCAATTTAATTTCGTCAGATACAGTTAGCCATTCCCATTGTTCCCCAATCCAGTCTTATCCTAGCCTTAATAACAACTCCCCCTATCATCCTTTATGACTCCTAGGAGTCAACCCATTGTGTAGCAATTCCTATCATGGTTCTTTATAATACCTCGATAAATGTATAGTATTAAACTTTCCTTTCACTTCGTCTGTTAATGGATTTACCAAAATATAAACATTCTTACAGGGACTCCCCGCTATGACATAAGGCCCTTCATATAAATTTTCAAATTTCTTAGTAATTTTTAACTCAGCATTAGATTTATTTAATTTCTTTATTTTGACAAAATCTCCCACTTGATACTCTATCAATCTATTTCTTTTATTGAATCCCAGCTTCCTTTTTTCCGCAGCTGATTTCAGGTTCTCCCTCACTGAATTCCTAATTTCCACTATATCTAACCTATCACTATCCTTCCCTATAGCTTGGTCAAATGATAGTTCAGTGCTAATCCCATATAGAATTTCACAAGGAGTATAGCCAGTACTTTCATGGTATGTATTATTATACAAGTTTTCTAATTTTGGCAATGTATTAACCCATCCCCTGTGATTACTACTATTATAAGTCCTAAACAGTCTTCCCAATTCTCTATTTACTCTCTCTACAGTATTAGGCCTGGGATTTCTAACTGTGGTATAAATTACTTTAATACCTAACAATTCCATCCCTTCCTTCCAAACTCGACCAGTGAATTGCGTTCCATTATCTGACATAATTGCCTTAGGTTTTATTATTTCAAAATATTTTTTCACCTTGCTAATTACCGCTCTGGCTGTTGCCTTCCTCAAATCATAAAACTTCACAAATTTACTAAAGGAATCCTGTAAAACTAATAAGTATCTCATTCCAAACTTCCCCACAGGTAAAGGTCCATATAGATCTACCATCACTAAATCTCCTATATCTTTAGACACAATGGGGCAACATGGACCCACTTTATTATTATTATTATGTTTAGTTAACTGACATACATTACACCCCCTTACTTTGCGCTTTACATCTTTAGTCAAACCTTTCCAATAAAACCTCTCCTTTATATATTTTAACATCTTATAACTACCTTGATGTCCCATCTCCAAATGTACCTGTTTAATTACCTCATCTCTAAGCTTATCTGGCAAGTATATCGAATTTCTCTTTCCACCATCCCTCTCTATAACCAAAACCCCATCTTTTAATCTACACTTATTAATCAGCCTGGACGATTGTCTACCTACCTCACTAGGATTTTGTAATATGTTAAGTAATTTGCTAATCTCTTCATCTTCCCTTTGATATAATTTTATTTGTTCAAGTCTTTTTAACAATTCTTTATTTTGTTTTGACTCCATGTAAAGAATACTAGGCATTTTAATCTTTTCCTCTTGTAAAACCTTCCCCTCTGGCGGATAACGTGATAATATATCGGCTACTATATTATCCCTACCTTTAATATGTTGTATTTCATATTGGAAATTTTCCAAATAATTTATCCAGCGAGTTATTTTTGCATTATATAATTTCCAAGTCTTCACGAATAATAAAGCCTTATGGTCAGTCTGAATAATTACCCTTGCACCCCGTAAATATGATTCAAATTTCTCTAAACAACAAATCACTGAATAAAACTCTTGTTCTGTTGTAGTCCAATTTAATTGTGCACCCCTCAAAGCTCTACTATAGAACCCCAATATCTTCTGCTCATCATTACTATCTATCTGGTATAGAACCCCGGCCAGCCCTATTTGTGAACAATCAGTTTGTAAGTAATATGGCCTAGTAAAGTCTGGATGATGCAACATTATAGTTCCTAAAAACAATGATTTAAGTTGTTGAAAAGCTATTTGTTCCAAATCTCCCCAATTCCAAACCTTACCCTTTTTTTAATAAATTATATAATGGCTGAGCCTGTCTATGATAATTTGGAATAAATTTCCTATAAAAATTACATAACCCTAAAAATGCTCTTAATTGTTTAATTTTTCTAGGTGCTGGAAAGTCTTAAATAGCTTTAACTTTCTCTGGGTCAGTGCGTAATCCCTTTGTAGAAATAATATAACCTAACATCTTCACTTCCTCACAACAAAACTCACACTTCTTGAAATTACAAGTAAGGCCTGCCTTTTGTAATTTCCCAAGTACTATGTCCAAATGCTCTAAATGTTGATTAAATGATCCTGTAGTAATAATAGCTAGGTCATCTAGGTAATTTACACAATACTCCCTAACCTCATGTCCCAATATAGTGTCCATAGCCCTACTAAAACTCCCAACAGATGTCTTTAACCCCTGCGGTAATACGTTATAAACATAAGACTTCCCATTAAAGGTGAATCCCGTATATTTCTTACTATCCTGAGATATTGGTATTTGAAAGTACGCATTGTTTAAATCTATTATACTAATAAATTTAGCCCCATGGAATGAGTTCATAACGTCTAATTGTAAAGGCGGCTTCTCAGTCTCAGCTACCATAAACTTGTTAATTTCTCTAGCGTCTAATAACACTCTGATGGAATCATCCTTTTTGATTGTAAAGGTTAAGGGACTACAATATGGAGTTGAAGCTCTACTAATAATACCTAAATTTTCCATTTCGTTTAACTTTAATTCCATTCGCTCTCTGTAAGCATAAGGTACTGGATAACTCCTCTTAACAATGGGGACGTTCGATACCATAACTATTTTATGTTGATAACAATTAGCTCTACCCAACCGTGATGTAAATAAATTCTCAAACTTTTGTAACAATTTTAACAGTCTATCCCTTTGATTACTCTCTAATACAACCCCCGTTTCTAACTCTGACCAATTAACTTCATCTAATCTAGCCTCTATTAATAAGGACTCTTGAACTTCTTTAAAGCTACACCCGTTGTTACGTTTAACGAACGGAATTACGGATAACTGATCCCCCTGTTTTATCACTAAACCTCTATTTTCCCCACTGGTATTAAGAGTTACTCCATGTCCTTTCAGCCAATCAAACCCCAATATTAAAGGATTTATCAACCCCGGAACTACTATGAACCCCGTCTCCGCAACAAACTCTCCTAACTGTAACGGTAACAAAACTACCTTCTTTATTTCCAAACTTTTATGCCCTACAGCTGTTCTTATTTGAAAGGGTTTAATTGGTAACCAGGGTATCTCTACCTCCCGGCCTAACTTTAACTCGTTTAAAAACTCTTCTGACACACTAGTAATATCACAACCTGTGTCAATCAATGCCCTTACCTCACACCCGAAAACGTGTACATATACCTCCGAAGTAAAACTAATTTCTCCCTCTTTACCTTCCTGTTCTTCAAATACTACCCCTTCTACCCTTGGACTTATACATTCTACTTGTTTAAAGTCAGCCTTCCACTTAATTAAATCTACTATTTGTTCGTCAATATATAACTGCTTTGGTTCAAAATGTCTATAACCTAATCCTTCTTTTGCCTTCCTATCTAATAATACCGGTGCCAATGGTGTCCTAATTCCCCTTCCCCCTTTTCCTAGCATTTCACCTGGTTTCCACCCCATTTTACGCATAATTTCTAATGCAGCGCCCCCTTTAATTGAGACTGGACCGGGAACCAAATTTCCAATCCCTCCTAGTTTAAACCTTCCCTCGCTGTATCTTCTACTACCACCGATGAACCTGAAGCTGCAACGGCTGCTACCTTTGACTGCTGACTAATTGCTGGTCTTGGCCATTTCTTATAATTTTGACGATGCTCCTTGAAATTACGGTCCAACTCCTTCTTCCTCTCCGCCTTTGCCTGTTGAACCCCACTGTCTACTCGTGCGATGTCGTCCATCTCCCTTAAATAATCCGCCGTCTCTATGATTGTGTTCAATTTAGAAGTATACCATCCTTGTTGTATGTACTTAGGATACTGTCTGACTATATCATTCACTAGTTGTCTCTCTGAGATCTTATAGGTAAGCATTTGCGCCTTCCCGGTTAAATTCAAAAAGTGCCCCAACATAGTTGAAGATTTATCTTTATCCCAAACGCCATTTACGATCGTCCTCCGCAGCTAATTCTGCTTGCTCTCACTCCAAAAGGTGGATAGAAAATCCATCTTGAAATCCTCAAAATTAGTCCAACGCAACTTATAAACCCTCGCCCAATCCCTGGCCTCTCCTGACAGACATTCTTGTATTAATTCTAGTTGATTACCCCCTTGTCCAATCTTCTTAAGGTAAGTTTCTAAATCTTCTAAAAAGGTCACTGGGTGCAAACCCATATCATCTCCATACTTAGGCTTATCTAATGTGATATTCCGTATATGATAATTAATATTTCCTGGTAAACCTTGATTATTAAACTCCTTACGTTCTCCATTATCCAAACACACTCTGGTTTGTTCGTGTGAAGAATTCGAAAGCTCTGGTTCCACTGCAGAAGGATTCCCTACCTCGGATGACATTTCCTCATTTTGATTGACAGACGCCGATTTAACCTCTTTCACCTCGGCCCTCAATGCCTCTATCTGTGAAGTCAATATTCCCAATGCCTGGTTTATCTTCTCTATCACTGAACAATCCATTGGCTCCACTACTTTATTAGAGTTCAAACCCCCACTATTTCCTTTATTTACTTGCCTAGAAACTGGGTGAACGTTGAACGATTCCTCAGAACTCAGATCTCCCATGCTATTTGCACATGTAAACCCAGTATTTGACTCCCTATATCGAGCAGGTGTCTTACGCACTCTACCTTTTGGCTTAACCATCTTCTCTTGGACAATTATCAAGGTAATATTCTAAATGTATTTAGTTCACTAGAAACCACACACAATTCCCCCCTTGTGGCTTCCAATATCAAATAGTATCACAACACAATAAAGTCACACCGTATTTAGTTATACTTCATCAAATTACAGTTTATCAATTACACTTCATTACACTTTAATAAATTTACACATTTCAAGGTACACTTATCAAATTACACCTTCTTTTCTCTTCTCTTCCCTTTTTATTTATTAATAAATGACGACTTTTAGTTCTAAAAATTAATTCACAATTGCATTAACTTTGTATATTGTATACACTTATTCACTATTATACTATACTCCTGTCTCCCCCATTTACTTCCTTATCTATCATAAATTCTAAAGACGACCCCCCAATTATTAATGTTATACTTCATCTTAGTTTAATTACTATCTCGACCCCCCATTTCCTAATATTTTTAATTTTAATTATTACTATGTAACCCCCTCTAATATATTAATACAACCCATTTCCCTCTTACCTATATATATTCACGGCAACAAATTGTACGGTATAGCATAACCATACCGTACCTTAAGGAACTTATTAACTTATAATAACCCCAAATAATTTCACTCAATACTTACTTACTTTCTTCTTACAAACCACCCCATAAGACCATCTTTTTTTTCCTAACCTTATACCAATATATTTTTGCTTTAATAGCAATATTTCTCCCTCTTATTTCCAACTCATAATAATTCTTTAAATCCATTTTGTTATATATTTTTTTTTTATAAATACCTAAACTGTAAAGAAATCAATACATCAATCTAACTACTACTATATATAATTCTTGTTTTTATTTAATATAACCAATAATAATATTTTCTGGTCAATGATATTTTTTGTTTACATCTCAATTATATTATAATTCACAGAGTGATTGTACCGATACCTAATATATTCTAATTAATGATACTAAATTATTAATACCATCTTGTGACCATAATACTACCATTCTATTCCACTCCATATTCTCCGCTTAATATAAATGCATTTACTTATTTAATACCAGACCCTACTGGATCCTGGTTTCAAGATATTAGTATTATACCTACTCCCGTGCATCCCTAGCTAGTCTTGGTCGCACAGTACCAAGTAGCACCGTGATATTGACTTTCCCGGGACAAACAAACGTTAACATCCTGGTTAACGACACAAAATTGTAGTGTCATCCTGTTTACCAGGCACTAAATTGTGGTGTTATCCTGGTCACGGAGCCCAAATTGTAATGCTCAGTGCCATGGATCACGTCACCAAGTTGTAACGTCACTGCAATAACCATACTAATCCTGGTCAGAGGCACCAAATTGTAACTTCCTAGTCACGCGGGACCAAGTTGTAACTAATTCTATGTCATGACCATTGAATCTAGATGTATAAAGCTATCCCCGTACACCTCTCGTATTCAAACCTACAATTCCCAGCCGCGCTATCGTCTAATGACCTTCAGACCGCTTATCGTGATGCGCAGTAATCCGTGATTCTATAGAAAAAATGGGTTGTGAAAGACCTATTCCTTATCGTACTTTATCTACAATAGAATTCATGTATATCCCAGTCCTAGTTTCCCAACCTAAAGTTCACATACTCTTATGATTGTAACTCGTATTTACTTTAACATACCTCTTAACAGATTTGTCGCTACTCCAACCTTACTTCGTAGTCAATCCACAGTTCGTCACCTTATTTATCATACTAAACTCACAATATAACATACAATTTCACTTATTTACTTAGTGGAATACGACCAGACAATCTTTTGACAACTACGTTCTTATGACGTTTGAAATTTGACAATTTTTACCGCCCTCATTCAACACTTAGTACAGAGACACCTACCACATTACGCTTGCACTACACGTAAAATTAGAATCTATAAAATTAACTGTCAATCATTCAATACTTCAAATTATAATTGTTTTCGAGGATACCAACAGAGGTCGTGTTATTCAAAAAAAAATACACAAACAATTACTGTCAGTGATAATTTATAGTTAGATCAACTCATCGTTGAAACTTCTATAAATCTTTATTATTTCTGTAATATAGTGTATTTTCCCCCCCCGTGTATAAGAAATGTGGCCCCGTGCTCGCCACATTCAGTAGGACTCGCCACTAGTACCAACATAGTCCTTCCTATGCCTAAGTAGGTATTCAGGAGACAATTTTAAAGTCCCCTGTCTACTGTATCGAGGCATCCGATACACAAATCCCCAATTCTATTTTCAGAATAGCGTAACTCTAACGCAGGACTTCAGTCCTATTGCCGTAATTCCTTTAATATAAGGTATTAAGATGATAACACAGAATCATCGTTCTAAGCGTCATTTTAGGACAATTACATTAGTATCTATCGCAGTAACTTCTGCGCTGATTGTTAACGATAAGTTTAGTTAGGAAAAGCTCATTTATTAGCACAAACCTAAATAATTATAGTTAATACTAGAACCAATTCACTTCTGAATAATAATGTCTATATAGACACTTCAGAGAGAATATATTCTCACCGAACACTTGATCAAACTACAATAATTCAGCTCAGATATAGCTTTTGCTTCACCCTAGCGGATGACAAGGTTACTATAAGATAGCGATCGAGCGACCATGTGCATTCGATACAGTACATATAATAGCTGATTATGCAACAGTGATTAAAATGTCCAAACATCATTATTTGTGTGTTTGTAGCCATGGTAATCTCATGTGTAAGATCTTGCTCGTACACAAAGAACAATAGTAAAATAACTACCTCTGTAGCTAGTCTGTTTGGATACTTCCGACCCTTCAGACTTCGGTGGTCTTGCACATAATTCTGTAGTCAGAAAGGTTTCACTAGCGTGAATGTACAATATACCGTTGTGTTGTCGTTCAATAATGAACCAGCAAGGATTTATATGTAAATAATAAATATTATATCAAAGATGGTTAGGACAGATCAATCACTGTGTATTTACCTTTAACAATATCTGAATTCTGTAATGAATACACCAGTTCACTGTCTCCATTTCACTCACAATCACTCACTTCACTATTAAATCACTCGTCGTGGTGTTGCAGCATTCGCTTGTAGTTTTATTTTCACCATAATCTTAGCGTAATTATTACACATTACTGTCACTATAATCCCAGTAAATTCCAACAACGTAAATCGACATGAAAATTGGCTTGCAAAAATTAGCGGGAAAACTTTCATTCTTCGGTCACAAGATGGCGGTCATTTACAAATCTGCTTTGTTGTAATTGAACCAATTGTCTATCTAATTTCCCAATCAGAATATCATGATTTACAATAATAACAACTTAGATCACCCCTTTACAAACGCAATACTACCTACCTAATATATATATTCATATGTTTGCTATTAGTGTGTACCTACTCACCTACCTGACTAACCTAACCATGTATCAACAAACACTCAACTACGTTAAACGTGAAATGTGTAAAGCTAATCTAACTTACTAGGGCGCAGGTAGTAAGCCTGACTTTGAACTATCACTAATACCCCCTACGAGCAAGAGACCACGGCCGAAGCCAAGGATGTGTTCTCTCACAGGACAAGGACATACAAGTGTGTATATATACATATATAAAGATAGACAGGACTGATCCGCTCTGGAGAGCGACAACCGCCTCCTCTCCAGTCACAAACCATCCTGGAAGCTCACGGATCCCTTTCAGGCAAAATCCGTGTGCTGAGCGCTTCAGACTATCCTCAGCATGCCTAGCTGAACAGAGGTCAAGAGCTTCGTTATCACCGATAGGTATCAACTCAGGGCAATCACGTCGATTGACTTCCTAAGCGGGGGAACCTAGCTAATACCTATGGCCTCAACCGTCCCTAGCCCTACCAAAGTCCCACAAAGAATCCCTATATAAACATTTTATCTCATGTATGGCCCTGTACCGCAGACTCACAGTACAGCTGATATTCCGAATTGAACACGAGATTAAATTCTTAATTCCAGAGATAAAGGTGTCTTGTCTGGCTCATACGATAAAATGTTCATTTCGCGAATTATAAACTTCAATAAAGGCGAGCTACCTAATTCCTCTTTTCACTAATTTAAACACTATATATTTACTAATTAAACTCAATTATTCACAATCAAGGTAAAAAAAATCTTCACGACTTTAAATGTAAAATTCTCAAAATTCCCGCCAAAGTACAATGTACAGAATACCTTTCGCGAATCGACCAACCCCGAAGCCAGCTCAAAGAAAAAGTGTCCTTGAATTCCCACTCAAAATCCTACTTTCGTCGAATTAGGGCTCCAATAGTGTCCTCCACCAATCAGAAGCTTTTATTTTCCCGCCAAAAGTCACAATTTCTGAATAATTGACAACAGCGCTAGGTTTTCTATGGCGCCTGCGTTATAATTATGAACTAACTTAAATCTTCCGTGAACCAGTGGCCCTTTTTTAAATATTTATAAACTATTTACATACTTACACTCATTGATTCTAACTGTCAATATTTTCATAATAATATAAGATTAATTTTATGTTTAATAAACATCCATATAATACTCAATAATAGATATAGAAAATTATTCAATAATCATTTGACCTTTAAACAATAATAACCAATCGGAGCCATTTCCTGCATTTTCCATAGCACTGAGGCACACAGATAATAAATAGTATTTATAATCTCTTTTCAACAGTACTTTATTGCATTAAATATTATAATTATTGTTCCTTGTAAATAATTAATAAGTTTTAACTTTATCTGTTTATTCTTTTCCTTATTAATTTTATTATAAACAATACACAAAACTATTATAATATTATTCTTGTGTAAATATCCATAGACTATTTTTCTTAAATTCTTTCAATCATAGTCCCATATATAGGTACTGTATATATTAAACTACATTTTAAATTTATTTGTTCATAAAACATATTTACTTGCCCTTTGCAATTTAACAGAATAATTTCTTTATGAATCAATTTTTTTTCTTTGACCACATACCATAGTGTATATTTATTCATCATTTTATTTACGTATAAAAATTCCTTACTTAATCAACTAGATGGCGTTTTACGACATTGAATTATTTTCGTTTTATAAAAAACCAAGTGATATTCAATTTACTTGTAGAAATTCTTACTTAATTACTAGATGGCGTTTTACGACATTGAATTATTTTATTTATTTATGTTTTCTTGTTTTATAAGAACCTCGAAACGATGTTTCAGTCCGTTACAGTCCGTTCTCAAGCTCTAATACACCTCTGTACCAAATTTCATCAAGATCGGTTCAGTGGTTTAGGCGTGAAAGCGTAACATACAGACAGACAGAGTTTCTTTCGCATTTATTACTCTGCCCAAAAGGTGATGGACAATATGTATAATGCCCGGTCAATTGGATTATTTGAATAATTATTATCTAATTGCTCTCTCATATCGGGCATCATTCATAATGACCGGGCATTATGTATAATGCAAAATTTATCAACTTTTCCATAACATTTATTATATCTTCTATATATAAAATTCTGGCTGCCATTGTGTAATTTTCCATCTTGTATATTTTTACTTTTCATATGTAATAAGTACATAATGAACTAGCTTTTGCCCGCGGCTCCACCCGCGTGGATGTCGGTTATCGCGACTAAATATAGTAATAATAATAGTAATAGTAATAGTAATAATAATAGAATAACTGGCAACTCTGGGCCCAACAGGACGACATTTTTTGTGCCTAGTGAAAATATAATATCACAATAGTTTTTAATCCATTATAGTACTCCGAAATATAAACCTTAAACAAATCAAGAAAAAAACAGGTGCAAAAATATAAATAAAAATGAAATTTAGTACAAAATATACCATAAAACAGAAAATATGCTCATGACATCAAATGTCATCCATCAAAAATGAAAAATAACAAATCGGCACTAAAATGCTCACAAGAGCCAGAACACGATTAGCACGCCAACGATCTCCGGACTCGTCGCTAAACTCCGCCGTGCAACCTCCAGCAATGGAACCAGCGGCGTCGAGCTCCTCTTCGAGCGACGAGTTCTTCTCCCCGCCGACGTCGCCAACATCTGTACGTCGGCCGGGGAGAGGCCGGCCACCGACTTGCCTGGGACCCCGACGCCCTCCGGCTTCGAACAGGGCCCCCGCTGCCGGTGGTGATGTGCACCGCATGCGATGGACCGTTTCCATAAACGAAAACGTCATGCGGGCATATTTTGCGGCTACAGAGGGGGGAACTAACCTCAGTGCGTACCGTTCTCGGATACTTCCTTTGTTTCAGGCGCTTGAACCATCCGTCAACACATCGGCACAACGACTATCGGACCAAGTGCGGGTCATTCAACGCAACCACATGTTGAATGAAACCGTACTTGAGACTCTACGGCTAGAATGCTTGCGAAATATCTGTGTCACCCCCGCCCCGGTTCCTGCTTCTACACCTGCACAAGGGACAAGCGAAGTTACATATGTTGCGCGGGATGACATACCTATTCCAGTAAGTATTCAGTGCAATGAAGAGATTCAGGAGGCTTTGGAATGTGCGTTACGGGAATATCGATCGATGCCCCTACATTTTAGGCCACGTCTGCCTCGTTTGCCTATGCATAGACGAAATATAGCTCTAGTGTGCGCCCTTGATTCACTATTAGCTAGGTATCTAGAAAATAGTGAAAACCTCGGTGACACTCATTCAATGCTGTATTGTACTGCTGTAGCAGCATGTCGTATGGCAGGTGTTAAATTTCCTATTAAAGACCCTGTCATACGACCTAAGTCTGCCATACCAGCATGGCAATGCAGGATTGAACGACGTGTGGCCGAGGCAAGGGTGCTCATTGGTAAGCTAATCTGCTTCAGGTCGGGTAATACTCGCCCTAGAGTGATGCGCTATGTGACTCGAGCGTTTGCGGGAACTGGTATCAGTCCCCAAGAATATACGTCTCGGGTCACAGAGCGTATTGACTTCCTGAAGCAGAAAGTCTGTGCATGGGCAAACCGTATCCGCAGATACAAAAAACGTGTCGATCGATTTACCGTTAATCGCATGTTCCGAAGAGACCAGAGGTGGGTGTATAGAAGCTGGGAGCGAACAGAGGAAAGTGTGGGTGACGTGCGGCGGCCGGATGCTGAAGTCACAAATGCGTTTTGGCGCAGTATCTGGTCGGTGCCCGTTAGCCACACTGAAGGCGATTGGATGCGTGAAGTTGAAAGAGCATGCGAGACCATTCCGGAAATGAACAATATAAATATAGATGCCACTGATGTAGATTGTGCGGTCCATTCGCTGTCTAATTGGAAGTCTCCGGGACCGGATGGACTGCACAATTTCTGGCTCAAGTGGCTACGGAGCTCGCATGTTGTTTTGGCTTCACAATTTCAATCTGCTGTTGAAACTGGGACGCTACCAGCTTTTATGACGACAGGAGTTACCCATCTGCTCCATAAAACTGGTAGTACTCTGGACCCTAATAATTATAGACCGATAACATGTCTGCCAACGATCTATAAACTTCTTACATCCATTCTGAGAATCAAAATTACCAATCATATTAATAATAATTCTATAATGTGTGCCTCTCAGAATGGATGTAGGAATGGGGCCCGGGGTACTAAGGAGCTCCTCCTCATTGATATGGCTATTAGCCAACAAGCTCGCCGCAACCGTAAGGACCTGACGGCATGTTGGATAGATTATAAGAAAGCGTTTGATTCCGTGCCACATACATGGCTTTTGAGGGTGCTGGAGTTGTATAAAGTGAATGCAACTCTATGTACCTTCTTAAAGTCATGCATGGGGCAATGGAGGACGGTTCTTTTCTATCCAGGGTGTCGTCAGGCTTTGGGTAGTGGCGAGCCGATAACAATAGAGCGGGGTATTTTTCAAGGAGACAGTCTGAGTCCCCTTTGGTTCTGCTTAGCCCTGAACCCACTTAGTACTTTACTAGTGAATTCAGGGTTAGGCTATAGGCTACGAAAAGAGGGTCAGATGGTATCCCACCTGCTTTACATGGATGATTTAAAATTATTTGCCCACACCAATTCTCAATTAATGGTTTTACTGAAGGTAACTGAAACGTTCAGTAATTCCATCAAAATGGCGTTTGGTGTGGACAAATGTGCAGTCGTTCATATAAAGCGAGGGCGGGTGGTGGAGTCGGAGGGTATACAACTCTCTGATTCCACTAATCTGAGATCACTCCTCGTAGCTGAGACCTATAAGTACTTGGGTATGTCACAGGCGTTATGCATTAATGAGGCCGGCATGAAACAAATGCTACAGGAACGTTTCTTTGGCCGCCTGAAAAAGGTACTTAACAGTCTTTTATCAGGTGGTAACAAGGTGCGTGCTTGTAACAGTTGGGTCATGCCACTCTTGATGTACTCCTTTGGCATACTCAAGTGGACTCAGACTGAACTCGATACCATTGATAGGAAAGTCCGGACTCAGTTGACTGCATTTCGAATGCATCATCCACGGTCGTCAGTCATGAGATTGTACATCCCGCTAAGACCCTTCATAATCGCGAGGTGTGCAATCTCAGAGACTATTTTCTTAAGTCCAACGTGGATATGCATCGTGATGTAGTCAACGTGGATGTCGGGCTCACCCCGCTCGGTTTGGCTAAGGGGAACTGGCGTAGGCCTACAGTTATTGGCACTGATAACCGCAGGGAGGCATGGCAGAGTAAGGAGCTACATGGTAGGTTCTATCGGGCCCTCCACAGGCCCGAAGTAGACCTATTAGCATCTGTATCCTGGCTACGTTTCGGTGACCTTTTTGGGGAAACCGAAGGTTTCGTCTGTGCAATTGCTGACGAAGTTATCAAGACGAATAACTACCGGAAGTATATCATGAGGGATGGCACAGTTGACATCTGTCGAGCGTGTCACCAACCTGGTGAATCCCTCAGACATATTACTTCCGGTTGTTCTCGTCTTGCTAACGGCGAGTATTTGCACAGACATAATCAAGTAGCCAGGATAATCCATCAGCGACTTGCTCTGAAATACAACCTTGTAGATGTTGAGGTGCCTTACTATAGGTATGTTCCTGAGCCAGTTCTAGAAAATAGTCATATCACATTGTACTGGGATCGATCTATCATCACTGATAGGACTGTTGTAGCCAACAAGCCTGACATTGTGGTGATAGACCGATTCGAACGCCGAGCATTGATTGTCGATGTCACTATTCCTCATGACGAGAATCTCGTGAAACCTGAGAAAGATAAACAGATCAAATACTTAGACTTGGCTCACGAGGTTGTCGACATGTGGAATGTTGACTCTGCAATCATTGTACCGATAGTCGTGTCAGTCAACGGACTGATAGCAAAGAGCCTCGACCAACACCTGAAGAGGCTCGGGTTAGACGGTTGGATCAAGGGCCAGATGCAGAGGGCAGTGCTCCTTGATACGGCGCGCATCGTGAGAAAGTTCCTCTCTCTGGAGCCCTAACCACCGGTAGCTTGGTCCTTGTATCCGATACCGGTGGGACACTACTTTTTATATTTTTAAATAGATGTTTGTTTTTTTTTATATGTATTTAAAAATATAATTTGTAAGTTTTTTAAAATGAATAAAGAGAATAGTAATATTATAAATGCGAAAGTAACTCTGTTCGTCTGTCTGTATGTTACGCTTTCACGCCTAAACCACTGAACCGATTTTGATGAAATTTGGTATAGAGGTAGATTAGACCTTGAGAAAGGACATAGGCTATGTTTGGTCGCAATAACCACATTCACGCGGGCGGAGCCGCGGGCAAAAGCTAGTCTACTAATATTCTTTAAAAAAAATCTCTAGAAAGTAGAAATCTAGGTACCTACTTAAGCAGACAATGACAATATGCATGAATTATGTAATGAGACCTGTGACGGAGATTCATTGGCCAACAGACTGCTATATTGTAGCAAGAACAATGCACCTAATGCATGTCCGCATTGTTAGAAAATTACGACTTTTCTCGATATAAAGTTCCAGATTTTTGCTAGTGTAAAATCATCGACGCAGGATTCTTATGCGGATAACAATGGTAGCAAGTCGGATAAGTAACTCGGTTCAATTCGGGGTAGGAACCGTCTTCAAACTAACTTCAACAAGGCATATGCGTTTTTCAATAATTAATTAATTTATTCATTTATCATATACGCCAATTACAGTATTCATGACACTATGTAACAGTAAGTTTAAGACTAAATCTGCAAACCGGTTAATTTTCACTTTTTAGCACCGTTTCAAAGAAGAATCACGAATCAATTTCGTTTATTCAGTTTAGGCACATAAAGAGCACATTTGAACGTCAAGCTTTTGAAGTCAGCTAGGTTTTTCGCCCTGTACCCCGAGCACGAGTAATATTCGAATTCGTAACGTGACGGTATCGACACCTCGATACGATAACGGAGTATTACGTTAGGAGAGAGCACAAACACAAATCATAAGGTATCGAGAGCACGATACGATTACCGTAGTGACGTCATCCTAATGTAAATAGAGAAGAGACATTGGGAGCGAAATCAACTTGGTATTGAATGAACAATGCGTTCGAAAAGTAAATGAAACAACGCCGTTTTTGTTATTTTTGACTAAATGTCCTATTTATTAGCAAATAAGGCAAAATATAGTCTCATAAACACTAATTTAAATAGAGAAGAGACATTGGGAGCGAAATCAACTTGGTATTGAATGAACAATGCGTTCGAAAAGTAAATGAAACAACGCCGTTTTTGTTATTTTTGACTAAATGTCCTATTTATTAGCAAATAAGGCAAAATATAGTCTCATAAACAAAGTAAAATTCTTAAATAAGGTATGGAAGTTCACGAAAAGCAGAAGCTTCGAAAAAAAATTAATAAAAATATATTCATTTTGAAACATTTTCTTTGGTTTCTGAACAACATGGTTCCAATTGACATAACGCATATTGGCATGAGATACCCTCCTGTCAAAGTTAGTAAATAAGAACATTATGCTTATAATAAGTTTGTTTATGAAAAAATGAATAAATAATTGAAATTTACAGTGATACTGTGTTGTTGAAAGCAATGCTTCAATATCGCCTTGTGTGTGTGTCAGTCGTTTCACAGAAAATATCGAAGTTCAGACAAATCCGCAATTAGACTGGTTAAGCGGACTCCCAAGTTGAAAGCTTCGGGTGCGACTGGAATTAACGCTAGGATGGAGAAGACTGGGATGTTGAAAGCAAATAAATACGAGCGGAGAGAAAATTACAATGAATTTTGCAGTAAAAGCTTAAATTTTTTTAAACATACAATACGAACATTTATGGCATGACAGATGGATATAAAACAATAAATATACATACAACAATCAAAAAAGAAGAATAAGTGTTGACTATTGTGAAACTCAAACCGTTAATCCAAAACGCACACGAAATAACCACGGTTTCATCGTACATCTCCGCCACGCAGTCTCTGAAAACCGAGATCATCTACTGTTGAGGCTATAAATTCAATCTGACCGCCTACCATGATCGTAGTCCTCCGCTAGCGGTCAAAGTCAATATCACAACCTCATGACTAAAGACAAGACTACATAGGAAAATGAAGAAAGAAGAGAATATTTTAATTTTTTATCATTTATTTTTATTGTTAATCAATATTAAACATTTAAATTATGAGTTTCGTTTATTCATTGTATTTACTAACACATGTTAATCGTCCTTCCCGTAAGTCATCTTTGATATAAAATTATGAGAATGATGAGTGGTGTTGTGGTGCTTGTGTAGCTCTCAGCAAGCTGTTAAATTGTTCACACATTTTTCTCACAAAACTAGGCAACAACTTTTTAATTGCCCAAAAGTTATTTCTATTGACATCTGGGTCTTTCCAAGAACATTTGTGTATGTCTCTGCTGATGCATCATCCGGAATTGGTGTTGTTTTTAACATTAACCAGGAACGTTATGGATAGCTACTAAAATAAAGGTAAAGTATAGTGATTACATAGGTAGTTCACCATTTAAAACGAGCGTCTTTAGTGGATGAAAAACCACTCTACAATATAGCAGTCATTCAGTACTAGTGCATTTTTTATTAAACATATTATGCAGTTGTTGCTAAATCTGTGATATAAGCACCTGCAACCTTCTAGATGGTTAAGGTTTTTTATTTGGGAACTATGATCACAATTCAGTTACAACAGTACCTATATAAGTTATGGCAGTTTTTAGTTTTTCCACAACAATAAGCTAGTATTATATATTTGATGCTAACCTGAAAACCACAGTTCATTATTTCAATGTAACTCTTTTATGTATTGTGGACTAGCTTCCCTTTCATTTCTTTATCTTTATTGGGCGTAAAAATATCAAAATGACTTCCTTTATTTTATAGATTTATTTAGATCAAAATGTCCTTACCTTGATTCTCGAAGTTGAATTCTATCATTTTCAAAACTTAAACTTACAGCAAAAATATAACCCTTATTACTATTTCGGTGAAGCGGTGGTCTTAGATAGTATTATTAATCACAAAATATGCACTTAATACTTGAAACAATATTTTTTATTGTAGCTTATAGGGTTACGAAACTTTTGTCACCGTCAAAAATTCAGTGACAAAAGATTCGTAAAACTCGATAGCCAGTCTTCGCAATTTACAATACCGCATGTCAAAAAAAATTTCATGCTACCAATTTTACTCATAAGATGTCACGTATCGAATGACCATCGAATAGTTCGATACATTAACATTACGAAAGTAATTCGTGCTACCAAATTTAGTTACTTTTACGCACGCTAGGGGCGCTGTACAAATGTCATACATTTTTTTACGTTAACGATACGAATAATTTTTCGCAAATTATTCGTGCTCACCCCACTGTTATTGCTCGTGGTCTAACGGAGTCGTGGACCACAGTTCGTAATAATAACATAAAGTTGTATATTCAATTTATACTTACGTGTTATGCAGCAGTATTTTATTCTTATAACAATCAGCAATCCAATTATTTAAATCGACCTTATGTTTTTGCCTTAATAATAAATCATTCCTTTTTGTTAAAGTATGTTAATGTTCCTACTTTATCGTATAGTGTTTAATGTAAGTATACCTAATGTCAGAAGTATTTATAGTATTTGTTCTATTATATAGTGTGGAACATCGTGTGCTACAACTGACAACGTCGTGACGTTATCAGACAACGTTCGCATCGTCATTGTACAGTGATGCAGATGAATTGATTTTTTTACGACTCAAAAGATCTCAACAATCATATACGGGATTTACACAATATAGATACTATAAACCTTATTACAATAACGTCAATAACGTTTCGCGCGCCACTCGATGCGATGACGCGTCACTTTAGTGACGGGACGTCGTCGCCTGGAGGCACGGGCGCAATTCTCCTCAAAGACAAAAACGATGTTATTGTACACTACATAGGTTTATATTGTGTTACTTAAAATGTTCGCCACCGCCATACGTCCCCCTAGCACGACGAGCCACAGACGGCGAATTAAATAAAGAACGCGAGAAAGACAATACCTATACTCGTAGCTTCTTTTAAAGTGACAGCGACTGACTACACAACAATTTCACTCCTTTAAGCTAAAGATTCTTGCGTGCATCAGAGAGCACGTTAGCACATTGTCGCGTTGGTCCCGGTTGTCGTACCTATGAAAATCTCGATCTACCTATTACAGCCCACGAAGTTAGATTTCGATATCGCCAGCGAAAGTCAGATGACTGTCGCTTCACGGGCAATATCCAAGTTCGGTCGCTTTAGAGTTCTTTACATTAAATGCCGTTGTTTAGTTGGAAATGGCTCGGAGGCTGATGAGACTGAAGACCTTCTTTGTATTTATGTTTATTTCAAAATAAATAGCGGAGGGATGGTCTGCATCACATGAGTGACACATTCGATTTTATAAGCCTTTAAAGGCACGGGTGATCGTTTAATTACAGGTCGACCTGTGCTTGTTTTGCCAGTTTATAAAATACGATAATAAACGGTAATAAACCACATTTACACTTGAATATGTAAATAAATAAAAGTACTTACGTAGGAAAAACGACATAAGAACTTCGTTCATAAAAATAAACCACCCACATTCAGCGCAATACGCAGAATTATTTGTTTATTATGTTTATGGTTGATAATGACCGCGGTCGGTACGTACCTACCTATATCATCTATATTAACACGCCTCTAACGTGTATTTAAAGTTCAAATATTGAAAAGTTCTTTGTCATGGGCACAAAATTGCTCTAGGTCAGATGATATAAGTGATGATATTTACCTAAGTATCTTTTTAATGACCATGATCCTCCAAGTGCCACCGGCTTTCTCGAAAACGACTACCGGCTGACCCCCTTACCCCAAAAGGAAAGCCTGTCTTTTCGGTCAAACAGCAGTTTTACCGGTTTGCAGGCGAGTTTGGCTGGGGCACCGATGATCTTGGTGGGACCCGATATAGCCTATTTATTTATTACTAGCTGCTGATATCTGATGCCCGTACGTCTGATCATGAAATATCAAACAAAAAAGTGGCATCATAATCCAATCAGTAGTTTTTGCGTCAGTCGAGATCAGACAAGACATAAAAAAAGAACATGAAATCAGTTCCCAACCCATTTCCCCCATTAGGGACGAAGCTTAAAAATCTTTTCCATCAAAATAAACACCCTCCAACTTTCAAGTCCCTCTGCCACCAGCCGTTTAGAATGTGCTTTATCTCTAGGTCAGTCAGTCAGTCAGGACTTAGAATTTTATGGTAGGTACAGAGAAGCTCTGCTTCACTGGAGGGGGCCATATCAGTTTTACATTATAGGCCGGCTAGGTGGCTGGCTGGTGGTATATGCGGAGACATCCTCACGCACAAAGGTACGTGTCATAAAAAAACAAACCAATGGTTAAAATTATAACAATAATTATTAAATAAACCACTAAAAACATTAAGACAATCACAATTTGATCACATTGACATGTGTTAGTACAAAGTACCTATATATAAATTATTAATTATATAGTTGTCGCGTGGTTTAAATTATTAATTATATAGTAGCCGAGTAGAATTTGGGCTACCCCATCTCTTTCCATTCGGGTTCATAAAAGGCGACTAAGGTTGTTTAAGGCAGAGTGTTCAGAATACGGCAATAGGCTCACCCCCTACGTGGTACAAATACATTGATAGGTGAAATGTGGGTGCTAATTCACCTTTGCCTAACCCGCCGGTAAAAATTTGGAGACTTTATTTAGCCTGTTTATATCGGGATCTTTTTAACATTATCGTATGTTTGGTAGGTCAGGTGTGAAACAATGTGTGTAAAATTATGATATTTTGGGAGGACCTACCACTGACATTATGTACGATACACTAGCCAAAGCATCAGTAAATAAAGCAGGAATAAAGATGGTTTTACCAAAATTGGACTCTGAACGACATCAAAAACGAATTATGTATTCATTTTCTTTAGGAAAGAGGTGGTTTGATATAATATGACAATATGTTGATATTGCTATCTTTCAGACCTCTGTATATATTTTATAACAATACGCTAGCCTACATACTTAGGTATATAAGCAGGATATTAGATCCTTTTGTTTGATAATAAGAATGTAAAATAAACTGGCAAAAATTTTGCTCATACGTTTTACAATTAAGTTTACTACTAAGTAATAGCTAACATAGTCCATATGAAATAATCCTTACTACAGTCCCGCGTTCATGGTACTGGTGAGAGAAGACTCTATGAAGACAATTCTGTAAGTACGAATATCCATGCCACAGTCTGAAGTGAATGTGATAGAGTATTTTTCGAGTTTATCATTAAAAGGTATGGTGATCGGTAGTGAGAATATTGCGTTAGTATGCTGAGCCAGTGTGACGCGGTCAATACGCGGCAGCAGGGCCTTTGAAGTCAGTCGGTATGTGTTATGACTCCGAAGGAGGTGGTTCAGCTCTGACATATTCGTGCCTCCCTCTTCGAATAACATGGCTAGTATCAGTTTACCAGTGGTCGTATCTGGAAGTAAGCAATAATTATTAAAGAGATTCAGCTAAATGTGTGTAGTGGTTTCTACTTGATTCACGAACATCAATAGCCAGCTGGCACATATTCTAGAAACTACATTTCCAGCATCGATATATTTCACAGAACACATAGCTTGTGTTAAAAAAAAAATGCCAGGCACTGTTCTTTCCTCGTTAATTTTTCGTTGCTATAATCTACTTACATAACGCAAACTTACCGATTAATTGGTCAAAAATGTTCATCATTATTTCAGAAGCGTGTTCAATCAAAGCGTACCTTAATGCTTTAAGCATCAGTTCATTACGATGTGGGACGGTAAGAACGGTGGTCCTATAACACTCGCACGACTCTCCGCAGCTGCATGGATCCATCGGCCACAAATGCATTTTGGCTTGCAGAGTGTCTATTGCCAAATCCCATCGAGGTTGAGTGGTTACTCTTATAAAAAATTGACCAATTTCACTTCTAAACCAAATCCATGAATTACCTATTTGAGTACTGAGGCAGATAATTTGTAAATACAATTTATGCTCTACAACATCCTGGCCGGACTCTTTAGGCGCGCCATTTAACTGTACTTCTTTTTCAATAAGATTCAGTCGACGTACATAAAATCGTGGTTTGAGACTATCGTTAAAATTTACAGGAACGGTTGGCTCAACGTCAGTAATATACATACTGAAAAGAGCCGCATATTGAAAAGGTGAACTGACCATTATATCGACTTTGTTAGGCCTATATAATGGTCCTGTTACTTTACATTTCCTTTCTGGATTTAACGCACTAATCTGCCCTTGAAGTATGAAGACTACGTAGGTATCAAATATTCGTGTCTTATTGTATCCGTGTACAAGAAGTAAACATTCTTCTTTTTCAACAAAGTTAGCGGTATATCTCACACTCAAAAACATTTTCTTGCCATTATCAGCGGACGCAAGCTTTTCCACAGCAAAGGCATTTTTATTATTATTAAGGATTATATAGGAGAAAATCAAGGACTCTTGACTAGATGGGCATATTGATACGTGGCGAGTAGAAGTTCTCAAAAGCGGTGGGTTAAGAATTACAGTAGCCTTGGGCCTAAACATCGGTAAGACGATATACAGATGAATAGATAAAAATAACATTTGTAAATAATTAGGTTCAAAAAAGTCCTTGCTACATAGTGGAAAATATAATCTTAGTTGATTCATTGCTTCAATAATAAGGCACGCGTTATTTACAATATCACCTTCTCTGTTTTGTTCACTTACATTACAGAACATTGAAAAGTGCTGTTTTAGAAATGGACAATTATTTGCTATGGCTGATGCTAGAGCAATACCATCTGATAAATCTGTAGTTAAATTTGTGATTTGTTTTACTGGCTGATGTTTTTGACTTAACGTTTTATGTTGTGCTAGTATCTGTTCATTATACCATGCCACTAATATTTTTACGATATCCCTTGGTCGAGAACTAACACATACGCATTCAAAAAAGCAGCTATCCATTATGAAAACTTTATAACTTTGTAGAATAAAATCCATCCAGCTCTGTTTATTCAATCGTTCAAATAAATCAATATCCGACAGTAATAATTTAGTTAGTGCAATATCAGCGTTGCACTTGGGTGTCACATACTCAGCATAAATGACGAATTGTTCATAACTTAATAAAAATATAGGCTGTAATGCCCAAAGATTACAGCCTCGTGCTTGTAATAAAGAAAGAATGCCTCTATACGTCTCATGAATTTCATTTACATATTTGAACGTATCATCGACGGCATTTACCCTGCAAATAATAGGATGAAATATTTAGATAAGGATTTAGTTTAGTTCGCTAGAAGATATTAGAAGGAATGAACCATAATTACGTGACTTTCCGTACGTGCTTCATCAGGGGCCCTGCAATTCTTCTAATGAAATTAAGATATGAAACATTAATTCCTTTTCCTGATTTTGCTGCACCCTGCGATGAAACAGCTGAAGATATAGCATGAAAAGTATCAGGGATGATGGGATATAAATCTCTTCGGAACCCTTGCTGGAACATCCATTTTTCCAGGAATGCACAACATGTTTCCAAGTAGTCATAAAGTGCAGTTTGGGAACTTAGGGGATAATATGGGAAAGGATTCTTTTTCGGTTCAACGAAATGAGTTGCGTGTAATGTAATTGGGCAATAAGTGACACAAAAACGGACTTCTACATCACAACCTGCTTCACTTTCATGCTTGAAATTAAGCATCACAGTACCCGTATATGGAGTTTTAGAATATATGCCCAACTGAACGGCTACAATTGTATGCTCTTCATTATTTATCAATGTAGTTTCCTGGTTTAAGAATGTCACCGAGACATGTTCTTTGTCTCTTGATTCGCAAGAAAATTCATCTATATTAGATATTGCTTCTAAATCAATTGTTATAATTCGAGTTACTTTGGTTTCAATGTAACACGGTGGGAATATCAAACGGTAAGTACTAGGTGTCATTGCACGAGATTCTCGTTTTCCATAAAAAGTTAAATTAGAATATGGCACGGTCATATTTTTATCTAAAAACAACGTCGCAGTCGCCACAAATCTGCCATTACATTTAGGATGAAATTTGACAGTCATATCTACAGTTTGACTTTGATCTAATTCAAACTTTATTTGGCTTTCATTTACAATTGACTGATTATCTTGTGTGCACACGTCTAAACTAAAGTTGGGCACTAATTTCGGTGTCATAATAGTTATGTACAAATAATATTTCGATATATTTGTAACTGTGAATTCAATTATATTATTTTGATGAGGTATGTAATCAAATTCAAACTTTTCCACTGAAAATAATAACCATGGCACAGTTATTACGCCGATTATACGACAGTAACTAATATCTTTGTTAATACTCTTCAGTTTGATCTTCGGGTTATTCTCGTAGTATCTAAAATAAAGAAACAAAAATATTGCACGCTATGGCATATTGATATAAAAAATAATGTTGATTATAACAATGCTTACTGTTCGTATTCACCGATATAATACTGAAGTTCTGTTGATCTAGCTTCATTTTGTTCCGGAGGTCCAAGCAATCCATTAATTTTAAATGGAATGTACATATCATACTCTCTACGAAATATGTCACATACTTTAATAAATACAGTTTTGGAAAGTCCACCTTCCACACTGAATTCCAGCACTCTTTGTTTTTCGTTTCCTTGTGCAATATATACATCAAACATGTTATCATCACCTGTTTCGAGAACCTGGACTTCGGTTTTTACAGTACTGAGATTTTGGAACGTGACAGGCACATATGTTATCATATGGCAGGGTATTCGAGGCATGAAAATATTCTTGGGTTGAATAATTATTTTTGGTTCCACGACAGTTCCACTTATGGCTAGTACAACATTTTCTTTATTATTTATTTTAACTAAAACATCAAAGGCAAATTCCATAACACAAGGAATTTTTACTATAAAATCAAAGGTCATTATCATTTTTGGACGGATGGTACCACTCATGGGTTCAATTCTAAGACCTGGGATTAACGGTTCAACGACATAAAATAAGGCTATCTCTCTAGATGAATTTTCCAGTTTAACTTTTTCCACAGCTTCCATATTCAGAGGAATCTCCTTAAAAACCACAGTGGGCTGTAAAAACTTTATTGATAGTTTACGTGTTACGATGCTTAATTCAATTTTAGTATTCGTGTTTTCAGATACAAAATCTACTTCGTGACTTTTCGTTTTAGTAGGTTTACAGATGTACATTACGTCACATATTTTACAACTTTGACCGGGTATGGACCCGGACATAGGAATAATTTCAAAAGGGATCTCTGGGTTTATATCTGTCCATTTAAAATAAGCCGTGTCATTAAATTGATTATATAATCTTATTGGAACAGATGTAATAAAACTTTCAGTTGTAACCATACCAAATTTCAAACTTTTCTCCATAACCATTAAAATAGGCTGCCCTACTTGCAGTGAATACATGTGTTTAAGTCTATAAGTATTATCTATAAGATACTCAAAAGAGCCTTGAAAATTTCCTTCTGCAAAACCCAAGCAAAATATTTTAATCTTTACTTGTTTGAAAGGGTCTAATTTAAGTATCGTGCTAGATAATTGGTTTTCAGTGTATAAAATATAATTGTCAGGACATAACCGTACAGTTATTTTGTACTTAGTTCCGTTTCTAATAGTTAAAACTTCGCTGCCATAAGAAGATAAGCCAACTTTACCAAAATCAATCACAAAAGGGAGAAATACTATGTCAAAGAGGTCATAAGTTGATGCTTTTGGTTCTACGACTTCACAGAAATTTCCGTCTGGTTTTATTTCTGGAAGCATTTCTAAGTAGCATCTATCTCTTCCAGTAGCGAATTTTTCTTTCAAAGTTTTCTTTTTTTGCGAATATTTATTACATTTCGCCGCTTCAAAGTTTTTGAAAGCCACAGCTTTTCTTTTATTGTAAATTTCTAATTCTTTATCTATATAAGTATATTCAGGAAGTTGGTCATATAAATGATGTAATGATTCGACCATAACTATTTTTGGTACTTTATTGTATGATATATTAATTTTTCCATATATTGTATACGTTATGTAATTTTCATCCACCGTTGCTGGTTGATCTATTAAATCATCATATGGATTTTTTATTTTAAAAAGTAAAGTAGTTAGGACTTTTAAAGATGTTGGTTTTATTGAAATCGCTAGTCGTATGGACGAATTCGGAGCTATTGTAAACTTATCTGGAACGACATCAAAACTACTATGTCTTTCATAACATACTTTAGCGGCTATCAAATTAGATTCATTACGCATACGAATGTGTTTAGTCACCCTTTCATTAATAGCAACATCGCCAAAATCGACTACATTAGGATGATGAGTGATTTGACAGAACTCATATTGACCACTGATATAAAATCGGCCAATTTCAGCATGAAGTTCATTATTGCAGCATCTTGTATCATTCACCTGAATCAAACGTAGATCAAAAACAAATCGGTTACTGGATTCCTTGTTGCGCTTCGCTTTAGAGATACATTCATTTTTTGGTTGGTATGTTATTTGTATCGCATGATTGTTTATTTGCACTATATCAAATGCTCTGTGGGATGGAGATATTTCGCGAGCTTCACTAAATTTCTGCAAAACATTTCAGATAAAGTGAATTATTATGAGTAACTTAGTAACAATATATTTCTAAGTCTCGGTTGCGTTGCGTACAATGCATAAATGCGGAGCAATAAAAAAATTGACTGCTGCCCTATTTGTCCACATAAAAATAAATATCAAAACGTAAAATGCCATAATTTAACTTTTTGTAATGATTTTTATGCATAACATTAATTCGGTCTACATTTTTAGGTATTCTTTTTATCTTAACTATTGCATAACAATGTGACTTTGTGTGACTTTACAAGCCTAGAGGTATTTGTTCACCTTCTTTTTCATCTTAGCATTAATCCCAGTCGCAGCCGAAGCTTTAAGCTTAGAGTCTGGGGTTCCACAAAAATTATACACACAATGGGCGTTTTGAGTTTGAAGTTATGATATTTCCATTAAGAAGGCATGCTATTAGGTATATTATATTAGAGATAACTTACTAATAAACGACCTTCACACAAAGTTTTAAGGTAGGCAGATTTGTTGAGATCGATTTCTACGTCGAGAATTTGTTGGGTCGATAGTTCTACAAATGATATTGGAAATTCCACCAGCTTAAATCTTCGAAAAACCTTGTCTGGATTATAGAAAGCACATTCCGCCATATTATCTTTTTCTGTTATAAAGTAGATAACATTTATTTCAATTTAGAAAGGAAATTATATAAAACATACAAAATGACGATGTGCACGTCATGTTACGTCAAAATAACAAATATGTCAAAGAGAAAGAGTAAACCCACGGAGGACAGAATATGATTAAGTAGAGTATACCTCATGGAACACCACATGGTACTAATAAGTACTACGTATTAAACTTTTTTCAACTTCAGATCTAAATTCTGTAGCGATGCACAGGGAAAAGGCACAAATACATTTTTTTTTCACGCAGACTGCAATAAGCAAAATAAAGTGTACACTCACCGTTCCAGAAAAGCTGCTCAAGTGGTTGGAAACGTACAATACAACGTGGTCTTCATCATTCGTCAGTGATGGTTTGGTGGGACCTGTACGAGTGTAACCATTTTTGGTTCCTGATTGTGCATCTGTATATAAAATTATATATTATCTGTGGTATTAGTATGAAGTATATAGTATTCTTTTTTTATTCTCTAGGCTGTGCCGAAACTAAAAGTCTCGGTTTTGTAAAAATGTTGACCCCAGATTCGGTTAAAGACGAGGCAAATGCAGTACCTACATGGTCGAATATATTTTGCTAGAAATTTCAAGGGAAAGATATTTAAAAATAAACAATGATTTTATGACGTGGTGAAAAGACCAAAAAATAAAAAGACTAGTATTTTTACTTTGTTTATATTCGAAATGTAAAGAACATAGACAGCCAAAATATCTCGGAGGAAATGGGTTACTTTCCACCCTTGGTTAACAATCTATAGGCCCGTGCAGATAATGTCAAAAATGAAGAAAATGGAAGCATTAGACCTGTTAAGAATGAAAAGAAAAATGGTGAAAACACTGGGAAAAACAAATTAAACTCGCTATGAAGTATGGGGCCGAAATGGCGTGCAATTTTAAAGGTGAAAAACGGTATTCCAAACAAAACCTCCTAGTGAAAAAAGTTAAATACAAAAGTTGTAGGCAACAAGGTTTACAACTTTTGCCTAAGCCGTTTTTTACATTACCTTACAGTTTTCGAGTAAAATTAAAAAAAGGGCATTTTGGATTTTTGTTCTACCAACTCTTACTCTCTCCCCGGCTTTCATTTATTTAGAAATGATCGCACAGGCACGGCTTGTGGTGGGGTTGCTATATATTTGCGCCATAGCATTCCTCATCGGATTGTGGACTTATCACCTCAACCACCACTATCTAATGCTGGTGAGCACCTCTTTTTAGAAGTGGAACTCGCTCACATCAAACTATTACTTGGTGTATATTATTGCCCCTCGTCTAAAATCAACTTCTTCCCTTCTTTCGAAAAACTGTTAGAACGCCTTTGTCCTCTTTATAACCAAACCATTATAATGGGAGACTTCAATACTTGTTTGCTGAAACATGACTCCCGCTCTTCAACTTTCCTCAACACTATCCAGTCTTGCAATTTGTCTGTTCTACCTTCTAATTCTACTCATCACGTTCCTGATCGTAATCCATCTCTTCTTGATCTTATGCTTGTTTCTTCCACTAATTTAGTCGCTAAGCACGGCCAGTGCTCAGCTGATCAATTTTCTTACCACGACTTAATCTTTCTCTCCTATAAACTTCGCCCTCCTAAACTAAAACCTAAAATTCTTATGATGCGCAATTTTAGTGGCATGAACATCAATGAGCTTCGTGAGGATGCTGATAATATAGACTGGAGTTCGCTTATAGCTACGGAGTCAGTTGAAAAGAAAGTAAGCATCCTCAGTAATAAATTAATCGAGCTATATGATAAACATCTGATTGTGGTGTTAAAGAGTGTATAATGTCGATAAACTCCAGTGCTGTTGGAAATGACTGCATAAGTCGAAACATGGTCCTTCCCATCCTTGATCAAATTCTTCCCATAATTTGTCATGTTTTAAATCAGTCACTCAATAAGAGCATATTTCCTGACGCTTGGAAGCAGGCAGCCTCCGAATATCGCCCTATTTCCATATTACCTTTTTTCTCAAAGATCCTAGAAAGGCTCGTACATACACAGCTTAGCAAATACCTCACACAGAATAGCCTTCTAAATCCTCTCCAATCAGGTATTCGACCCGGGCACAGCACAGTAAGCGCACTGATTAAAGTCACCGATGACATAAGGTTTGGTATGGAGAACGGAAATCTCACAGTACTCTCCCTTCTTGATTTCAGTAACGCGTTCAATACTGTGGATTTCCATATCCTGCTCGGCATTCTGCGCTCTATTAACATATCTCCAACAGTTATTGATTGGTTTCATAGTTACCTGGTTGGGCGCCGACAGCGTGTACGTGTTGAAGATTCGTTCTCTTCTTGGTGTAGTACAACTGCCGGTGTGCCACAGGGTGGTGTGCTATCTCCTTTACTTTTCTCTATCTTTATAAATTCCATCTCTAAGTTTTTACGTTCTTCCTACCACCTTTACGCAGATGATCTTCAAATATACACACAAGCCCCATTACACGAATTGCCAGCAGCTATCTCTTCTATTAATGCTGATCTGACTCAAGTATGTGAGTGGAGTAAGCAATATGGGCTTAAAGTGAACCCTTCTAAGACTCAAGTTATTATTGTGGGCAGCTCCGGAATGATAAGCCGAATAGATTGGTCACAATTGCCAGACGTAATATTTAACGGTGTTACTATTCAAATAAGTAGCGAGGTAAAAAACCTAGGTATACGAATAGATACGACACTATCCTGGGGCCCTCAAGTACGGGAAGTCAGTCCCAAGTTGTTTGCATCGGCAGGTTCCATGCGTAGACTGCGAAACTTCCTACCTACTGCCACTAAAATTGCACTTGCAGAATCTCTTCTTCTTCCACTACTTGACTACGCTGATGTCAGCTATCTTGATCTCACTGAGGAGCAACTTGATAAGCTTGAGCGCCTTCAGAATTTCTGTATTAGATTCATATTTGGTCTACGCAAATATGATCACGTATCCCATTTCCGCAACTTGCTCAAGTGGCTCCCAATTCGCCTTCGACGGAATGCTCACATTCTTTCCATGCTTTACAGTATTCTCTTCAATCCCCGTACTCCTACTTACCTAAAAGAACGTTTTGTGTTCCTCAATGACACACATTCAAGATCCTTGAGGTCGTCAGTAACATTGCAATTGTCCACGCCCTCTCATTCTACAACATTTTATGACAAATCTTTCACTGTCCAGTCTGTACGGTTGTGGAATGCTCTGCCTGTATCCATCAGACGCGCACAATCCCTGGCCACTTTCAAAAAAATGATAAAAGAACACTATTTGCGTTCTGGATAGTTACTTTGCTCGCTGTGTGTAGGTATATCTTGTACTTATGAAATATATGTGTATATCTAATAATTATGTATGTATGTTTATGTAACTGTTATGGATATTGAATTTAAATATGTACTTAGGTATATGTAAAATACAAAGTATATAATATGTATATATATATATTTCTATATACTTATATATAGTTTTTAGCTTATGACTACAGTAATAACTACCCATAAGTTATTATCGTTTAATCAAATATGTCCATCCAAAGGTTGCCTGGAAGAGATCGCTTGTAGCGATAAGGCCGCCATTTGTACATTTTCTTATGTTGTCCGTACATGTACTGTATTTCTTTGGTGTACAATAAAGATTTATCTTATCTTATCTTATCTTATATTTTAAATACGATCACATAGCTTTTGATTCAATATCTTTATAAGGAGGTCTTATTTTCATGCTCATACAAAAAAGAGACTTCATTTTCTAACGAAAATGCCCAAGTCTAAAAGTAAAATTTTTGAATAATTTTTTAAATAATGCATTTATTAAAAAAAAGACTGGTTGCACTCTGGGAGTGCCGGCAGAAGTGAAAACATTTTCTTTTTTCTTTCTTCGTTATATACATAGAAAAAGATAAAAAAGAACATACCATACCTATAATATAGCGCTAATCATAGAACCTATCACTTATTTTCTGCTAATTTTCTGTCAGAAGAAATTAATAAATTATGAAAAGAAAAAATAATCACAAAAAATAATAAATTACAGAAAGAAAAAATAATCATAAAAAGTAATAAATTACAAAAAGAAAAAATAATCACCAAAGGTAATAAATTATAATAAGAAAAAACAATCACAAAAAATCCCTGAAGGCCCCCCCCCCAACCCGCATGCCCAGCGTGGGGATTATGGGCACTACCCCTCTAAAATGGCAAAACTAAAAAGATGGCCCTCAGTTCCCGGCCGCCTCGCTATTCCTGGCCATGGCAGCGGCCATGGTAACGGCGGGGCAGGGGGTGCTAAGAATCACCGGGCTACGGTAGGCTGCCACAAAAATCTGACCCTGGCAACGTTTAACGGATGCACTCTGAGGCTTGACCACCATCTAGCGCAGTTGGAAGTGGAGTTAGAGAACATTAAATGGCATGTTCTAGGGTTATGTGAAGTCCGTAGAGAGGGGGAGGAGACCATAACCCTGGACTCGGGCCATCTTCTCTACTTTCGCGAGGGGGATAAGAAATCCCAGGGTGGCGTAGGTTTCCTCGTCAATAAGGCCCTCTCTAACAACGTTGAAGAAATCTCCAGTGTGTCGACCAGGGTAGCGTACCTGATCCTTCGGCTGTCCAAGCGCTACAGCATGAAGGTCATTCAGGTTTACGCACCGACCTCGACACACCCGGATGATGAAGTGGAGGATATGTATGAAGACATATCCAAAGCCTTACACCACACCACCAAGGCCCACTTCAATGTTGTTATGGGGGACTTTAACGGCAAGGTGGGAACACAGACTGGCAACGAATCCCGTATAGGCCCGCATGGTTATGGAGTTAGGAATCACAGGGGGCAAATGCTTGTCAACTTCCTTGAGAAGGAGGGACTGTTCTTAATGAACTCTTTCTTTAAGAAACAGCCTCAAAGAAAGTGGACATGGAAAAGCCCCGACACTGTGACAAAAAATGAGATCGACTTCATCATGACGGATAGCAAGCACATATTCAGAGATGTCTCAGTGATCAACAGGTTTAATACCGGATCTGATCACCGACTTCTCCGAGGCTCTCTGAATATCAACTTAAAGCTTGAAAGAAGCCTACTGATGAAGTCCACGCTCCGACCTAACCCAATCCATATCATGGCGGGCGGTGAGAAGTTCCAGCAGCTTCTCGGGAACAGATTTGTTGCCTTGGAACCCATCGACGACGTTGACGAGAGCTTACACAATCTGGTCGAAACTCTGAGGGATGAGGGCATCAAGTTCTGTAGAACGCAGCGGACTGGCAGAATATCCAAACTCTCGGCTGAGACTCTCGGGTTGATGACAAAAAGACGGGAAACCACCCAAGCGACTTCGTCGGAGAGGTCAGACCTGAACAAGCAAATTGCGAAGATGGTACGGCGCGACCTTCGGAGCTCCAACACACGCCTTATCGAAGAGGCGATAGAGCGAAACCGAGGGTCTAAAGTATTCACTCAGCAGCTTGGCAGGAGCCACCTGACGAAGCTAAAAACGCACGACGGGAGGACCGTTTTGTCAAAGCCAGGGATCTTCGCCGAGATAGAAGATTTCTACGGCCGATTATACGCTTCACATGCCTCTCTTTCTCGACGAGATGACCACGATTCCAGAGCCACCCTGACACGCCACTACACCGACGAACTGCCTGACATCAGTCAAGACGAGATCGTGTCAGCTCTGAGGCAGCTTAAAAATGGAAAAGCCCCCGGTGAGGACGGAATAACATCAGAGCTTTTGAAAGCTGGAGGAGCCCCTGTTATACAGGAACTACAGAACCTCTTCAACGCCGTCCTTCACAGTGGGAGAACTCCAAAGGCGTGGAGCGGGAGTTTGGTGGTGCTCTTTTTCAAGAAGGGTGATAAAACCCTTCTTAAGAATTACAGACCCATCTCGCTCCTGAGCCATGTCTATAAGCTGTTCTCACGAGTGGTCACGAATCGTCTCGCCAGGAGACTCGACGAGTTCCAGCCGCCGGAACAGGCCGGGTTTCGCGGAGGATATGGCACCATAGACCACATTCACACAGTGAGGCAGATTATACAGAAGTCCGAAGAGTATAATCAGCCCCTGTGTCTGGCCTTTGTGGACTATGAGAAGGCCTTTGACTCTGTCGAAACCTGGGCTGTTCTGGAATCCTTACAGCGATGCCAAGTAGACTATCGTTATATTGAGGTGCTGAGATGTCTGTACGAAGCCGCCACTATGAGTGTCCAAGTACAGGACCAGCAGTCTAAACCGATCCAGTTGCGCAGAGGAGTGAGACAGGGGGATGCTATATCCCCGAAACTGTTCACCAGCGCGTTGGAGGATATGTTTAAGACGCTGGACTGGAAAGGAAAGGGCATTAACATAAACGGCGACTACATCTCACACCTACGATTCGCAGATGACATAGTCTTAATGGCGGAGTCGCTAGAGGAGCTGAACCAGATGCTGGGCGGACTAGCTTCAGCCTCCCGACGTATCGGTCTTGGCATGAATTTGGACAAAACCAAAGTCATGATCAATGGCCACATTGATCCGATGCCGGTCGTCGTACATGGTCACCCTCTCGAAATCGTTTCTGAGTACACTTACCTCGGGCAGGTTCTGCAGTTAGGTAAAAACAATTTCGAGAGGGAGGCCAAGAGGAGGATCCAGCTGGGCTGGGCAGCGTTTGGGAAACTACGCCGAGTCTTCTCGTCATCCATACCGCAATGCTTGAAAACGAAAGTTTTCAATCAGTGCGTCCTACCCGTCATGACCTACGGAGCCGAGACATGGACACTCACGGCAGGGTTGGTCCATCAGTTCAAAGTCGCTCAGCGAGCTATGGAGAGAGCTATGCTCGGAGTTTCTCTGAAGGATAGAATCCGCAACGAATACATCCGACAGAGAACCAAAGTTATCGACATAGCTCAAAGAATCAGCAAGCTGAAGTGGCAATGGGCTGGCCATATCTCACGAAGAACCGACAACCGTTGGGGTAAACGTGTTCTTGAGTGGAGACCGCGACTCGGCAAGCGTAGTGTAGGACGTCCTCCGACCAGGTGGGATGACGATCTAAGAAAGACTGCAGGCAGATGCTGGATGCGGCAAGCTGAAGACAGGGCGCTATGGCGCTCATTGGGGGAGGGCTATGTCCAGCAGTGGACTAATATAGCCTGATGATGATGATGACTATCTGAAACTATAAGGACTTACAGTCGAAGTGCTTACCGTTTAAGCTACGACGCTATCTGTTGTAAATTGCAAAATAGATAGTCTGTACCAATCTTGTATGACGTCAGTCGTCGGTTACGGTTCAAAGGTCAACTAATCCTGACGCTTCCTTAACATTTTACACCCATCCAACGCCGCTATAGAAGCTTTCACTTCAAAAATCACACTTTAAGAATCGGAATTTTTAAGATACCCGGCCTTCAAACTATCGAATAATATCGCAAGGTCTGTCTGACACTGCAGGTCTCACCGAATCGTGCTCTTTCTTTTCTTTTGTTTAACTCCCCGCCACCCTGCCAGCACCATGGGGACAGCTCTCGCGGTCAGACTATAGTAGAGAGTATTACCATGCTATAGTTATACCCTTTATCTACCCAATTTAAAATCTCCATAGATTAAAAACCAAACTAAGCCAAGTAGAGAAGTTTTTTTTTGGGCTATGTAGGGGCCATGTTCTCAAAAATCTTCCTATGCCGGTTTTCTCCCTGGAACGCTTGTTCTTGATTTCTGAAATTATTAAGGTCTAAAGCTGCTCGACTGCTTCTTAAATATAAGTAAGCTCCAAGAGGTTTTTTACGTTATACTTGTACATCTATTTTTAGGCGATTAACCTTACCAATTATGAAAGGTATTTTATTGTATTTTTGAAATGATTTACCGACTATTTCGTATAAATAATGAACTTGAGGAAAAAGAAAATAGTGGGTGTTACGCAGTTAGTATTGTTAGTAAGAGATACCTATACCTAGTTATACACAAGTCGAATCATTTTAAAAAGCCACAAATGACATTAACTTCATAGTGAGGAGACATGCTTAAAAATCCAATTAATAAAATAAAAAATTCAAACATTTCTGAATTGAATGAACTAAATTGTATGCATTTATTCTGAAAAAGTATTTATAGTTTATGTACTATAGTTTTAATTATGTTTATTCAGTTTAGGTACATAAAGAGCACATAATGAATGTCAAAATATTATTTATACCAAGATATGTTACGAAAATATATTAATTAATTAAATAAAATAAATTTATTAAAGTAAATTAAATAAATTTATTAAATTAAATAAAATAAATTTATTAGTTTTAATGGAATATTATTGAAAATGTAATTATTAAATCAAGTGAAATCCTTGTCTTGTTTTTTACTATCGTGTTATAAATTTAGTAAACAAAATAAACTAGAATTATTATTAGGCCTTCCAGTCGAGTGCTACTATCGTAAAATGGTAGGTACGTGTCAAGTCTTGGTTATAAATACCCCCCCCCCCCCCTCTCCCTGCCTTATTTGAATGCATGATCCGCCCCATACACTCACTCACTCCCATGACTTTTTTTAGATAAATTATTTTTAGTTTCAATTTAATTACTTTTGTATTTATTTCAGTTTATTACAATAATAATACGTTTTATTATAATCACAAAATCTTTGCATTCCATTTAAATCAACGACTCATCAATGGTATATTTGTAATAAATAAACTAAGTTTTATAAATAATTAGTTTTTATACACACAATAGGTATTGGCACTAACATACCTAGTGTTTATAAAGAAAAATATTCACTGACGTAACCTAGTAATGACGTTCAGGTTTTCGGAACAAGAATTGAAATGTATTTTGAACTATAAAGCGTTAAGGTACTGTGCAGTTCTAAGTAACTTTGAAATATTTTGTTCCTACGTTCAAACTTCAAATGTGACTTTTAAAAATGATTTGACACACGTAGTGGAAAAGAAAAATCATAAGAAAAATACTATATCTATGCGTAGTACGTACCTTAGACCGTATGCAGTGGAGTCACTGACATGTAATAGTACTCGCTGGACTGGTGATCTGTACCCCTAATTGGACAGAATTCAATTGAAAATTGCTGGTGCTGATAGTTGCGGCACACAGTAGTGAGTGTACTTGGAACTAATACTAATGATGAACAACAATTTTGTCTTGGTATCGATAATTTAATATAAACGACTTATGTTTCAAATTGACAATATGGCCATTTTAGACATTTTTATGGTAAACGCATAAATAAAAAAACAACGAACAACGTCCATTTGCAAACTAATTAGTTTTCAGTACACTCACAGTGGCGCTTCAAATCGACACAAAATAAGTAAGCTGTCATTTTCTATGGAATAGCCAGTCCAGCTAATTATAGAGGTCAGTGAGTGGAGTAGATATAGCTTTATTTAGGTTCTGTATATTTGAGGTTCGATTCCCGGACCGTTTTCAACCCCATCTCGGAGTCAGGTCAAATACCTACTAAATTGACGGCAATATGTTAGTCTGAGTACTTGGAGTTGAAATCATACTGCTGAATTGACCAGTTATTGCTGCGGCACAATTTATTAAATTCTAAGGCTGCTGAGGTAAGAAAACCTACATATTTTTTCTATTGCTTGCTCAAAGTACAATAGACTACATTATAATTTCAGAATTTCTTTCTTCACAGTGGCTAAATGACTAGAAACGAAGTACCCTTGCGAACGGGATAACGTGCTAGAGTAATATTGTAGATGGATGTAAGTACCCGGGGTGTGTCGTACGACTCCAGCAAATTAGTTCGGGGCGGGGGAGCTGCGCTTGCCCCCGCGTCCCCCGCGCCTCAGGGTTTATCAGATTCAGGGGGTAAAAAATGACTTCTCAATGGGAGGCAAGAGGGCGTCGCGGCGTGAGAGTGCGGCGGCGAGGGGCGGGCGTGGGCGGCGCCGCCACGTGACTCCGGCTTTCGGTTGCGTCGGGACGCCCGTTGCACCCGCGCTCCTGCACAATACTGCTGCTGAAGTATGCACAGGTGTTTTCTTAAGTGTAGTGTTCACATGACTGGTGCGGGATGGTAAATTGTGGAGCTGTAGCTGAATGTTTGCAGTGCTTGTGCCGGACGTAGTGACTAGTAGTGGGTTGATGGAAGCGGGGTTTCGTGACGTGGTGGAGTGCGAGAGGCGCGAGGACGCGCCCATGGATGCTACGCTAGATTCTATGCATCCGCTTGATCCACCGCCGCCGGATGTGCTGCTGGCTCTACTTGCTAGGAACAAAGCTCTAGAAGGTAGAGGATGTGATTACTTATATAATTTTTTAAAGAATGTGTAAAACCTGCAACTTATTTAGCACCGTAGCAGTTAGTGGATGTTCGGGTCCTTTCTTTTCTTCGAGGAGTATACATATTACAGAGCTCCCTGTTGGTCATTCAGACCTAGAGTAACATGAATTTGACGTGTTTTATGTAAATACTTAGTATTACCAACAATAATACAAAAATTTGTACGTTTAAATATTTTCTCTGAACGAGCATCAAACACGCGTCCTCTGACGTAGTAGTCGGACATTCCATTCTCACCACACACATCTACCAAGAATAAAATAACAGAATAGATAGACAGGTACAACTCGTTTACTATAGGTTTGGACCTGGCGTCGATGTAACGTATTCGACGCCAAGTTCCCAACTTATAGTAAACGGGTCCTAGATAAATAATAATACAGTTTCTTCAAGTGTTACAATACTATTGCGTAAATAATATATTCAAATCGTATACGCTCTGCTTTAAAAAAAACTAGAGGCGTAACAGTAGAGCTTTTCGTTTTTACAATGCCAACAAAAATGCATAAGCTACAATCAGCGTCTAGCGACGCGTGGATGAGTTTTGTTGAAGGACGATGGCACGCGTCAGGGCGGTTCGCGCCGTACGGCCTCGATAGCACCGTTCATCGTTTCATATAAATTTACACGCACACGCCATAGGGTTTGGAATAATCAAGTTAAGTGCTCTTTACATGAAGGTACGTGTACAGGAGTGGCGATGGGCTTTTTTAGTATTTTAACACCAGTGAAGAGCCGACAGACGGTGCTATTGTTTCGATAAGGCTGTTTAACATTAGTAAATTGAAATTATCAGTTTTGATTATCATACTTGTTCGAACATTAATTATAATTGTTCTGTGGATATTTTATATGATTACAATTCGTCATCAGATTGAAAACATTGTGAAGAAAGGTCAAATCAATTAAGAAAGTAGAAGACGGGAAGTTGTATGCCAGGATCATAACAAGTGGAATCTTAAACATATCTCAGGTCTCTGCCTACCCCATTGGGAAAGTGGTGTGACTGTATGTTCAGTCTACGAAGGTTCTGTTACAAAACCTTTTCCGAACATTTGTTTGATACTTAGGACGGTTAGGTTTTTACCAACTACTGCCTAGTGGGCAGTCGTTAGCGGTTGGTTGGTACCTATATGACAGTATTACTATATACACAGCATACACCGGCAGAAGTAGCAAAACACAAAAAGGAGAGTATAAAATAGTTACTTTTATGTATAAGACTGTGCCTAGACTAAACATCTTCAATGAAAACACTTGTACTATTCCACATTATTTATTAAATTCCTGACCGGTTTCGCCTTACAGCATTATCAAAGGTTGATACATGTTTTTTGGCTATCAGATTTTGGAGAGATTCATTGAAGATGTGTAGCAATTTCCACCAACTGCCATCAATCAAAGCAGACTAGACTAGCATAGGAGTATTTCTCTTACTAATAAAATCATCAACTGAAACACCTATTTATAAATATTTAGTAATAATTTAGTTTGAAGGCACATGGGGTTTACTTCGGGTCTGGGGCCTCTTAGTAGCCCATTGTAAGCTTGCACTTACAGTCTGCGTGGATTTTACGGGCGAGGAGATAGGACAACCTAATACACGAATCACCACATTTTAATTACATCAATCACTGACTACACATTTTACAGACACACTCGCGATCTATAACCAAGTATATTCAACCGAACTAGGAGCGTTCTGCTAGACACGTAGTGCTCGGTCGAGGTTCACAGCGATACTGATCACGATTCGCCGCGCGCCCCACCAAAGTCAATGATCTGTCAAACTCAAATTTACCGAATGAACGAATGACGTCACACTCGACCATAGAGCACTAGAGTCTTGCATTACGCCAGAGTGAATTTCATTCACCCTAATCACACAATAATTATAACGCGCCGTCACGGCCAGACTGACATGTCGCTCGTCCTCGTGCGACCAATGCCAGAGATCCGTCTGTGAACAAATGTACGAGGCTTTAATTCTTCTCGCACTGACACGCTCGTCCATCACTGACTTCCATCGCCGCACAGGCCTAACATCTCTCGTTGGTGTTCTTCGGCCACAACGAGCAGAACCGGGCAGCCACTCATTGGTGCCCCTACGACTATGAACTAGTCGGACCGGGCGACCACTCATTGGTGCCCCTGCGACCATAAACCGGTCGGAACCCGGGCGACCACTCATTGGTGCCCCTGCGACCATAAACCGGTCGGAACCCGGGCGACCACTCATTGGTGCCCCCGCGACCATAAACCGGTCGGAACCCGGGCGACCACTCATTGGTGCCCCTGCGACCATAAACCGGTCGGAACCCGGGCGACCACTTATTGGTGCCCCTGCGTCCATAAACCGGTCGGACCCCGGGCGACCACTCATTGGTGCCCCTCCGACCATAAACAAGTCGGACTCCGGGCAACCACTCATTGGTGCCCCTACGACTGCAAACCAGTCGGGCCGGGCAACCACTCCTTGGTGCCCCTACAACCACCTACACTGTCCTCCAAAGCTAGCAACATTACATAGTTCGAACATCGACCCTCGTGGAGCCAGTCCAAACATGAATGTGAGTCTAGACCTACGTACAACCACTCGGTGCCCCTACAAACACCTACACTATCCTGCAAGGCTAGCTACAATACATAGTTCGAACATCGACCCTCGAGGAGCCAGTCCGAACATGAAAGTGAGTCTGGACCTACCTACTTACAATATGCATCAAGATCTGTGGAAGGTGGACTAGTAGTAATGATGTGAGAATTAATCGCTGAGAATGTGTCGTTGTCGTGAATTCTTCCTTCGTTCTGATTATAGACCGCCGTCTCGGCCAGCTCGTTGTCAATTTCTACTACAGTGGTATGACTAATCTCTCGAGATCGGATTGAGGCATTGGGGTTCGAAGCTAGGAGATGAAATGTACTGAAGTCTGCCCAAACACGATGTGTCCCAGCTCTATCCGCCATATTGGAAGCGAGTAGCGTCTACATCCTAGCCCAAGCCGCGGCCAGGCTTTATTTGAATAGGTTTCCAAAGGTAGTAGTAGCAAGTAAAGCAAGACTGGAAACCAATAAACCAACACTGACTATACTCCATTTAGTGCTCTATCCGCATACACTCGAAACCGATTAATTAGAACAAACTTATGGTTCAGAATTAGTTAGGAGCCAATTTTGTTACACTTCGCTTTCCTGTACCAAACTACCATACGCGCTTCGTTTCAAAAGAATATTAGCAACCAAAATCATCGAAATTACTAATATTCCCTCTAACCCCTCCAACCAAGCCAAACTGCCCGTGCCAGGAGTGGGCTCACGTCGGCTGTGCAACGGCCAGGACTCGAACCAGGGACCCCTCGATCGCAAGGCCGACCCCCCAACCACCAAGCCACCGACGCTTCTCTCGCAGAGGCTCTCGTAACCGCTCCATTACCCTGTCTATTAACGAGGGCACGAATCACGACTACGCTTCCCCGGACCATTGGCGGAGTCGCACGGATTGCACATCTACGCTGTTACTTTACATCACTCAATCATTAATATGGAGCGAAATAAGACGCATGGAGGAGCACACCGCCCTCCCACATAGAACGGTTTCATTACCACCCTGGCCATCATCCGTGTGTTGATCCATCGAAGTCACTATTAGATCAACACGATCGGCTGTGGAGCGAACATATCTATCACACTTACGGGGAAGCTGTCATTTTCATCTAGCTCATTGATTGCCTATTAAACAGAGTAGCCCTATGACACCGATACTACCCTGTAAAGTAAGAGAAGTCACCCAAGCACGCGTCTGTTTGAAGTAGTAATCCTCAACCTGGATGTCTCTGCCAATGCTTGTCAGTATCTGGAACTTTAGGTCTTCTCCTATTCTAATCATATAACATAGATAACCCATATCCATGTAGTATTTCGAAATGGCGCACATTGGGAGAGGCCCACGTCGAGCAGTTGACCATGGTGGCCTAGTTGGTTGATTGATTGATCGATGTAGAATTTCGTCTATGTGACCACGTACGACGAGAAACCGTTACTTGAGATAACAATGAAACATTACTTGCTAATAGAACATCTTTCCCTAAATCTTAGGTACGCGAGGGTATTGAAATCAAAGACGTCCTAATTTCACCAAATGAGACATCTCAAAGCAAAGGCACACAGCTTGTGACGACTTTATCACTCATGCCCGAGAACACAGTACCAAAGCACTTTATTTTCACTCCTTGTACACCACTTACTGATGTGACGGATTACAGCCCCCTTCATCTGATTATAGTCTGTACGTCAACTTCTGACATCTGAGCAATGATTCGTACTTAGACCCAATTTAGACTGAAATTTCGTAACAGTTTGAAATTTACGTGTTAACGCTTCAGAACGCATCCCGAGCGGCATACCATCTTGTATCCGCTTCCGGAATGAGTCCGCCATACTGCTCTTACATGTCAGCCACACAAGTCACAAGCACTAGCTAGTTACCTTAAGATTATTGTAAAATATTGCAAACACTGTCCCAACCTTAGAATAAAAGACAGTTAACTAAAGAATCTTGTCTAACTAAAAAAACCCAAACAACACGAAATCCTCAACATTACGCACCTCACCTTGTGCCCGTGATTGCAGTGAGTCGGGTTCAGTTTTCCTACCACCAGAAACCTTCTACAGTTAATAACCTAGTGTCAATTTGTTAGCACTCAGATAACGCGGAATCAGCTGGTAGCCATTCTGGTGGTGGTGGACCCGTAATTACACACTTTACTCCACTTCATCATAAAGGAGGGTATATGACAAATAAATAGCAGCAACCGCCGCTCCTAGCAATCAACTCCAACTCATTCTATCGTCAATCTCCGAACCCTTTTCTCGACCTAGTCGGTCTCGGCTCTCCAGTACAAACGCGGCGCGACTGGATCTCTAAACACCCCGAAGCGAAGCGACCGCCATCCGATCCCCACAACCAAGCGGCACACCGTTGTTCCGCAGCCACACCAGTCGGACCGCTGTGGGCTCTAATCACCCGTAGCGACCGCCACAGACGCTCGCATGACAACCGGGATATATGACGCAACGGGCCCTCCGTAGCACGTAGACCAGACCAATGCCAGCAGACTCATACGAGCACACAAACACCCGTGTCGACCGGGGACCGAAACCGAGGCCTCGCGTAGCAGCCGCATCGACCACCGCTATGCCACAGAGGCTTTCACCAGAATGTAGATCATATAATCGCCCAGTAAAGACGAGAGACTACTCGGGGCAGTTTATCGGCCTCAATCTGCCAATTTGGCGACGAGAACTATTCCTTTAGTCGACCCGAAATATTTGGTTACCAAACTGTTGGTTCGTGTATTCTTGCTAAGAATCCGCCACGCCTTTTCTACCTAGGTACACAATAGTGTGACCTCAAAGTGAAGTACACCACGGTGAGTCTACCCACTACCCACTTGAGAAATACTTCACGAACAAAACCCGTCAGTGCCGATACTGCATGGCTCCTTCGCTACTCAGCATCATAGAAAATTAGACTGACAATCCAGCACGCGATTATTAACAGAGTTCAACCTTCGTCATAGGAAGCTATATCTTACACTGTACAGCTACATTCACCTATCTGTCCACCAACAATTAAACACAGTTCGAGCACTCCGAGGGACCTATACATCTCAAGACAAGACACACCGGGTCAGTACCTGCTACCGAAAAGATATGGAAACCAAAAAAGCAAACGCAAAAACCAACACGTAATACATCGTGATATAATCGAAATCGTCCTTCGTTAGTTTTTTCTGCAAACTACTCACTTTTACGTAAATTATGTCACTTAAATAAAAAGATTAAATCGAGAACTGGTTCCTTTTGTCTCACTACCCTCCCACTCAATGGAAGACGATTTAACACGAGCCTTTGCACTATGGTGACATGGCATCTGCGTACTGACAATAAAGAACTCACTGATGTTAATATAGGGTAGTTCGTTAAAAATTATCGTTCTCACTTCTTGTACGTACTGATTGCGTCACCGCATTCCAAGCTAATCTAAGCAATCACAGTAACCTTTTGCAGCGTACCCTACTCAATTCGAATAAGTCTTCTCACCGTATTAACAGCTACAGATAGTATAGAATCTAGCATAGTTAGATATTCGGGATATTTCGAAACTTTCTCGTGTAACGACAATTTAACTTAGCCCCTAAATAATTAGGTGCAAACTCCGCTACCTCATAAACCTCTGCTCACGGATTGCCCGAACTGCTAACGTCTCTTCTGACACTACATGGAATAGTAGAAATAGGATAAAACTTTTTATTCAAACACGAATTTGTACCCACGAGTAATACCTTTACAACAATATCTTTCCCTGGAGGGTGGAATGCGATATTCCGCTACCAGGAAATTATTTGGTTATACCACTTGTTTTTTTTTAAAAATAAGCACACACTGTCTACGAAATATAAAGGAACGGGCTCACCGGGTCTTGTAGTCGGGATGCAGCCAACAATCAGGACAGACACAGTTTCACGTTATTTCATGTAAATCTGACTAGCGAGTCTTTTGGTTGCCACTGCTATTCTCCTCAGCTTGTTGCCCTGGTATCCCATTTCTGATGAAGGCACATGGGGTTTACTTCGGGTCTGGGGCCTCTTAGTAGCCCATTGTAAGCTTGCACTTACAGTCTGCGTGGATTTTACGGGCGAGGAGATAGGACAACCTAATACACGAATCACCACATTTTAATTACATCAATCACTGACTACACATTTTACAGACACACTCGCGATCTATAACCAAGTATATTCAACCGAACTAGGAGCGTTCTGCTAGACACGTAGTGCTCGGTCGAGGTTCACAGCGATACTGATCACGATTCGCCGCGCGCCCCACCAAAGTCAATGATCTGTCAAACTCAAATTTACCGAATGAACGAATGACGTCACACTCGACCATAGAGCACTAGAGTCTTGCATTACGCCAGAGTGAATTTCATTCACCCTAATCACACAATAATTATAACGCGCCGTCAAGTTCAATAAATTGTTAAGACTCATGTAATATTGATAATAATCATAATTACTTTCATATTACATGATGGAGGGTTGCCGTCGGTGGCGGGCGTCGGCAACCAGCAGCGGTGCCCCGCGGCTATTGTTATAATTTTACTAATCTCGCGTTTATCATAATATTACATCGGTATTATAGCAAAAGAAAATATTGTTCGGTAATACAGTAGCGTGAGAACATGATGTAGTTTATATTAGGTCGTTACATATGGAATTGCCGTTTTATTGAAGAAATTGGAAGAAACCCAATTTGCAGTACTAACATTTTTTTTTTTTTTAGGAATGATAAATCCAAATATTAAGATTTTTTTTTGTGTATGAATGAGACAATATTAAGCTAACAGCAACTTTTATTGCATTTTTGAAAAGTGGCAGCTGTAAAAAAGTAATATGAAATTTATCATCAAAATGGATAGCATTTAGGAAGTACTGTTTTTGAAGATCGAATTTGATTTATCAAGCGGCCAATAAAAACATAATTTAATACAGAGTTGTAAAATCTTGAAGTCAACTTTCAAACAAAGTATAAATTATGGAAATTGCTATTAAATTACAGGAATAACGAACTCATGAATCTGTAAGAAAATTTCGGCAATTTCATATGACCTATTATTAGGTCTTTACATATAGGGTTAGGAATTACTAATTCAAATTCATTTAAATTTTAAGCTTGTCTATTTATGTTTCGAATGCGATAATTCATTTGTTGTCGCGCTATTTAATTTTGCTTTGAAATTGTTCTGTGCTCAATATGGAAAACTTAAAATATCACAATGTAATTTTTTTCAAATACGAATTTCATCGCGACACCGGTGCTGCAGAAACAGCTCGAAGGATTAATAATGTGTACGGAGAAGCCACTTAAAGAAAACACAGTACGTTTTTGGTTCTAAAGCTTTCGTTCTGGAAATTTAGACCAGAGACCCTAGTTGTCAATGAGGATTTTATAGTGATCGTGGAATCGGATCCATCTCAAACTAAAAAAAAACATTTTGAATCATTTGAAAAGAATTGGAAAAGTTAAAATGTTTGAAAAATGGGTACAGCATGTACTAAGTTAAGCAAACCAACAAACATGCGTCGACTGCTGCGTCACATTACTCGACCGTCACAGTAGCGAGGAGATTTTGAATTGTATCATTACTTGTGATGAAAAATGGAACCTATACGATAATCGGCAACGCAAATCTCGCCGAAAGCGAAAGTTGATTCAAAAACGGTACTAGTTAATATCTAGTGGACCAGCGTTAGATTCAGTCACTACACCTTCTTAAGATCTGGTCAGAAGATTACGGCAGATATGTATTGCCAACAATAGGAAACCATGATGAAAAAGCTAGCCGTTAATAAGCCAATATTGGTCAACTGCTCTAGCCCACTGGTGCTTCAGCATAACGCTAGAACACAAAAACTAGAGGACCTAGGATTGGAATGCCTCCGTCACTCACCATACTCCACGGACCTTGCTCCAGTCGATTACCACTTTTTGCGGAATTTGGATAATTTCTTAGTTGGAAAAAAATTCAATTCAGTTGAGGCAGTCGAAAACGCCTTTAAAGATTTTGTTGATTCTCGCTCCCACAATTTTTCCAGCAAAGGAATGAATGAACTGCCTATAAAATGGCATAAGTGCATAGATAACAATAACGGTACTTACTTTGGTTGATTAAATAAAATAAAAGTTTTTGTTCTGGCTTATCAGACGCCGATTTCATATGTAAGGACCTAATATTACAGTACACTTCTATGCTAGTGAACCGGGCTACCTGATAGAAAACTGAACATATCCAAAAGGAAATACTGCAGATGTGGCTCAAAGAAGCTTAACTTCAAGTTGTAAAACAGAAAGCGGTAAAATTGTTTTTTCTTTCTGTATAAACTTGATTAAACTTCAAAATAGATGAAATAATGTTCTATTCCTATATCTGGTTATTTCTCCAAAATTACCCCGATTGAAATTTTAGAACAATTTTTTTTTACCCCGGATGGCTATTTGACACTATGACACTCCACTTTTCTTAATACAATAATATTTTTTATTAGACTTTTTAGAGTAAGAAGCTGCAAACATCACTATCAAATGTATGTAGAATCAACATAAATGTATTTTATGGAAATTGACGCGATCGATCAAGTGTTTATTTAACTATTTTTATGCAATGCACCTATAAAAACAATGGAAAAAGTTTTGATGAATCGGCACTTTTTAAGTTTAATAAAAAGTGTGAGAAAATATGCAGGTAAATATTTACACTGTATTTAGACAATATGAGGGTAGATATGGAGATGTCTCCTATTATATTATCGCATTAAAACCGGAAGAGTGTCACGTGGCGGCGCGTGCGCGGCGAATCGCCTCCTTCCGGTTGACTATGGGCTCGTTGTACTGTGGGATACTTGTGGGCTAAATATTACCTGTAATTACTTAATTTAATTATTACGAATGGCCTACAAAAGTTTTGAAGTGATAATTAGATAATTTCTTTTGAGATTATGTCCATCAATATGACTTTATTCATAAATAAACTGCGACTTCACGTACAAAGGCCAACTAATTCCAGATGCTATCGATTTGCAAATCAGATAATGCTTAGCGGTTTCACCTCAGTTTTGTTGAGTGTTGTTCTGGATAAGATGTGGAAGCTGGAATTTATTGCATTGTCGGATGGCAGGACGGACGGACCATTGCAATGGAAAGCTATTATGAAATGGTCGAACCTATAAACAAAATATATAAAATAAAAAAATACACCAAAGATAATAACATTGGCAATTGCAAAGACTACAGTCTACGGTGTTTGTAATATCATGTTTCAGATTGATTACTATCAATGATTCGGACAGCACGTCACTGCAATCAGTGATTGCAGTGACAGTCTATTAAGTACTGTGCTGAGCTATTGAGAACAGTAGGTATTTCATGCAGGAACGGATCAGTGTCTTTTACAATAGACACGGCTACTCTGCCGTAAAAATCGTTTCACTCAATTCAGCACTTCTTCATTACGCCAAGCTTCGTTAACTTCCAAATAGATAGCGCACAGAAAACAGAGAAAGAACTTACGCGATACAAGATACTAAAATCAGCACAACCCGTGCAGAAAATTAATCCCTACTTCCTTTTAGTACAATAGCTTTTAAGAAGCATGTTATTTTAATGTTTTATTTTATTAAGTGTAAGTAAAAAGAGAAAGGAAATAAAGTTGCTTAGCTGTAATCGCGCACGTTTGTGTTTTTACCTCGTACCAGTGGCATCTTCTGCATCCACACTAAAATTATAAACGGGAAAGTGTATGTATGTGTCTGTTTGTCCGTCGTTCACGGCTAAACCATTGAACCGATTTTGATGAAATTTGGTTTTGGGTATAGATTAGACCTTTAGAAAGGACATAGGCTATGTTTGGTCGCGATAACCGACATCCACGCGGGCGGAGCCGCGGGCAAAAGCTAGTAAGTTTAAGAATGTACATACACATTAACAGTGATCCAAAAATATGTATTAAATATCGAGCTTGTCGGTTTGTATTCCAAAACTATTGATCCGGACAATAGTTGGATTAACCCTATGTTACGGTTACTTTACTATTGTATTAGTAACTTCTTTTACAAATGATTTGTGAACCAAACACAGTAATGTTAGTTGATGAGGAGTGTACGAGATTCGGCAAGAAATTTGTCTTATGGATGCTAAGGAATTTTGAACCATCTTCTCTATTATTTGGGTAAATTTGGACGTTTTTTAAACTTTTAATGAAAAATACTATGTGACAACTACCATTCTTCAAACCGCGAACAAGGCTATTAAAAGTAGCAGAAACGTCGGTCTAAAAGTAAATAATAACAAATAAATCGTGATAGAATCTGTTAAAATAATGGTATTATTTCAATGAGCAATATTCGAAAAATCTTTAGAAAATATAAGTCAAAAGTCAAAAGTCAAAAATCATTTATTCTGTATAGACCATTAAAACGGTACTTACAAAACGTCAAGTTACCGATTTATGTCCCAAATACGCTGTAATTTATTTGATTAGAAATATTTATTTTTTCACCTTATTTTGAATTAATATCCAAAAAGCACCCTAATTTTCAATCGAAAATTCACCCGTCATAATATCAGCTTTTTCAAAAAGTTGGTATGTTTTCTGTTCGTTGAAATCTCTACTTTCCGTTGGTGAAAAAAAAAATGTTAATATAATAAATCTACTCAGAAAATGTAAGAAATCGAAAAAGACTCGAATTCGAAATTTCTTTTTTAATTATTAAATACAATTTTGAGCTATTCGAAAAAAGAAAACTGTTCGAATCTGCATAGGAAGGTAAATACTATCTCTATTTTTATCTGTATAAATCAACTCAAACATAAAAATAGTAATATTTTCTTTAAAAAATAGTATGCTTAACGTAACATAACCTAAAGATTAAAATTGAATGATGTTTTAGTACAAGATTAAAAAATTATAATCTCCTTTGTTTTGCACAAAAATATAAAAAATAAATAGATCTTTTTATTACCTACAGCTTTGCCATTTGAGTTTTTTCCATAGGACTTTTGGTTCTGCCGGAAATCGAGAAAAACCGTTTTTTACCCTAAAAACTCATCCCCATCCCCTTCCCGACCTCAAATCGGCCGTAAATTATTTTTCCGTTCATTTAAATAATATTCTCCTCCTTTTCTAATGGGTTTCATCCTACTATTATTTTCTTTCACTTTTTATTATTTTTAAAGGCTAAAATTAAATCCAATCACAATTGATTACATTTCCAATTTGATATTATTTATTCCAGAAAACGCTCTACAAAACCTAAGCAAGCCGATCTAAAACTAACGATTTCGTGAAATGCCAAAAATAGGAACTACGATCGTCGCTGTCAAACGCATGCTATTTTATTGCAAATTTACGACAATTGAGGACGATTTGACATTCTTGAAAGGAAAGTAGCGGCCTTTTTCAGTTCACGGGAAGTTTAATTTTACTACACTGTATTTTTTTTTTATTTAAAAAATTTAGCATTATTATTAAATATTCAAATCGATTTAAGGAGAAAAAATTGAATCGGTCTAAGCGGGGTTAGAACCCGCGATCTTTGCCGTACAGGGGCAATGCTTTGACCACTAAGCTACCAGACCTCGCCCTCACCAATTTAATTCAATTCTTGTTGACTGGCTTCTGTGTGTTGCCACAACTTGCCAATGTCCGGGTGTTGTGAAAAGTTGTTAGGTATTTTGAGATTGTTGTTGAATGAAATTGTTCTAACCAATTCAAATTTCTCATTCTATATCTGTCTTTAAGGCGACAGTGAAGCATCTACCGACAAGAACGCGGGTTCTAACTCCGCCTAGACTGATTTAATTTTTTCTCTTTAATTCGATTTATATACCGTATTTGTTTTAAACAATGAAGTTGTCATATATATCAAAGATAATAATTGACATCTCAAATAATTCATAACAACAAAACTTTATGGTGCGTAGTATAGCTGGGGCCGGATCATCATCCGCTCGGCGGGGGGCGACATCTGTCGGCCCGGGTTGCGACCCCTAGCCCGCCAGCCCTCACTTACCTTCACTCACCTGATTTATACCGTCTATGATTACTACGTGCCTACCGATGGGAATTGAGATTCTTTTCTACCGATCACTACTGTATAACTTTGTGAATTTGATTCAAACAGAGAAAAAGTTACAATTGGTGGTAGACATTAATGTTAACTACGCGTACAGTGATAGTGTTAAAAAAATAAGCAGCTAGCACTTACTGCAACCTATACTCCGTTTCGTTGGTTTAGTCGCGATTCCTCCCGATTTTTTTGTTTTCATAATAGCGTGATCTAAAATGCTATTTAGGTATAACCGTTTTATTTCGGGGGAAACGCAATCTTGATTTGACTTTTTTTACAAACACATAACAAACAAATAAACTACTGCTTAAACTAATGCGTCGATTTTAATTAGGTTAAATAAATAAATATAATAATAAATAAATATAAATATAAATAAATATAATAAATAAATATAAAAAAATAAGAATAAATTCTTAATTTTTTATATTTATTTACTTTTTTTTATTATTATTTCATATTTTATTATATATTTTATATTTATTTATTTTCATATTGAGTTTACAAACAAAAAAGTTTAATGAACAGAATTTTTCAATATACCTATTTTTAGATATGTAAGTAGATTTAAATTAGTAATATGAAGATAACTTTCCTAGTTTTTTTTATTGTTGTATTTTACATAATATCTTCTATATTGCATTATAGGTACCTACACATAAAACCTCGGTGGGCTTATATTACCTACCTCTTATTATAAAACTAACTCTATTCTCTATTATCGCAATAAAAATATTTTTAATTATACTAGACCTACATTTCTGACAGAGAACCTGATCAGATTTCGTCTTCAATCAAAATAATAATTTAAAATTCAGCAAACATATTTTGCTTGTCTAATCTTCGATAGACGTTCAATTTCATATAATAATTCTCCACATAAAAGGCGCATGGTGAAAAGTTATAATTTCCGCCGATGATTTTTGTAGAGGGATCCTTTGATTACTTTATACATAAAGGGCTTCGCGCACAAAGCTTCCAGTGATCAGTATTATCCCTTTGTTAGGGTTTTAATCAATCAAAGAAACGTTGCGTCCACTGTTCGCATTCTGGGGGCTATGTTAGGTCTCTGTTTTTTACATGTGGATATAATGATTGACTAATAAAAAAAAGTAATATAATAAATAAATGTAACATCATTAAAAAAAGTGTAGAATGAAGTTTCAAAGTGACGTGTTACTTCATGTAAATGCCCTCAAGATACCCTCACGTTGGGGTATGGGTATGATTCCTAAGTGATTAGGTATATTAGTATTATATATTAAAAAAAAAACTTGTGTTTGAATGTTTTCAATCTCGCTCAAACGACTGAAGGAATCTGGCTGAAATGTGGTACAGGGATAGATAGAGTCTGGAATAACACATCGGTCTTTTATCCTTGGGATAGATTCCCGTGAGTTGTAGGAATGGGTTCAGAATAACAGTCACAGTCAGTATTACATAATACTAAATATGCTGGCCTCCTCCTTGGTGGTATGACGAACTACAGTAATAGACTGCAGTAAGGTACTTATTTCATTTGTTATAGCGGACAGTTTTCTCATAAAATGAAATAGTGACATTTAATTATTTCAAAGGTGACCTTTAAAACTGTTTGATATCTTGACTGGATAGATAATTAAAATAAAATAATTCCTGCAAGTCGGAGCATCTGCAGACAGTGGAGACTGGCTAACGAGGTTCTGCCAGTGATAGAAGCCAGTCAATTTCATAAAAGCAGTATAAGGCGTACAGAAAAGGCAAAAGGCATAATACATAATCAAAGCAAAATCGTACATATCGACTCAGTCTTGCTCTGCAATCGCACTTGCCTCACCTTTAGCTCATCTTTTGTGTATAAATGTTTACTAGAATTTATTAGTTTATTATGAAAATCAGTTGTGATAGGACATCTATTTTTGGTAGATACACTACTAGTTGCTAATAAAATAGAAATCACTGTCCACAACAATATGTAGCTGTAGTGAAACTAGGAACAAAGTTGAAATGACGATGTTGATGTAAGTAGGCTTAAATAGGTATTCTAATGTAATTGACATGGCTGAGGTGTCTGGGTGTATTTATACTTTCTGTTTTGTGGTTTTCATGTGTTATTTAATTTTGCATTGTTACGTAGATATATCATTCGCAACAAAACTTTTCTTGAGAAAGGATAACAATATTCAATTCAAAATTTTGGAAATTACCTACCTTCCGTGAGTACGAGAATTTTAGTTTTCGAAGAAATGGCTGCATTTTGCCTAACGGAATTTTATTTTAGTCCATATGAATCATTTGCATAATACCTATTGTAATGAAATATTACCAAAACAGGCACACAATATAGCAATTTTCCCTTCTTTATTCATATGAAAACAAAACATGTGCAGCATGTGGGTAACGATATACAAAGAGGAGCGATTTATGATCGGTTGCGTGGGTAATTACGAGGTAGCCGCAGTGGCTTTTTAATTCCTATTTATAATGAATGAGAAGCCGACCAATTATAAATGAAAAGTGAATTAGTTAGCGATTTTATGTTTTACCTAAATATTATTTTATTCGAATGGCCGATGGCATTATAACTGCTGTATAATAACATGGCGAATCACGCGATAAGTTATTGAAACAGGCAATTTTATATTACGGTGGTGATTATAGTTTCATGATGATGATTTAAAACGTTTTCAACTTTAGGTTTTCCGTGCAAGTTTCAGCTGTCACAAAACTTCAGCTATCGGTTGAGAGGTCGCCCGAACCCGGCAATTGTGAATTATTACACCGACACGAACCAACTCCTAACACTTAGCAATTTAGCTTGGCCAGAGAAGGTAACGAGAGGACTAGTCTTTTCGGTTACCATTACTCTGTAAAAGAAATGTATAGCGATTTATCCAGCCCAGAATTGTAATACTAGTTAGATACTGATGCCGATCTCGCAATTGACAGCACCTATTACTAGGATAAAAGTAGCTTATGTGCTATCCAGACTTTATATATTTCTGTGCTCTATTTTTTCAGCGTTCAACCGATCTGGTGTGATTATGTAACAAACATTCATCTATACATCGTAACTTTAGCAATAGGTAAGCGCAAAAAATATATACATAAAATGTGAACATAGTTATAAATTCACAGACAAACCGTCTCTCACAGTCTGCAAACTTAAATGCGGTCCCGCCATACCGTTGTAAAGCAATTAATAAAGCCTAGCAATTTACCTGAATGGGTCGGTAAAGAGAAAATTAAGGAGATACCCGACCTCCGCTGCTCATTACAGCGTTGTATTAAAAGCATCCGCCCTTCTGCTTGAATATGCATTTTTACGAGCGACAGGGCGCAACTCTCGTGCATGTTTGATGAGAACAATCTCGGCGCAGTCAGCACGCCAGCCTGCCACCTGTGACCGACCATGGACGATGTTTTCACGTGATTCTCGCGATTTCTTTTTTGTAATAAGCCGGAAACATCGAAATAGGTATTATAAAAATGCGAAAGTGACTTTGTATGACTTTGTATAGTTAACGCAACCGTTAGAATAGATGTAGCTTACTTAGCATTCTTACTTAGCACATAGATAGAGTATTAACTGCCAACTACAGGAATAGGATATGGTATTTTTTATCTTGATATAGGATATTATATATATATATTCTGTGTATACCGATTTGAATAGGTACCTACTATGTTTTCGATTCTTAGTCGAACGTTCTATTAATATCAGTAAAAGAAGATAAAAGAAATGAAATGATAAAAAGTATTCAGATTCTCTCCCGTGTGCACAAAAATCTATATTCTACATTCCTACTCGTGTATGTTGCGTTGCAATACAACTTTGTCAGCTTAAGCCGGTTTCAAGCAGCCAGAATGTCTCTCTGTAGATCCTAAGTGGTAAGTGTATTGCAATACAAATACGATGTTCCTATAGGAAATTGAAACCGGAGACTTATCGCTATACTACGTACGAAATCTATTTTTCCACTTTAACTTAAATTTGCCTTATATGCAGGTTAAAATTACATTATATATTTCTGTAAACTGGAAAATGACAGTTCTACACGACAGATATTGTGTAGGCTTATGTGTATTGCAGTTAAGCGGGGAGTAATGTGGGGAAAAGTGGGGGTGGTTAGGGAGTGCTGTAATCAAGAAGAGTACCCCCGTCCCCAGGCGCAGGCTGCGCCGGGCTGGGCTCCACCGCCCGCGCGCCGCCCTCCGCGCACCCCTGCGTCTCGCCCGTCTCGCTAACCACCTCGAGGGCAATGCCTCAAACCTCTATTGACTTACCGTTTGGTAAAGAAATATTTTCACGTTTTCTTTGTTGATATGAAGTCAATACCCTCCACGGGCGGCTCTAAGATAGAAACAAATATTTTCTTTACAATATTTCAAACGTGAGATGCTTCCTTTGATGATTTTTCATTTATTTTTAAATTTCTAGCATAAAATTTTACCACATTCTTTTATATGGGTAGATAATTTATTAAAATATATCTTCTAAATGTTTGAATTGTGCCTTTGATATTTACCTATTTCATATTTTGATGTTAACCGTTACAGTAATAGATTTCAAAATTACTAAACAAAATGACTAAATATTTTATAATTGAAAATTAATTACATTTTCATTTACTTACTCACACTCAAAATAATGGTTGGGGAACATGAAAAGTTCTATAATATCCGACATTTGTGCCAACAATCGGACTGTAATGCGCGGCTTTTGTAGCTAAACAAAAGTTAACCTGTCGGCTCGTCCGGCCGTAGAATAGAATGATTTTAGGGTTGCGAGGGAAGCAATGACAAGCCGAGGCCCCGTAATGCACTCAATACAACCGACGCGTCACTGCACATGGCGAATAACACGTCAAAGGAATATCAACCTTATTTCGTGGTAAAAGGGTGGAAGTATAGGAATTTTGAAGATTTATGGCTTGAACAAAAGCCGGCATGTGTTTCCTCCACTGCCGCATGGTGCGTTGACAGCACCAAGCGATTATTATTATGCTTACCGAATTGACTTAGTGATTTTGTTCAATAGTTTTCAATTCATCAAGTACCAACTTAAATTGGTTTCTTAATCGGTTTAGAAAAACAAAAGTGTGCCAATTGTTTTATGTTATTCGTTTTATGTTGATGATGTGTTGAATACTTTGATGTGTATGATCAATCTAGTAATCGTTACTGTATTTATGTCTGGTACATATAGTAGTGTGTTCTGCTTATGATGCGGTAGAATTAATTAGCCTGCCCATTGAGATTGATAGAAAAGTATGGAGAAACGACTGACGCAAGTATTGCAACTTGCGGCGTGGTTTCGAGTTTCAGAGAATATTATGAATATAGAATTAAGGATTAGGCTTATGAGGTGTGTCAAGAAACAATAAAAAGAACTACCTACGTTTAAAACACCGACTTCAAAAACTGAATAGTTTTAAATAACTTTGAAAAATAACTGAATTTACTGATTTACTGTTCTGTTAGAAGTCGGTGCCTAGCCCGAGAGGTCATATTTTAATCCAGTCCAGCATGTCTTAGACCATAGTTTTTAGTTTTATTTCATAATATTGACATAATACTCTCAATAACATAAACGAGACATTCATATATGTATTCATATAATTAAGGAGTTCTGTTGTCTTCCTCCATAGTTCAAGACTAGGTAATTCCAGCACGTCCTTGACCATCATAATATAGCTAACCTTGTCACAGGATCGTCCTAAAACGAGTTAAAAAGCAATTATTTCCCATTTTCTATTTGATTTTGAGTAGTTCTCTGGTGTGTCTCCAGAATACAAGGTAGTACCAGTACCAGTACCCATGAAATTGATATGTGAGTTTTTTTTTAAATAGGACACGTCAATTTGACTTTACCTTGCCTGATGGTAAGCTGAAGGCAAAGTCTCAGGTGAGAGGGCCACCATTATATACACATGCCATGTTAACAATGGTGGCACTCAGCTTGACGGCCTCATCAGATGCTTTTTCACGCCCCGCTTAAAGGACCCGGGACTGTAGGAAGAGGGAAACACGTGAGCTGGCAAGGAAAGGGTCTTAATGGTGCGACAAAGGAAAGAGTCACCGCACCGCTTGGTTCTTGAAGGAATGTTCTGTAACGTATGCGGGTGACATCTAAGTCCTGCACGTGTCGTCCTGTATAGGAAAGGAGAGGGTGGGACTAATTGGAATAGCTCCTTAGAACATTCACCATGGTAGAGACGGTAAAATACTGCCAAGGAAGCAACATCTCTATGCATCTGCTCGAGGGTACTCGTGACCTCAGGATTTCCGATAATGCGGACCGCACGTCGCTGCAACCTGTCGAGAGCATCTAATAAGTACTTTGCGGATCCATCCCAGGGATGCAAGCAGTATTCCACGCAGGAACAAATTTGTGTCTTGTATAGAAGACACCGTTGCTCCGGCGTGAAAAACCGTCTCACTCCGTTCAGGACTCTGAGTATACGCGAGGCTGTTTTGATGATACTCTCGATGTAGTTTTTGTTATTCAGTTTACAGCGAACATCCATACTGAGGATATTGAGGTTATCCTGCAGTGGCAGTGGCGTGCTCTGAAGAGTGGGAAGGGGAAGAAAAGAAGATACCTTAGCTGTAAACGCACATGCCTGTGTCTTCTTGGCATTGAACTCGACCAAGTTCTCAGAGCCCCATTGGGAAATGTTAAAAACCCAACCCAAAAGTAATTTTTGAAATCAGTTCATAAACGACGGAAATATTCGACAACATAAATAGTATGTCGATTAAAATTTTGAATTAAAATAATCCACAAAAGTTTACATATCATGAAAAGTACTGGAACAACTACTACTAGTCCTCATCGAACTAAAAAAATACATAAATCGGATAATAAATCTCAGAGTAATTGGTGTACATACATAAAAAAATACCGATCGATTTGAGAACTTCCTCCTTTCTGGAAGTCAGTTAAAAATAGGTAAACCAAAACAGATCAACAAATTCAGAATACCACAAGTACTTATTTATTAATTAGTAAACGCATATATTTCGAAAAAAAACGCATTCATTGCATTTACCTAATTATAATAAGATTGTTTTAACCTTATGTTACATAAAATGTTAGAAAACTGAAAACCTTTTCTGCTCGTTTTCCCTGAGGACCGTAGGAAGTTTGCAGTTTATTCAAAAGCAAAAATATTTTTGATTGATCGATGTAGAGTGCTGATCGAGTGTCTACACACGATTTCTCTTGCGCAAAAACTTATTCAGAGAAAACGACAAGTGCTTGCTGATATTTACCACTGGGTACTATCACGATATAGGCTAGGTACTATCCTCCTAAGCAATTCCACTAATAGTGGAATCTATTTCTACTCGAATTTGTTATATCTATTGGATATCGTGAAACTGTGATGATCAGTTATAATAAAAAAATATTTCAAGTTACAAAGACTCGCGTACATTTGACGGATATGACAGTCGTTAACGCATGTCATAAACGTCAAATCCCATACATTCGTCATTCTATTCTAGCAAACGCCGGCTAACGAGTTGCCACTTGTCTAGTGGGGCCAGAGAATGAAAAGAGAGAGAGGATGACAAGTGTCCGACTGCTACAGTCTGCTACGTCTTGAACTGCTACGACAGCGTAGCGTAGTCCATTTAAATATTTTAAATATAAGTTTATTATAATTTTATCATAAAATATTCGTTTTTTTTGTACTTAGTCGAATTGGAAGAGTTGATTAAAGTATTGTATGGTAATAATGGGATAGCCCATTCACACTTGTAAAGCGCCGCAAACTTAAACAGTAAAAAAAATATTATTATCATTATTTTTATTTTAAACAATAATCCACCTGTAGTACATAGTTAATTTCGGTTTAGGTGCATTAAAGAACCATCCTTTAAACAGAAATATTGCACTAATAAAACTTAGTCCTTACTCAAATGTTTAATAAATCCACATTATTTGCACTTATAAGCTAAATTTGGCCATAAAGTCGCAAATCGAGCGATTAAACAATATAATAGCTAATACCATTAAGTGATAAATGCAACGGGTCGCGTATGAATAATTCCACTGGATGGATACAATGTACGGCTTTCACTAAACGGCTCCATATTTTCAAAATCCCCATAGAGCAATAATATTCAATGAGCTGCGTGAAATAGATTTATCGCCAAAGTGCTAGAGTGAGAGGGACAGACGATGATGAGGGACATCGGATGGCAAATCCTGGAGATTAGCACGACGAGAGCGACATGTGGCCTCCCGGCACTTAGCACCCCTCCCCGCCGGAACGCTCCCCTCACATACCCGCACTATACAGAACGATACACCTATGACACACTGCGTACTAAATCCGATCCCATAAATATTTATGGTTAGCATTAAATAAACTTAATCGAAGACATCATTTTACAGACACCGGCACCACACGTTAATGCACGTGAGTTGCGTAAAACAAAATAAATGATTATAAGTTTTTTTTTTACTGTTAAATAATACATAAATCAAATATGATTTTAAATAATAATAATAATAATAATTGTTCAAATAATTACTATAATTACTATAGTTCAGATATTGAGTTAAGTTTGTATGTGCTTATGTGTCTAATTAGTTACTAGATACAATTACATGGCATTTGAATACAGTGCTTAAATATCGAAGACTTGCAAAAGCTCACAAACATGGTAAATGGATTAACAAGCTGGAAAAAGTTGACTGGCTGCGGAGGGCTGAGTTTCGGGTGCTATGGTGCTTATTTCGGAATTACTATGTAGAGTGTCTAGTAATTTCTAAATCATGTCGAAATCAGAGGAAATGCAATTTGCTAAAATTTTTATAAAAAACCAATAGCTGAAAAGCTGAAAAAATCAGTTGGTTTATTTTAATGTTGTCAAATTTTACTTAATCTTGTAGGACTAGGACTAAGATTTGGAATGATAAGCAAATCTTACAGCTTCAAGGGTTGCTCTTTGAATAATAAACTCCCATGGAACTGTTGCGACCTGTCTAAATAATTCGGTTGGTTTTGATTTCATTTGAGATCCATTTCCAGAAAGTAAATTTTTGTACTATTGTTCAAAAAATTACTTTCACTTGTTTCCTCAAGATTTCACATATAAAAAAAGCGGCCAAGTGCGAGTTGGACTCGCCCATGAAGGGTTCCGTAGCAGCAAGTAGGTAAATTGCGGTTTACGATTTATGACGTATTAAAAAAAAACTACTTACTAGATCACGTTCAAAATATTTTTCTGTACATCATATTTTTTTTCAGTTTTATCATTCTCTTATTTTAGAAGTTACAGGGGGGAGGGACACATGCAATGCATGCTTTCGTGCAAACTATTCAGTTATTAGATACGTATGGGTTTATACGTACCCCATACGTATGGGTTTGATGGAAAAATTTGAACCCCCAAAATTGATTGCTTTTTTTTCTATTTTTGTGTGAAAATCCTAATGCGATTCACATAATACATCTACTTACCAAGTTTCAACAGTATAGTTCTTATAGTTTCGGAAAAAAAGTGGCTATGACATACGGACGGACAGATATACAGACATGACGAATCTATAAGGGTTCCGTTTTTTGCCATTTGGCTTCGGAAATTGCATCAATCTCCTAAAGGATTGTTGTACAGTGGTTTCATTTAGTAGATCTAAACTGTAAACAGATCATTTATGACAAGAATTTTATCAATTAAATTGATATTCGGTTTGTTTTCAAACAAAGATATTCATATCAGGGATTTGTTTTTTTTCTCATCATGTCCCAACACAATTTGTTCACTTGTTTATGCATTTTGTTGTATAGTCAAGCGATTACCTATACGGATTAACATGCGGGCAATTTGCAAATGGATGTATAACAGCCATTGAATCCGTTTAAATGTAACATTTGTCATTGACGTGCAGTTTACAAAAGGGTAGTTACAATAGGTGCTCAAAGGCTAGTGTCCACTTGTGTAGCGATCGGATCTGTGTCGGTGTGATATGGTCTAAGGTCGGTGCGGGTCACTTGAGCTGGGTCTATTGGGCCTCAGCGGAGCGGAACGAGTGACGATGACGCCATATGTTGAGCGCATTACTACTAGCCTGTTCACTCCGCACCCCTTGAAGATTGATGACGATTCTCTATGTGCATTTAAAAGTATTAGGGCATGTAAATGTTATGCGATCACTTAGTCTAATAGCTTGCGAAATTTTATTACAAATATGAATGGCTTATAAATTATTTTATGCTTATATTAAATTGCAAATTGCTGCTTACCCTTCTTTTAGCTGTCCTTTTGATTCTACTAAAATGTAACAATGACTAAATCAACGTCTAATATAAAAATACCTTAGAAGCGTCACTAAACTCAAAAAGGATAAGAAGATCGCGATGTGTAGATTTTGGTTTGAGAAAAGGAAGAAAAGGGTCTTTTTAAAAAAAATATGGTTATGTTATACAAATATAAATTTAATTAACTAAGTATTAATATGGGCCACTTATGCAAAGTTCCGTATAACGCAACATCTTGGCCAACAAAGACACGTTAAATTGTTCTCACCCGCACGTAATCACAAACGAGATCGTTATCAGGTCATTGAACCCTCGTCTTGGTTTTCACTTCACTTCATTAACTTAATCACTCTGAGCAAATGCTCTCCCATTTATTATTAAAATCACAGAGATTTGTTAAGACCTTTGACTTAGCGGCGCTAGTGTTTACTCAGGATACTGTAAAAATCGCATACCAGTAGGTATGACAAAATAGTGCTTAATCTAGTGGAAGACGACTGTAGTCGTGCTCCACTCGGCTTCTGGAAATTCTATGAGAACCCACCATACGATGTTAATATCACATTTGGTCACAGATTTGGTGCTATAGAGTCGATGGAGCTATTTGATTACCTAGGAGAATATTATTTCGTATATATATATGTGATAGTAATTAGAAGATTTTAAGACTAAGATAGAAAACGGGATGTGTAAAGGGAGAGAGAGAGAGAGGAATGGATGAAAGAAGATTGAAGGAAAAGATTTAAGAAGCGAGGCCCGGTAAAGGTCAACCTATGATACGTATATCAATCAAGGATGATTTGAGAAAGACCAGGTCAACGTATCTACCGGTAACCGGCGTCGATGTATGAAAACAATTCGGAAAGTAAAAAAAGCAGAAGGCGTATGTCAGGATAGTAACCTGCGAAATATGTAGTTCCCAACATAATCCACGGGGAAAGTAGCGTGACTGCAGGGATATATCATTTCCTATATCATTTTACCAAAAAAATTTTTTATGTGAAAACTTCTTTAGCGTTGTTGGATGGGTGTAAAATGTTAAGGAAGCGTCAGGATTAGTTGACCTTTGAACCGTAACCGACGACTGACGTCATACAAGATTAGGTACAGACTATCTATTTTGCAAGTTACGATAGATAGCGTCGTAGCTTAAACGGTAAACACTTCGTCTGTACAAGTTTCAGATAGTATCGGGTTCAAACCACCTGGCCTTCAGGGATTTTTCGTGATTGTTTTTTCTTATTATAATTTATTACTTTTGGTGATTATTTTTTCTTTTTGTAATTTATTAATTTCTTCTGACAAAAAATTCGCAGAAAATTAGTGATAGGTTCTATGATTGGCGCTATACTATAGGTATGGTATGGTATGGTATGTTCTTTTTATCTTTTTCTATGTATATAACGAAGAAAGAAAGAAAGAAAAAGTTTTCACTTCTGCCGGCACTCCCAGAGTGCAACCCGTCTTTTTTTTCTGTATGTATTATGTATGAAAGGATTTACTGGTAGTTACTTATAATATTTATTCACAAATAAGATTAACATGACACTTATTCACATAGATGTCAGCCCGTACTAAATAAAATACATAACCAACTCCTCGAATACATAAAGTTTTCTTCACAAAAAACTTCACTGCAAACATTTTTCTTTCTCACAACGATAAAAACAGTGAGGGCATGTCATTCGTTTTGTAGGGTCGTTTTCACCCTTGTTATACCACCAAAACACTTGGCACAAAAAGTGTAATGGAGTTTAGTAATGACCCCCTCTGAGAGAGAGCAAACAAACGGCGCCTACCCGCGGAGATCCTGGTCTAAACCGATGTTATTGTACTTGTTTTATGTGAACGATCTACAGCCACTACTACCGATACTCATCCAATTTGACACGTAGGTAATTCTTACATGGGGCTCATTGGATAAAACGTGTGTTTTCAAAACGTATACAGTATATGAAAATGTTTTGAAAGCGTGGTGTTAGTAAATAGGGCCTCATGAAGTTATCTGAAGTTTCTTTGTAAATTGGTCGATTAAATAACATAATTTGTATCATATAAAAAAGAAAGGTTCGCTTTTTCTAGGAAGGTATTGGTAATAAAAGAGTCTGTAGGTACCTGCCATAAATATATTGAAATAACCACTTGTAAGTTCCTATTTTTCCCACACTAATTTATTTTGCAACCTTAACGGTTTTGCCTTAGATAAATACTCGCCAAAAAACCCTTAACAATGACTGTTTTTCAAACTTTCACGACTTACTTATGCATATTTTAACGTATCTTAATAACTCTTTAATTGCAAGTAGCCTAATAACCCAAGATTCACTCAACCGATAAGTACCTTGTTGTCTTTAATAATAAAACATTGCTAATAAAAGTTATAGATAATTCAGGTCAAGATTAAGTGGTAGATAATTCAGGTTAAATCAAGTCTAAACGTAATTTGTAAATAATGTGCTTTTTGACGATCGCATTACTGGAATACGCTGGACTACCAATATTAATTTATCTATCTTAATATATACCGTAATTCTTCACATTCCACGCAAATCTAGAAACTTCTTTTATTTATTTTAAACAATTACACTATTGTGCGTGACATACGAATCAAATGTAACACTAATGTGCGCCCGGGGCCCCGTGGACCCTCTCGTTCAATTATCACGCGGGGCTCTACCCATTGTTGGATGAAAACGATACTTGTGAGAGATTGCTTTATTGTTTTTTCTCGTGGTTAAAAAGTTGCCCACGTGCCCCAGTTATCACAAGAACAATGATAGATCGTCTTATGTTATATATCATTTTACAATTTTTTTATTTCATTCTAACACAGATATGGTAACTTTGAATAAATAAAATAAATAAATATTAATTGTTAAAATAAAAAACAATAATGCATATGAAACTTCTGAATATTTTTATTGACTACACCTTAAAATCTGAGAATCTAAACAAATTCTATGCAAAATATTTTTTTGAGCATCCATCTTTCGGTAATGTTGTATCCCACCAAAAACATGTCATGTTAAAATGTTGCCAAGATGAGTTTACGTAGGTTACTCTGTGAAAAAGTTATCAGATCACGTATAAAGCCAAGCTCTAAAGACTGCACACTCTAAACCTAAGGTGTAGTGTAGAGTTTGTAGGCAGGGGATAGGTGAGGTTAGGTTTTTTAATGTTTTGTTGTCTTTGTAGTAATATTAGCTTACATACCAAATTTCTAGGACTTCAGGAAGTACCCTAACAATTTTGATGACCAGTGAGTGATGAGTCAGTGACGAAATTAAGGTGTTTAAGATATATATAGATAATAAAATCGCAAATATAATAGGTATGATATTCAAACTTTTTATGTTTAATGATTGTACCAATGGCATTCTATCTTGAAAATTTTAACTATTCAGCATCATCCAAAGCAAAGTTATGAGAGTTCAAAAAAACGACGAAGCGTTTCGTGCAAAGGTAGGTAGTGCGCTTCGCTTGGCTCGCCTTGGCGGGAGCACTCCCGTGCCCCCAGATAGAGCTGTCCATCTATGTATATCGAACTGACAGTGTGATAACTCTGTAGAGTAATTTAAACCATTTGTGTTATAAGTTCGGTATCATCTACTCTGAACAAATATTCATCCATAAACCCTGGTGTCCGATAGTGGATAAGTCGTGACAAACCCGAAGTAAGGTTTTCTGGCGATAATATCGCGAACCGTAATCCTGATACATTATAAAAATAAGTTATGTTATGACTTATAGGAGTAGGTGCTGTAAACAAAGTCACCATGCTTGTGAAATCGCGGTGTACAACTTGTGTAAATAAAAATAAAAAGCATAATTAGATTATTCATGACTAACAGCACTTGGTGTGTAACTGCGTAGTATCAGAGGATTTAGTTAAACAATGACTGACCTTTTTGCACTCTGATTTATGTTATACTTGTTTAACAGCGTAATTTTATTTATAATTAAGTAATTAAATCGATCAGCAATTCCTTTTCTTAATAGATTATTAGCACAGAACAGAGATTAATATAATACTTGTATTTTAGGTTAATTGGTTTAAGAAACATAAAAAAGAATTTGATATTATAACGCAATCATAAATTTAACAATTAAAATAAACATACGGACAAAAGTTATCAAGTAGAAATTGGTGATTGAATTAAATTTTTAAGCATTTTTCATGCTTAATATTCAAATCGATTTAAATTGAGAAAGTTGAATTTGTCTAGGCGTGGATAAAACGAAAAAAATTGAGTAAGGCAAAGATCGCGATCTTTGCCTTACTCAATTTAAATCTATTAGAAATTGTTGTTCAAAAAATACCAATAAAATGTTTATCTGCTCTTCAATACGCCTGTTATTCTAGTCATAAGAATATGATTGACAATATCTAAACTCTCAACTCATAACTATCACTAAAGGTGGTATTGAGTTCTAAGTGCATAGAAAAAGGCAAAAAGAAATTTCAGAAAAGTCTGCTATTTAGCTTTTCTGGTTTATAGATGCTTATTTTTTTTATAAATTTCTTAATAGACAGATATTATAAACTTTTACAAAAATAACGTAGAGCTACTACAGCCTATTGAATAGCACATACAATAATTACCGATCGAATTATATAGTTTTAAAAGATCTTGGAAATGGCACAAATGACAGATATTATTAACTTTTACAAAAGTAACATAGAGCTACCACAGCCCATTGATAGCACATAAAATAATTACGAGCAAATTGAGTGATCGAATTATGTAGTTTTAAAAGATCTTGGAAATGGCCGTATATTTTATAATACCACTAAAGTATTTTAAGTCTATCAAAATGACATATATCCAGTTTATAAAGACGAAATAATTACGAGGATCTTTGATTCACTGACAAGGGAGAGACCATTATAATATGTTTACTGGGGTACTACGAAGATATATTTGTTCTTTTTCTGTCTATAAAGTAGTAAACAGGTGCGTTTTTGTGCGTGTTGCGAATGTATCCGTACGCGGTGCGGGAAACGGATTGTTCTGCAAATTCAATTACGACTCCACCGCAAACCAACTTCTCTGCTTTGATTCAACAATAAAGTACACTAAATCAAGCTGGATCCAACCGTGCGAAAGTTCATTGTTTTCACGTAAAACCACACACATTTTTCTTTTTCTTTTAATGTGGTGGAACGTTATGATGTGAACATATGTTTTACTATGCGCGTTGTGTTTAATACTTAAGGTTAATACTTACTGCTTACATGAATACTTAAGGTATAAAAATATTAATATATGAACATCAGAGTCATAAATAGTCACAGCCGTTATCAACGATTAGATAGAAGTGACTAAACGCTCTCATTTCATCAATATAGTATTCGGCCTCACTAACAAGTAGTAGGTACCTAAGTATGTAAAAAGTATCCGGAATACACTTTGTACTCAGACATGCTCTTCCATCTCTACCTTTAACCCTGTAAACATTGTAAAATTATGCTTATTCTGGATTGGTACCAACGTTTAGGTATCCACCTATATGTTCACTTTTTTGGTTTGGTAAGAGCACTCTTACCTTGAAGTAACCTGTAAGTCAGGTCATGAAGACATTCAATATATAGATATCTGGAAAAACAGAATTGGGCAAGGCATTCCACTCCTTAGCAGTATGCATGATGAACCTATTACTTGAATATCCATCATAAGCAACTGTGATTAAATCCTGTTCAATTCTTTTTGAACTTTCTTGGAGATATGTGTAAAAAAAAGACTTGTGAAAAAATTTAACAATTTATATGAAATTTTGGAAGGATCGATTTCTACTGACAATTTAATTCGTTTATAATTTATAAAGAAACTAATGAAACTGTAAGTGAAAATTTTATACTTATTCATCTTTTTGTCCCAAAGGTCTAATAGTAAATCGGAAAGGTATGTATTTATAATAATCAGAGTACTTATTATAATCATTATTATAAATAGGTACAATAATCCTATTAAATAACGTATTAGCTGCCGTACCTACCAACTATGAGAAATTAAACTCTATGTTTATTACATGGTAACCAGCGACTAAAGTTATGGCAATTAAGTAATGGAAAGGGCTGTCGAGTTGGTATCGACCGATGGATGAGTGTGTACAAAAATAAATGTAAACCGGCATTGGAACCAACTCGTATGACATTGGTGAAGCATTGTTGTTTGAAGTGTCAGTATCAATATCCTTTTACTAGTCGCTTCTGTCTTACTAGGTAAGTAGGTATGTCAATCAATAGTGATGCAAATGTAACCCCAGACTCAAAGGTGCGTCCGGGACAAAAGATGAAGATCCTTAAAAGTGATGTTTTGTAAATATACATTAGATATATTGCGGTGAACATGTATATTTTTTACTTGTACGAAGAGATAGCTCTACGATTTTGAGCGCAATTCGGATTAGGGATTAGCTTATTATAAGGTGGATGTAGGAAAGTTATAGAAAAAATAAACCGCTGTTAAAACTTAGTAAGAATATTTTTTGTTCTTACCGTTCCATTTGCCTTCCAATAAGGGAAGGCTTACTATTTGTCTGTATTATGCCAAGTGCCAATCATACCCGCTTAGCGTCAGAACTACGAGTAGGTAGATACATGCCGCTTCATCACACAACGATTACTTTAACTAGTATGAAAAGAGAAAGAACATAATAGACGTGCAATAGGATATTTCAATATTTGTATTATTAAATTTATGTCTTCTTGTGGTCATCTACTGTAAACAGGTTGTGTCTGCTTACACGGCCCACCCCAATGCGAAAGAGTATTTATTTATGGATCAGGTAATGGTCATCAGGTCTGGTGGATGACTAATTTTACTATAACGTGAGTTATGACAATATACGAAAATTAAGACAATAGTATTTAAAAATATTATTGCCATCGAATCAAACTATGACTGACTGGAGGTTTAATATTATCACGGAAATATTAGGTCCTTACGTATGAAATTGGCGTTTTGTACGGGAGGAATAAAAAGTCGATTTTTTTTTGTAAAATATATTTAATTGATCAAAGTTTGCACCGTTGTTATCTATACACTTTTGCCATCTTATGGGTAGTTCATTGATCCCTTTACTATAAAAACCATGGGGGCGAGAATCAATAAACTCTTTGAAGCGGTTTGGACTGCTGCATCAGAGTGGAATTTTTTTCCTTGTAAGAAGTTGTCCAAATTCCGGAAGAAATGGTAATCTGTTGGAGCAAGGTCCGGGGAGTACGGTGGATGTCGCAGACATTCCAATTGTAGCTCAGCTAACTTAGTGCTTGTTTGTTGTGCAGTGTGTGGTCTTGCGTTGTCGTGAAGCAGCAGTGGCCTAGAGCGATTGACCAATCTCGGTTGTTTAACAGCTAGTTCTTCCTTCATGGTTTGCAGTTGCTGACAATAGATATCTGCCGTAATCGTTTGGCCAGATTTAAGAAAGCTGTAGTGAACGACACCGGCGCTAGTCCACCAAACACTTACAAGTAACTTTTTCTGAGTCAATTTTCGTTTAGGGCAGGATTTGGCTGGGTCTCCAGGGTTCAGCCATTGCGGTGAGCGCTTTCGATTATCGTAGAATATCCACTTTTCATCACAAGTAATGATTCGATTTAAAATCCCTTCATTATTGTGTCGGTTGAGCAAAGTAACACAGCAGGCGACCCGTGTTTGCAAATTCGATTCACTCAATTCATGAGGTACCCATCGTTCGAGTTTTTTTACTTTCCCGATTTGCTTCAAGTGGATTAATACAGTTTTGTCACTTACCTCGAAGCCTGCTGCTATCTCTGAAGTGCTTTGTGATGGATCCGCTTCCACAATAGCCTTTAATTCTTCGTTTTTCACTTTGATCTCCGGCCGTCCACGGGGTTGGTTCTTAAGGTCGAAATTTCCAGAACGAAAACGTTGAAACCAAAAACGTACCGTGCTGTCTTTAGCGACACCAGCGCCATACACATCATTAATTCTTCGAGCTGTTTCTGCAGCACTGGTGCCACGGTAGAACTCGTACTCGTAAATATACCGATATTTCATGTTTTCCATTGCGCGGTAATAAGCGACGCCAAAGAAAAAATTATGAGGAAAATAACAAATGAATGACTGTATTCCAAAGAAAAAAAAGCCAGCTAATTGAATTTGGAATTCTTTACCAAAGAAGAGATATTTCAGATCAAATTGATCAGTACGACAAAACGCTAATTTCATACGTAAGAACCTAATATTTCTTTCTTTTGACAATACGAAATTCCAAAGCATCGTTAGCGTTTTTCTTTCTTATCGAATTGAACCGGTCCCGTCCCTGTGTGTGATGTTACTAAATCGTGATTTATTTATAACAACAACTATCAAAATACCTAAATGTTCTCATACTAAAATTCTCGCTTGTAGTTCATAAAAATTCTCTGATCAGAAACCTTGTTCAATAGAGGAGACTACAGATAAAAAGATTGGTATATATATATAAATTAATATACCTATTGTAATTTTAATACCTTGACTTTATACCGTACTCATAAGGAACTTGTAATACCAATAAAGAGTAAATCCAAGGATATTCTGGAACGGCCTGTTATTTATTAGACAATTACGTGATCTGTGAACACCAGATTCGATTTCCTTATAGTTGTGCATTCGGTACAATTCAGTTGCATGCCATTGTAAAAAAGATAATGCATTTATGGCTTAATCAATCATTTAATTAACAAGAGTCATTCTGTTCTAAGCAATGTGGCATAACCAATTTAAACCGAATCGATATCTTGGATTTATTGTTAAACTTGTTCGTTGCTTCGTACGCTTCAATACGTTGTCCTAAGGCTACGTTCACCCGTAAGCATGGCGAATCTGTTTTTCGCAGGTTACAGTTTATTCACAATATAATTTATATGAGTTCAAATGTACATTTGACTTCAAACTCTTACAACAATCTATATTTAATGTAACTAAACCGTATTCTGCAAAAATCAGACGCGGCAGGTCGCCATATGAACGTAGCTTATAGCGTAGGAGCACGCAACGTGAACTATGCCAACAAATTATATTATCAGTTAAAAAAAATCAAAGATAAGAAACAATAAGATATTTCAAAGCCATAAAAATATAATTGTCTTTTTTATGACTAAGCTTATTATAGCTACTACGACTGTAATGACAACCGCAGCAAATTATTAAGTTAAATTAAATCACGAGTATTATATAAACATTAAAAACATAATATGTAACCTGAAAAATTAAACATATTATAATGCTTGATTCCCTTGATATCCTTGGAATAGGTTCCCCGAAACTCGCGAAAGCCTATTCCAATTATAATCAGTCCTTGTACCAATTTCAACCAGATCCCTTCAGCACTTTGAACGTAATTAAGTCGCAAACATATCCAAACATCTTCAGAAACTTTTATATCTACAATATTAGTAGGATTAAGCTAGGAATGAGCTGAGCTGTTCCATTAGAGCTCTAATATTTTAGGTGCTCAATGCAAGAATATTTTGCGATTGTTTGTAGGCTAGAGCGTGTATGGGGAGACATCAACATCTGAGTGTAATCAACCTTACCTTTAAGCAGATTGCCTTAAAACCTGCGGATTGACGGAGGTGACTCTGGCGCAGACTTTTTTTTTATAGTGCGAGGTCAGATGTCACTTAATTGTGTAAAAGCCAAATTAACCAATTATGGAACGGAGGAATGAAGTACAAGCTTTGGTTGCGGTCTTTTCCAATGTGTGGCAGTTCACATACAGTCTAACTTAATCACCCTTTTTACGTCCTCATTCCATCTGGCCAAGGGATGTCCTGGCCTGTCTCCAGTTTGCCGATTCGTTGTTCTCAACCTCTAATAAAATGTATTACTGTACTAGCTGTTACTGCTGTTTTCGCTTAGTTTTGAGCCGACGCTATTGAGCATTAAATTCACATCTCTACTTACCTCTTCACTTAACTATTTTGACATTAATGATCACTGCTCCGCTCCCTTGAATAGTACCGTGATGATATATAGCCTATTATAGCCTCGGCGGGCATTTAGGGTTCCGAAGGTAAATAAACACTGCGTACTGGTTGTTACCGGATTATTATTTCTGAGAATTACAGAAATTTGTTTGGCTATACTATGTGTTATTTTGATGTATAAGCTATATTATTGTAAAGTTTTATTAAAATCCATTCAGTAGTTTTTACGTGAAAGAGTAACAAACATCCAACCACCCATCCATCCATATTTACAAACTTTCGCTTTTACAATGTTAGTAGGATGTAATCTCCTTTTGATTGTAATGAATTTTGGTTCAAACGAGTAACTGCTTGATTAGCAAGTTACATAAATTAATGATAATGGATCTAGCGTGTTGTAACATATACCATCTGGCATCCCTATGACGCCAAATCCCATACAATTACAATGATGCCACGATAATTACCGTTTTACACAGCCGTAAAAACAATGGGGTCATAGAGTAGCACATATACGTACTTACACTCGTAACGTTGTGTATACATTGGGACATATATCTTAGACCTTAAATGTGCTTAAAATGTACTTTATCCCTGCAGTACATACATATCCACATCGTACATACATACTACAGTCTATTATCTTTTGAGGATAACTCGGGGTGCTACGGAGGTGGACGAAGCAATGCGCGTGCGCCAGGGCTTCGTTTGTCCCGCGATTTAGTGCCAGGATACGTGTCCACGGTATAAAAAATTCACAAGCTGTATAAATAATAACAAATCCGCCCGAGATTACTTCGGTTTCGTAGAGCGTTTTCTCCTACGCTCAGTGCCTCTATATATATATATCTATATCTATATATTGATATCTTTCAAAAGACTAATTGAATTAGCAAAAGTCGTTTGTAAAATTATTTATTAAATTAATGTCTTTCATCTTTTTTTCCTAACTTTGCCCACTTATTGCATAAGAGATTATCATTACGTCTGTTTCATGAGTACGTATTATGAGAATTATAATAATAAAACGCAGACATTTTTACGACTTTGTTACAAATTCCTTAAATCTGTGTCGCAATTACAGAAGTCTTACAAAATTTGTCCACAATTAGTGACTTGATTTTGATTTCCATGAAAGTGTTGGTGCGTGCTTGGGTAACGATACGATATTATCTGGCGAGGGGCGCGCCGCCATCTGTCTGGCAGATGCGCTGACGTCACGCGAAGCCCTGTGTCATGGGGCTTCGCCACGCGCCACATCATCCCGTCGTATTGACCAGCTGACTTTTACTGATTTACTGACCAATATGGGCTCTGGTAGTTTGAAGACAAAAATTTATCTGAAATTGGGGTATCATTAGCATACCTCCGTGGATGCCGCGGATGCGGCCTCTAAAGGTTATCATTAAATATAATACAGTAAGTTACACGCACACATCTGACTGTAATTATTGAATGATTAGGTAGATAGGTATATCTATTAAGTTTATTCTTACACATTGTCATAGAGCATGTTATAATACGCTGCTCTGATGGGCAGCACGCGACGCGAACCAGCACAAGGGCAGGATGATCACACAGTAATTGTGTCGGGTCTACTACCGAGGACATGTTGTATTCTAAGCTATGTTTATTAAAATTACTATATCGTACTTAGATAACTAAACAAGTTAGGTGGGTACCAGGTATCCATTTTGAGGGAACTAACTTGGCTTTATGAAACTTTTAGTTTAGTTTTCGATTCAAGTTGTGGTTTTCATTCTGCTTAATTATCATCCTCTTCTCATATTCGTAATCATGTGTGTAATATTTGCGTGCATGAGTGGCATTATTTTTATTCTTCTCTTAATACTTCATTTGAAATAGAACCTAAAATATTTATTTTAAATCTTTAAAGATAGAGGTCTGTCTGTCTGTACTTCAGCTATCTTTTCATTCGGCGGCTGTAAATAAAAATCACTAAATACCTAGTAGGTATCAACTATTTCAAACCCATGGTAAGGGGTAAGGGAATATTGCGAGGAAGCATGACTAAACAGGCGCGGGCGCAGTCGGCATGCGTATGAGATTCAATTTCTGCCATCGGAGCCCGACGTGGTGGCAAGTTCGCCACGCTCGCATTGTGGGTTAATGAGGTTGCGTTAAAAAAATCTTTCCTTCTCATTCTATTTCTTTTTTAATCCAACCTCATTAAGCGACAAAACCGCGTAAACAATAACACATTTCTGGCTACTTGTAATTGGATACCCAGTGGTTAGCTAACAGAAAACAGGTAGGAACTTATGTATCAGCGTTGTGAAACGCAAATGTAAAATTGATAGAGTTTTATATGGACCTGGTATATATGGGTTGTATACCTATGAAGAACAAAATATGTATATCCTTGGATGTATTTCTTTTTAAATGTTTGTAATCCTGTGAATAAACGATTATCATTACCAAAAACAAAAATGTAAGACCTTGGAAAGAGGCACGACGACTAGGAAAAAAATTACTAAAACAACTACCTACACATTGTTAAAGGGGTTGCTTTTTAGGGGTCTTCGATCTTTAGTTAAGGTGGTGAAGTAAATTGAGCTAATCTATACATCTATACATATAAATAAAATTGAAGTGTCTGTTTGTAATATTGAAATAATCCCTTTTTTACTACATGCATATGAATAAAATACGGTACATACACAAAAAATATTTTTTACAATTTTAGTCTGTCTGTCTGTCTGTTTGGTCTGACTAATCTCTGAAAGAGCTAAACCGATTTTGACGGGACTTTCATTGGCAGGTAACTGATGTAATAAGGAGTAACGTAGGCTACTTTTATTTTAGAAAAATAGCGTCGAATCAACACTAAGCGATAACCGACATCCACGCGGGCGAAGCCGCGGGCAACAGCTGGTTCTTAAATAAATCCATTAATCTCATCCTTTCGGTTTAAAATGATCGTTACTGCAGAACATCAAATTTAAACCCTTAATTCTAAAAGCGCCTATAAGCTAAACATGGAATTTTTTTCTTAACTTAATCTATTTCTAATATATGAAATTTTCTTGTCACAATGTTCGTTCCCATACTCCCCCCAAACAGCTTGACCGATTCTTGTGATTTTTTCATGCATATTCAATAAGTTTAAGAATCGGCTACTATCTAGTTTTCACACTCCGATCCGCACAGTCACAGTTATAATTATATAAAATCCTTTGTCCTGAATGACTGAGGTATCAACGCACAGCTTAAACCTGATCACAGAGACCTGAAACTTGGAGGAATGTTTCCTCTATATGACTGAGGACATCCGATAAGAATAGATTTTCCAAAATTCTAAAAGAAGGGCAAAGTTTGTCCATATACAACGTGATTCCATAGTCCCTTTACTTCAAATTTTGCATAAACCATTTTGAACAGTATTGATGGAAAACGTATTTCTTATTTTATAGAATTTCATCCTCTAACATGGTTAAAAAGTGGTAGAAAGTTATTTTGGGAGTGATTTACTTCGAAGTACTCACACACACAAACCGCATTGATATTACTACGGTTTGTGTGTGTGAGTGATTTTAATTAAAATTTTATTCTTTTGATGACTATTTATTTTTACACAACATGTTTGAAAACTCAATCTCCTTTTATTCAAAAAAGGGTGGAATTCCGTACAGAATTTAGTATCCGTTTGGCTGCTATTTATTTTGAAGTTCGAGCATTACTTGAAAATAGCCGAATAGTGTGTAACTCGGCCGATGCGTGTTTGAAATATGTTCAAGGACTACTATCTGATGTAGAAGGATATTTCAGGATTCTCCAAAAGTAACTGGCTAAAAGGGGTTGGTAGCGGGCTCTGCGTTCTCCAGTGGTCCATTCTGGCTTGGGAGAGGGGCAACGCACGCTCAGAAGCTCCAGTTGCTCTTCAGTCGTTGTGACACCTGAGGATGGCTATTTATGGGATGTCGCTGGTCTGACTCCAGCTTGCCCCTCTTCACGGACGACGCCACGCGTCTGCGGGTATTGAGGTGACATGCGGAGTCGGCTTAAGATGGCCAGTTATAATCCGGTAGGTTTCATTTAGTGCCGTAGCCTTTTGCTTGACATTTTCATAGTTCTTCTTAAACGTGAGGGACCTGTCCAGCGGTACTCTCAGATATTTGGGGTACAAGCACTGGTCAATGCTAACGCCGCGCCACGGTAATTCAGCTTTTGATTGGCAGAGGCATTTGGCAAATTTTAAAATATTTCCTTAAATCATCTCATAAGACTTTGTATGAGTTTTTATCATCATGGTATATACCTTTTTATAAATTCTGTAAAACAATTGATTACACCCCCTACACCAGGGTGGAATGGAACCGACTTAAATCATACAGAGTTTCGTCGCGGTATCTATTGTGTCTAAGGGTAGGGGGAGTGTGGCAGGTTTTTCTGGGTACAAAAGGGAGAAGGGACTAGTTGAAGGAGTTCATCAGAACAACCGCCGTGGTGGTGGTAACATACAGCCATAGAGGTAACGTGTCGATTCGATTCTAACGATTAGTTACTTGAGGCGTCTTAACATATGACGCTGAAATCCTTACGATTGAGTCTATGTAAATTTGAATACAAACCATCCCAGTGATGAGAACAGTATACCACGACGCGCGAACCTGCGTCTTATGACAAAAGATACCGCTGCTTCGGCGTAAAAACCTTTTGAATTTAAACAGGGTCCGAGTTTTCATCAAGTTTTCATCAATCTGACTCCCAAAATACAAGCTTCAGCTTAGTTTGGGAACCAGCGAAGTACTTAAGCGTGAATCTAAATGTATGCCCTAATTTTTAAGACCCTCATTTGTGTACCTGATCTTTGAGTCAATAAACAATTTTTTTTTAAAAGCTATTGGTATGACACTCTCGCACAGCAAATATTCATTCCAAGCCTGTCAATATTGTACCGCAGTTGTAATGGTGCATTTTGAAGAGTTGGAAGAGGTTAGAAGGAAGGATATCAAAACTTTTAACTATGAACATTGATAAATGTGGATACTTGATTATGAAAAAAAATTCAACCTTTTATTGAAAAACCTTTGACCTATCAAGGGTTTTTCAATAAAAGATTGAATTTTTCAAGACCCTTTTTAGCGCTTGCCTAGGCCAAAAAGTCGGTCTTATTTCACAGGTCCCGGTAGTTTATGCCTGCATATATTAGTCAGTACTGTAAGAAAAACTTCTTCACAATATAAATAATATTAAATACGTACAAAGAGTTAACTTAACACAGAGTTTTGAGTTACAGAAGTGAACAAACTATAGTAATAAACAATAAAAAAGCTAGTATCCTTATAAAAGATAGCGATAATATTAGATAATGAACATATTCTGGAACCACAATCATATCTCGTCATAATGAATTATTATACAAATACTGCAAGTGCGTTTATTAATAATATTTATTTAGCAAACACGGGCCCCTTCCCTTTCGAACACAAGAGAGGATTGTAATGGTGAGCAAACAAACATCAAAGAATCCAAGTACGTGCTCTAATTCAAAGTGAAGAGTCACTCGAGAGTGCATTTTGATATCTCTTTAAAGTGTCTTCAGGCAGTGATTGTGTCACTGAGAAGTGATAGCTTTCTTAACCAGATTAAAGGCCAGGTTCAATTTGATATCCAAGGGTAAATTTTAGGGCTAATGAATCATTGAAGGCACGAATGACTTAAGGTGTTAACCACAATCAATGTAATGGTGTCAGTGAAACCAGAGTCCACATTGAAAACGGCAACTAAATCAAATGGCCGTGGGAGTAAATGTACTCCAATTGCTTTTCATGTAATGTAAATGTTATTAGTATATTTAGAAATCATATATTTAGGTACATCGGCAATCCTGAATGCACCCAAAACTGGCACTTAGGAGCCCGAGGTTCGCTCTCCTAGTCCCAACACCGAGAGGAATGTCTGCAGCAGAGCCTCACCAGTCAATCAGCAGGAGTAGTTGTCTTGGGCCGAGATCTAGGTAAAAAAAATGTAGATTTATATGTAACCTCAGGCAGCAAAAACTCTTTTTTAAATAATACTAAATTAAATTTAAAACTAAAACTAAATAAATGAAATATTTACAAACATCGTCGTAAAATCCTCCACATCATCACCGTCCGGTAACGTTCCCAGAAGGCTGGCACCATTGCCACGTTAAATCGCAATACTTATCCTTTTTTAGTTCTAGATACAATTTCCAGGTAGTTACTTACTTAAAACGAGTCTCAAGCCGAGAAGAGTGTCTAAGTAGGTATCATTCTATAATACGGTCTTAATACCGTAAACCATACTGAATAGTTTACACTTGTTGAAAGCCAGATAAATATTTTTATATACCTATTCCACTTATTTAGAACCGTTCAAACCCACAAACTTTACGGCTGCCAAACGTTAACCGCGAGTTGGTTTACGCTGTTTGTCAATTATATTACATCTTTATTGACACAAGCCGGTCATTATACAGCCGAAGGGCCCACTTATTAATTTTAATAAGAGGGGTACTCGCGCTTCAAGGGGGATGACAGTTCGTAAGGTTTATTTTGTTAGTTCTGATTTTATGCTTTTTAGTGCTTTTCGCCCTCATGGTAAATAGATGACTTGGAAAGTAATTATTATTGCACTAAGCATTGCCTTTTGAAGGTGCACAAATTATTATTCACCGTTGGCCGTGACGACGTTAAGTCTTGCGTACGTTTTTTTTTACGTGCGGGAAATCCCCACGGATACCCCCCCCTTCGGAGCCGAAGGGGGAGGTTATGTCGGACTCGAACCGACCAAACCGCACGCCGTCTGTGGGTCGATGTGCTAGGCCGGAGGGGAGGTTGTCTCTTGACATATCCCTCGCACCCCGGCTGACCCAGGGCCACTCCTCTCGGTCTGGCCCTCCTCGGGAGGGGGGACCACGCGGTCCCCGACTCGCCCCCGGTATGGTGGGGGGGGGGGGGCATCGTCCTACGATGCGCGCCGCCGCCGTGGCCTGCTTCTGCTAGGGTGACGGGCGGCTCCACCCGTCACCCTCAGGCGGAGGTCGGTCTGCGCCCTCCGACGCCCGAGCCGCCTTCGAGCGCGTGCAGCGATGTCAGCGAGTCTTTCTCGCTCATCGCGCCGCGCCCACTCTGCTGTCTCCTTCACGAGCATGACCTGCTCGCAGAAGGAGGCGCTGGCCGCCCACGGATGCGTGGGCGGCCCATCCAGCGGACCATCGCCGCGAGCAGGGTGGAGAGCGTGAGCACTCTCACCCCCAGGGCCGTCACAAGCTCCCGCCTCGGCGTTTCAAACGCCGGACATTCGGTGAGCGTGTGCAGCCCCGAGTCCACGCTCGCGTCGCAGTGATGGCCCTCGGGCGTTGGCTCTATGCCCATCAGATGCAGGTACCGCCCGAAGTTACCGTGTCCGGTAATGACCTGCGTCTGACGGTACGAGAGGCCACGGTGCGGCCTCTCTAGCCACTCCCCCATGATGGGTCTTACCGCCGCAATCACGGCGTGCTCTGGTCTTGTGTACGTCACATTTTTACAACATTACGACTTTTCAATTTTCCAGCCTCATCTATCATCAGGCGCTGCTTAGAACAATCATGTTCTAAGCAGCGCCTGAAGCAAAATACTCCGCACTGCGATGATTAACTCAATGTAGGTGAGTTAACTTTAACAAAGGCATAATATGTCATGATATCGTTTATAAAACAACAGTAATAGACTATTATAAGAACAACAAACAATCACTCACATTTCCAGTTATAATCATATGGCCCAACTTGACGTCACGTCACGTCAGCGGGGTAGTAGGGTAGCGCCCAGCTGCTCGCCATAAAGTGTTTCGGCTGGCGCGTGCCGCCCGTGGCGCATCTCTAAATTGCATTTTAACCTAATTACAGAATGATATAATTTTTCGGTTCCGTCATAATCAGATCAAGTAGATATTATCAAATTATACCGTCGTTTTAGAGAGGCGCGATCGCGGCCGACTCTACTTTTCTGTATCGTGTCGTTTCGATTTCGTTATTCAATTATAAAGTTATATTTTATTCATATTTAAAATTACTTTTACAGAACAACTGTTCGAATATTATCTACTTACTGAAGAGTCAATAATAATAGACCAGTTATTCTGTGAAATGGTATTTCAATAATTGAAGATTTTTCCGTAGGTACCCAACTCTTCAACAACAACTATTCAACAATACATTTTCAAATTAGATACAATCAGTTGTCAATATTTATCGAACGAGCATGGGAATATGTTATGGTCCAATGAGCATCAGTTTCCCATAGAAATTGGACACCGTCGCGTCGCACCGCACTATGACCCACCGGCACGCGCCTGTGAAACAATTAGGGACCAGTCTGATCTTGCATGATAAATTTCTACTAAGTAGATTCTTTACAATTCATTCAATTAAAAATATAAAAACAATACATAATATATACAAACCTGTAGGTTCAGGCGTTAAAGAATGCCTACCCACCGATGTCAGCTGGGAAGAAGAAAAAAATTAGCTCTCTGGTTGCGGGTAGCGTCTATTAAGCGTTTAGAAATATCTTTAAATTATAGACGGGTACTTGGACCCCATGATCCTGCGACTCGACCCCAAACGGCTCAAATATGTAATGACCACTTAAACTACTATATTTGTGCCGTTTGAGGGTCTCTACCGAAGCAGCGGCAGCGCAGGCACAGTTTGTAATCCCTGGAAGATGTGAAGGCGCAAGGATGTCAGTACATAATATTGCATCCCAGACCAAATGCTTTCCCATCTTCCAAGGCACCAACGACATTTTCCATCCGGCCTCTTGCCATCGTCGCGCACCAAACCAATAGGTTCTGAAACGGCTGGAAGGCCAACAGTGACAAGAGCCCGACGGATTATGACATTGATGTACCCGTGTCGTTTATATGATGATTAATATTTACGCTTGCGAGGACTTGAAAATTACAAAGGTCAGAATGTTTATCACTACATAGTATAAAACTCAGTCGCTTTCTCTGTCCCCATATCCCTTTGTATGCTTTAATCTTAAAAACTACGCAACGGATTTTGATGTGGTTTTTTTAATAGATAGAGTGATTCAAGAGGAAGGTTTTTATGTATAATATATGTTAAATATAGTAGAGGGTGCAGCGGGAACGGGATCTGACGCCAAGCGGGTGGAAAAATATTGGCGTTACGAAGTTTGCCGGGTAAGCTAGTTCGTTTATAAGTTTAATCATTTATATACTATACGAGTAACATTACGTGATCAGAAGGCTGCCATTGACTTCTTGAAAAGTGACTAGCTTGCAAACTGCCATAGGATAATACGATACATTATTATTTATTTATTTTTGATAATTGAGCTGAATGTACAACGGACAACGACTACATAGTCAAGCTGTCTTTAAGTATCCAAAGTTGGTCGCCTAATTGTAATTACTATAATAGAGCTTGGTCAAAAATAAATGTCATACCTGTATTATTTTAAAATGTTTTATATGGAAGGGTAGTACAGCATTTGTTTGAATTGGCTCGTCGCTGGGAAGAAGAGAGAGGTATGGGATAATATCGGCAGGCTTCAGTTTTGTTGAAATTCCTTTCTATCGTACATTGGATAATATCAAATTATCAGATTGATGGGCGATAGAGAGAACGCTATATAATCGGAGTAAGTTGATCATGGTCAGACTCACTCACTTCTGCCCAACGACGTGCCAAACCAAAAGCCGAGTGCGAGTTTATTAATTTCGTTGCAGGGTTAATGGACGCGCGTTACGACGTTCGGGATAAATCTAAGTTCTACTTCTTGTTCTACAATTTCTCAATCAGAGCATAAATCTTGTTTGTATGAGAGTCTTATCTAGTCTTTTAATCAGTAAGGTTTGATTGGCTTAAGCCTCAGACGTCTAAAGGCGTTTGAAGAAATCGAAGCTCTACCGTATCGAGAATGGTTGCGCTTTGTTATATATAGATATTATTATTTTACTTTGCCTACGACAAGAGTCGGGGAACGAAATACGATTTTTGTCGTCTTAGCCATAGAATATCTATTTATTATCCAAAACACCGTAACTCCATGATTAACACCACCCTATATACATAAAGCTAAAATATCCGTAGCAAAACTAAGGGCTCTTTAAAGAAACCCAATCCTTCCCTGGTGTTTCCGAGCGAGTTCACGGCTGTCGCATCCGATGTGCAGATTGAAGGGAAAGAAGCACCAGCAGTGCAAGTAGACGTACTCACGAACGTAACCATCAATTACCGCAGGGCCGCGCACGCGCCGATGCCCCTGGGAGCACTGGGAAAGCACGCGACCGCCCCCGACAATTTATGAACAAAGTGCGTCCCTGTTTGCGTTTAAAATTCATAAAAATATTTTTAAAACGGGTTGCTATTGTAAATCATAATTTTATAGTAGCCCTTTATGTGTATGTCCATTTAGGTGTATTTTTTAAATATTTTGTTGCCTTTTTTAAAGTAATGCTAGTAATTGAAATTATTATTTTCGAAAGTGCCCTCCAGATAGGGTTAATCCTTGTGTAGTCATAGTGTAGTGTAATGGCCGAGGTTAAAATACTTAAAAACCCGCGACAGCTCAATTGTAGATCATAAGCACTAGAATGCCTTCATAAATGAATTTATTACATATTCTTATGAATCTTATTTTACTTCTTGTATCTACCTATACACAAAAGATCAATTACCTTCGCCAGGAGGGCCGAATGGATCTATATGAAATTTGACACACAGATTATATAGTCCAAAATAGCACACTTTAATCGAATCGTACGAACGTGATCGATATTTTTTTCACGAGGTCGTTGTCGCGGCCGAAAGTCACAATATTTACTGGAAAAGTATAACGATGGAAAAAACTGGAAAAATTTAATTCTATCCAATGAATACAAAATTGTTATTATAACTTTTTAATGGTTATTAAATTATTTTTTTTGATAAATAAAACATCTAGATATGAAGTTAAATAAGTCTTTGGTAGATCTTCATTGGATAGAATAGAAAAATACACGAATATATATACCCTCAAAAACTCAGTTTCTGGCTAGTATAGTAAATAAGCCATTTTTAATCCCTGGTAACTAATATTTATAGAAAGTAGAAAGTGTCTACGAGTGGTACTGGTTATTATTGTCGTGCTGACCCAGTGCTCGTAAGCAACCACGATTGAAAATTGAATTAAGCCGAGCGCACGTTTCATAATGTATAACCTTGTAACCTGGCTCTGCACACTCGTTTAGGGTGGTAGGAGTGACGCTAAGCCGTGATTTATTCCGTCGTAAAGTTGCACACGCCCGTGCCTCGCGTTCACTTGTATAATTTATCGTAGCACAACCACGCACGGGTCATGCTTGACCAAGGCCTAGACCGGATTGAGTCAACGATTCATATTGAGTATTTATAGTATCACCGTACCATAAAATAGAAAATATTGGGGCGATAGGTTTGGTTAAAGTAATAGTTCGTCTATGTTTGCGAATGTCGCAACGCAGGTATTGAAGTTATTTTATGTGTGTCAGTTTGATTTGTAAATCACTGTACATTAAGTTATTTGTGTTTAGGTATCTGAATTCATAAAAATAGCTTAATAACATTGAAGTGTAAAACTGTTTACAAAAAATATTATCTGTCTTTCTGTGGCGACGGCTATTATGGCGTAGCGTTAGACTGCTACACACAGGTGCCACGGGTATGAGTCCCGCTCAGTCACTTCTCATCAAAAAAAAAAGACGGGTTGCACTCCGGGAGTGCCGGCAAAAGTGAAAACTTTTACTTTCTTTCTTTCTTCGTTATATACAGAGAAAATGATAAAAAGAACATACCATATCATACCATACCTATAATATAGTGCCAATCAAAGAACCTATCACTAATTTCAGTCAGAAGAAATTAATGAATTACAAAAAGTAAAAATAATCACTAAAAGTGTCAGAAGCCCAGGTTCGAACCTGATACTATCTGAAACCACAAGGACTTACAGTCGAAGCGCTTACCGCTAAGCTACGAAGCTTCTTAGCGTACCTAACAAAATAAACAATCTGTAGCTAATGTTGTATGAAGTCAGTCGTCGGTTACGGTTCAAAGGTCAAGTGATCCTGACGCGAGTTTTATACTTTTTACCTATCCAACGCCGCTAAAGAAGTTTTCACTTCAAAAATCGAGACAGTACCGCAAGTACTATTCAGCCGGCATTCATCTAAATATATATAAATCTCGTGTCACAATGTTTGTCCTCAATGGACTCCTAAACCACTTAACCGATTATAATAAAATTCGCACACCATGTGCAGTTCGATTCAACTTGAGAGATAGGATAGTTTAAATCTCAAATTATAGTCCGATTCGCGATAACCGACAACCACGCGGGCGGAGCCGCGGGCGACAGCTAGTATTACTAAGAAATAGAATTGATATCAATAATTTACGCTAATAAGTAGCTGGCAGTCTAGTTAACACATTTATGAACCATAATTCCAAAATATAATTTGAAATTTCAATTTAAAATTTCGAATTTTCATTCATTATGCAAAAGTGGAGACTTTATTTTCAAAATAATTGAATGTGTATTTTGTAGACATTTCAGCATTTGTTTACATTTTTGCAAAAAAATATCGTTCTCTTTATAGTGATTGCTAATTTAGCAACAAAGAGATTGTTTACGAACAAATATGGATACCTCACCCACGAAATCCGTCCAAGTTGGGGCTTTGCTAGAAGCAGTGCATAGTCAGCGTGTTGTGGCTGCACAACTAAATCTTAGCCGCTCTGCTGTCAATAGAGTATATAAACGCTATGGCGAAATTGGTATATTTACGCGCGCCCAGTTTCAGGTAGAAATCGAGCCACGTCTGAGCAAAATGAACGGTAAATTGTGTCAGTTTCACTGAGAAATCGTCACCTCAACGCTATCCAACTATAGCCGCGGCTTCGTGAGGTTCGAGGATCGACTGTAAGCTATTCTACCATTACAGCAAGATTAGTGGAACGTTGCCTGAAACTTCATAAACTAGCTAAAGGCCCAAAATTGAGGGTAGACCACAGAAGAGCGCGCCTATGCACGTTAACACTTAAATTGGTCTAATCTTCAATGGAGCAAAATTCTCTTTAACGATGTAAGTAAAATCGTACTACACGGTAACGAAGGGAGAAAGAAGATGTATCGAAAAAAGTGAGAACGTTTTGCACAGTGCTGCATTGATGAAAAGGTCAGCTACGGTGGCGGTTCATACACAATTTGGGGAGGTATAAGTGCGGAAGTAAAAACCGAACTTATTTTTTGCATCTGGGCCTCGCTTACCATCACTGACTGGGTCATTACATCGAAAAGCGTCTGGAACCTCATGTAGTACCCTACGCACATTTATATTTAAAAATATATCTACATTAGTATGTTTACGCGCAGTTTAGATTCCATAACACAAGATAAGTAAGCTACTTAAGCTATGTTTATAATTGAAGAAATGTGGGTGTTTAGGGCTTCGGAAATTTACAGGCGTGAATATATATTATATCTCTATGTATGTATATATTTTTGTCTGTTTCGATTATGTATTATAAGGTAGAGCATAGACGACACACTTCTTTGCACGCACAAAAAGTCTACAAGGCGTGCAAAAGTCTATTACATTTCAATTCAATTCAATTTATTTATTTAATAATCGTTGTGCAATATTTTACATGTGTTCGTAATCTATCGTACGTTGTTACATCGGGCATGTGTATTAATCTTATAAGTAAGTATGTAAAATATAAATGTGCGGTTAGATGTCTTACATAGGTTTTATCTAGTTAAGGGATATTATCTAAGTTATGCCTATTGCAGATTCACAGACTAAACACACGACCCATACCTTTGATTATTTTGATCATTCTGTCTGCTTTACTGTTTGGCCGTACCCGGTATGGAAGTGCAAAGATCGAGAATCGAAATCGAGAAAGAGACATCTTTTGTACGCCGAACCATTTTCGCATCGTAGGAGCTTTAGTTTATAATTGCATATATGTTTATTTCTAACCGACTTCAGAAATGGAAGTTTTTTCGGGGTAAAATTTAAATAACTGTGTACACTATAATGCAAAATAACTGTCTTACACAAAGAAGAATACAATGTAAGTTTATGAAAGAGAATGAAAAATACTTTTCTGTGGAATTCAATGCCAAGCCCAAAACAAAAGGTACGTGTTTTACCATTTGGGCAATGTTAGTAGGTCCACTCCCTAGCTTCAAGCTACCCTATACCTAACTCCTACTTGGCTTGGCATGCTACTAAAATTTGATAAGTGTTCGCGTAGAATACTTATCACATATTGAAATAATACTTTTATTAATGGATTCATACGAAGTGCAAATAATAAAATAATATAAAATACTTAGCCGCGTGGTTCCCGGCAGAGTAGAATTTGGGCAACCCCTTCTCTTCCCATGTGGTGCCGTACAAGGCGACTAAGGGATGGGCTGATTAACTTCAACATCAGATAGATATGTACAGCCCAGACTCAGCCTCAGCTGCATGGCTCGAGTGAACAATAGTGCCCGGAATACAGCAATAGGCTCACCCCCTATTACGTGGGACCGAATACAGATTGGTGAAATGTGGGTGTTAATTCACCTCTGCCTAACCCTCCGGGGATAAAGGCGTGTTTATATGTATGTATGTATAAAATACTCCAGAATCCGTAAAAATAGTTTTATAACTAAACACGTTTGACATTGCAACAAAATAGATAATAGTACGTACGTACGTACGTAGATGCTACGCGACGCCATACTTATTATCTTCTGTTGCATAATATTTATGTTTAGTACAGTCAAATAAGGAATAAAAGACACCTAATTATAAATATCTGGGTACCTATGCATACGGCCTAAGCGTTGGTAATGAGTTTTCAAAATGCACTCGAAAAAATTGTTTTTGTACCCTACCAGCACCTTTTGTAAAAGCTTCTCTAATGTTATCAATGTAAACAACAGAAATTAACAAGTAAATAGATTTTTTAACATGGGATAGCTATCTTGTTACTTGTGATATTTATCTATCTAAACGAAATTATGTAATTCAATTTTTAAAACGTCAAAATAAAAGTGTACTTGTACCTATACCTATCTCATTATTTTCCTCACAAAATATTCATACCGCTTTTTAATCTTTTTAAAATTGATTAAGCCAAAAGCAAAGTACATCTATTTCTAACTTCAGTTTATGTATAAAAAATAAATGTAGTTAAGAATAAAAAAAGCAAAGATGTTACGCTTTTATGAATCTATTCTGCTTTACCCTGTAATCCTTTGTTGAAATAAAAACACAACGAATAGAAAGAAAAGCGGTGTAGCTGCGCTCATCTGTAAACACTTGAACGATGTAAAGTGTTCAATATCGGTGGGAAATGCTGCGAAAATTCTTTTTACAATCGATCGATGGGTGTACCCGTTGCTTTTGTGGATTGGTCGGTGGGCGTGGTGCTTGTTATCATAGCGGTGACGACAGCCAATGGCGCCGGTTCGGTGATAAGAGGGTTGGGGATGCGCGGTGGGGTAGCGGCAGTGCGCCGGACGGAGCGGCCCGGGGCGGCCGCGCTTCACCATGCTGGGGACCATGATGTACCCGGGTGCAGAAGAGACTGACCTCGAGGACATGCGAGTGCCGCCGATACAACTCGAACATTTACCTGAAGTATTCTTATGTATGTAATGTTGTGTTATTTACGTGTGTGAGTGTTCGTCTCGTTTCGTGCCGTGCTGTTTTGTGTACCAACAACTGTTTGGTATGTTTACAAGGCATTGGAGTTTGTTATATCAATTGTTTCTTATGAATTGTGAGTCGATTAATTGTGTATACTATTCTTTTAACGACACGGAACGTTTGGTCATAATTTAGTACCTACTAAACTATAATATATGTATTTGCATTTTTTTGTTATGGTCTTTGACCTTACCCACGTGTTACCATATATTAGAAAAAATGTTTTGCACTAATCATTCTAATATTTGATGACACTAGGTATTATCACAAATTATAATAGCAGTTAAAATAAGAGAGGGATAGTAATTAACTGTAACAGCTGACTAAGATGTTAGGTCTCTTTTTCTTCTTATATTTTCATGAGAAACACAGTCTGTACAGCTATCTCCTTGTTTTGAGAATTGTTATAGCACCGATCTCACAGTTTACCTACATTAATTTACCTTTTGTTTTAGATTTTAATGATTCCTCGAATGATTATTGATAAATTGTCTACACAAGTGAAAATTTGTTCAATTAAGCTTCTTTTTCAAGTTTTTCTTCAGCTGGATTGCATGGATGTATGCGTTTAATTCTATTAAACTCATATTTTATTCAAAATAAATCTTATCTTTATGAATGAAACACGACATCTCATTTTAAGCGCATTTTCAATAGTAAGATTCTTTCTAATTAAGACATGGACACAACTTAATTAGGTACAGTCAATAGAGGAGATTCAGTTGCAGTTTTTCATATCAAAGTTGCAACCGTAACTATTTCCAATGTCGACTATACATCTCAAAATTAAAAAATTCAGTAGCTTCATGTTGGATTTCAACTTATGTGTATTCCTTCTCTTATTACTGTTTGACGACGAATCTTCTCATAAAAGCTTACTATTAAAAAACTAATAACTTGAATCTCGCGCCATAAATTGAATCAGATGCTTTTAAGCTTTAGTAACAATTAAATCAATGCCCTCAAGTATGTAAACTCTCGTGGCCCTCGGAATGCTCACGTGCGTATTAATAATAAAGAGAGTCCATATTAGCATCTCCAATAGCATTACTAATACATAAACAATAAATGTAATTTAGTAGTTGTACAGGTAGTAACATTTAAAATATATTTTATCTGAAAATCACCACGTGTATCGAATTATCTGAAATCATTAAGGCATAAAAAACAAGCGTGGACGATACACCAGAATAAAATCCATTGGTAACAATACGCGTGTAAATTATAAAATTATGTATTTAGAGCTTGTAGTAGAAAGAACCATCTTTATTATAAAACAATGCGATACCTACTGTTGTGTAGGCAAGCCTTCCATAAAATAGTTTTCAATATTACAATATGACATCCAATGGAGGCCACTTCTACCTTTCCTGCGCCATGACAGTTGGTAATATTTATTTAAAATATTTTTTCTCATCCCCATTTGGTCACAATTGTCTCTTACCTTATGGAATTGTGTGATAATTGAATTTATTTGAATTCAGGAATCACTGTTTTGTAATAATTTAATTTGAACGAACTGACTTAGTTCTTTTTTTCATTTCTGATTTTATACATTTGTTAGGGAACCATTAATTGATGCCATTAAAATGTAGTATATTATTTTTTAGGATTTTAGTCATCAATGTAGTTTTGTTTCTTTTAAAAATATAGGAAAATTTTCTGGAGTAAATTCCGCTATCTCCAGTATTTGAGTGCTTTTCCTCGAGGTAAGGTAGAAATCTTCCACAGTGGATATATATTTAATGTTTAAGAAATTGTAGCCTGTAGTAATACACGGGATTTTTTCTAAATGTGATTCGATTTGTTCTATATAGGATAGGTATATGGGCCAAACTAATAATTTACCCATTTTCGCTTTTTAATAGCCAAAAAAGGATATTAATGCTTGTTTTTTTATTGAACGACATATAGAGCATGAATTTAAACGTACAAGGCGCAAAGAGTACTTTTTTAAGATTTATTCGCGAGGACAATCATCCAGTTTGACATTTATACGTTTGACAATCTGCTAGCCTACTAAATTAGTTTTCAGTAAAATAATATAAATAATAGAAAAAAACATAATAATTTTATCCATTTATTGCAATAAATATTGAATTAACCTTAAAACTACAATTAGGTATTTACCCGTATTCAATGTTTTTGGTATTCTCATGAGAAAAAAATAAGCAAGAAGAATACTCTAGCTTAAAATGTGTAGTACCTACCTGGATGACCGAGCTTCGGTATTATTATTATTATTTTAGGACATTTTGTAAAAATAAATCCTTGCTAGATCGATTTAGCGCCCTCGAAACCTCCTGTATCCTAAATTACATGAAAATCGTTGGAGCCATTGCTGAGATTCCAATAGCTTTGCTTAGTTTTTTTTTCATTAGGAAATTTTCTAAAACTGAATTCTAGCTAGATCGATTTATCGCCCCCAAAACATTTAAATGACAAATTTGATACATTAGCCCTTTTAGGGTATTTTAAAACAAAACAATTTTATCCAAAACTAACATAAAAGTTACAATATGCCGACAAAAAGACCTTGATCCTTGTATAGGTATAAAAACACTGTTATATAAATAAGAAAAATAGTTGATTTAGAAAACAAGCAATAATTTCATACTCCTATTTTTATATAGGACACGTCCATTTGACTTCGCCTCTCCTGATGGTAAGCTTCGGGCAAAGTCTCAGGAAGGGGGATCACCATTATTGACCATCTTTGATTGATACAACCGAAGTGTACGTACATTTCGGTTTTATCAATCAAAAATTGTATAAAATTTAAACTGGAAGCCTCTCCTGTAAAGTTGTCATTTTGCATTTTGGCCACCAAATTTTGAAAATTCAAATCCGAATTTCTACATGTACATATTATGTACTTTTTTCCCTTTAGAAATGATAACATACCTATCTGTAGAGTTACTACGAAACATCCGTATCCGTGTATCTGCTGCGTGCGCCTGTAGGTATGCGGTCAACTTCAGAATCATACCTTAATAGATACAGCAGTTAGCCATGTAGGAACCATAAAGTCACATCAGTTTGCTTAGCTTTTAACGGAAGTATCAAATACCGTCCGGATTCGATTTCGGGGTAAAATGTCCGAGGGAACCGATTGACCGAAACTTCTGTCCGTAGGCCTACTTTAATTTTAAACAACCCTCCATAATGTGTGGTGCAGGTGCTGCATCAAGTCAGAAACTTTATTTTATTTCGCAACAGTTAAAAGAACGTTTAATCAAAAGATCACCCGAGGTCAAAACTCACCGACGACACTGTTAAACGATTAAATCTTATGTAGAGTTAGTACTCCTAATTCTTGGTCTTCTTTCGTTATTTGTTCCGTGAAGTTATGATAAGCAATAAAGCTGGAATTTATTCTTATCTCATGCATAGTTCTATGCAACAGCCATGTCGGTTTCAAATGCAACTATGCAGTATTTCAACTTAATAATATGCATATTTGTAACTTCAACTAGAGTCCAGAGCAAACGCTGGTTAGGGTAGGAAAAACAGTAAAATATTATTAAAATGTATTCCTTTTTATGATTTTTCTTAACCTAGCCCTGTGTAGGCACGATTAGGGAATCAGATTAGTAATCATTTTGCAGGTCAGGGTAGGAAAAACAGTAAAATATTATTAAAATGTATTCCTTTTTATGATTTTTCTTTACCTAACCCTGTGTAGGCACGATTAGGGGATCAGATTAGTACCTAATAATTTTACATAGACTGTATGTACTAGTATTAAAATAGGGGTGCGCATTGTCTTACATAATTTTTCAACCCCTATCATCGGAGGTCCGAAAATGTTTCTCATACTATTTAAAATTATAATGATCGTTATTCATAAAAAATATTTAAACTGAAAATTAAAAAACATAATCATCTAAATTCATTATATGACAAATTATATACTTATTTTTTACTAATATTGGTTTTAATATATTTGTTTATACTAATGATCGAAACTCATAATCATTCGAATAAATAACTAGGTATAATATTCATAAATGTGTTTTATTCTAATATATGTTTTTATAAGTTTCATAATCATAATTGCTACCAGTAACGAGATGCTACCAGACACGTAGGTTAGGTTAGAACTGTGGCCAGAAACTATTCTTTGTTAGGAATTTATGCAAAAAGATTTTTTTAAATCTGTCCAGCCGTTATTGAGAAACACGTGTAACAGACCGACACAAGGAATTGATAGAACGCAATATGATAATTATCTGTTAATAAGTAACCTATTCTGAACAACGACGTCATGAGTTGAAGTATGTTCGTAGTAACAACATTATTAATTAAAGCAATATGATAATAGAATGTTATGAAGAAAAAAGATATGAAAAAAAAGGATTTACACTGGTTCTTGGTTAGTATCAGTATATACATATACATATAATCACGCCTTTATCCCCGGAGGGTAAGGCAGAGGTGAATTAACACCCACATTTCACCAATCTGTATTCGGTCCCACGTAATAGGGGGTGAGCCTATTGCCGTATTCTGGGCACTATTGTTGACTCGAGCCATGCATCTGAGGCTGAGTCTGGGCTGTACATATCTGTCTGATGTTGAAGTTAATCAGCCCTATCCCTTAGTCGCCTTTTACGACACCACATGGGAAGAGAAGGGTTGGCCCAAATTCTACTCTGCCGGGAACCACGTATATATAAAAAAATATAATCACTAACTGTTACTTATGAGTTCCGATGATAGTAATAAAAATGTATGAATAAAAAAAGTGTGAAAAATAAAATTATGAAGAGTGATGACTATGAACACAAATCGATAGTAAGAAAAAGAATGGGATTTAAAATTTTATGTGAGCCAATATGGACCCTTGAAATAGCCATCTGGTTTTTTAAACCTTAAATTCTTCAGTATGACCTTTCTTGTTTAGAATATAATTTTTACGAATGCTCCCTTTTTATTATAATAAAAGTTCGGAGAAGGAGTTAGAAATTATAATTAATAGTCACCCAAAACATGTAGGTAATATTCAAGTAATTCCTGAAGGAATGCTGTTTGTCTACTATATACGATTCATCAATCGACTAGTCTTTTATCATACAAAATATTTTAACAACTACCTACATATACCTATATGGGTAACCAGTACAAGTTCTTTAGAAACACACTCATCTTACACTTATTAACTTGCCTAAGCTAGATAAATCATCATCTACCTGCACTTGTCCCAATTATTTGGGATCAGCGCAAAATATGGTTTTTCTCCATACATTCCTGTTAGATATCATTTCCTCAGTCACTTCTCTCTACTCTTTGCCATTCAATCCAATAATAATAATAATTCCAATCTAAGCATCTTTTCCTACCTTTATATATATGAAAAAACACACTTTACAAGTTCCACACAATTATATTTAGTTTTATCACTGTAAGTATTTAATTTATAATATTACGTAATAATAAGGTAATATTATAAATTGAATACTAAACAGTGATAAAACTAAATATAATTGTGTGGAACTTGTAAAGTGTGTTTTTAAAAATATAAAGGTGGTAAAATGAAGTTCCATCAAGAAGTTTAACAAATTCAATCAACTACATAACCTTCTTTTGTTCGGCCTAATTCTGCTCATAACTACTAAAGCCCTCTACAATCGAACTAATATTCAAATATTACTAAAGATTATAAGACAGTGAATAATATATAGATATATATGTTGCAGCCAGTATACCAAAATGCGGAGGATGTCACGAGATGATAGTGGACCGGTACGTGCTGAAGGTGTCCGACCGCACGTGGCACGCCGGCTGCCTGCGGTGCGTGGAGTGCCGGGCCATGCTGTCCGGGAAATGCTTCGCGAGAAACAATCAACTTTACTGTACAGACGACTTTTTCAAGTAAGCCTCTGTTAAATCGATTTCCTAAAATACAGCGGGGTTAGATTTGATAGCATAAATACTGACAAGTTTCTTATACGAGTAAGTTGATTATATTCCTATCTTCAAAAGGATTAGATTTTTGAAGGAATTAGTGTGTTAAGTTTTACTTTTAATTTTTCAAACTGAAAAAGTTTTATCCGACGGAACTTGAACCCGCGGCCGAAATTCTCCTGTAGCGTCTGTGTGTTTTGGAGAATTTTGAATATCCAAGCCGTGTTTAGGTAGCTCAGTTGGTCTGAATATTTCCCTTAAAAAGGGACAGGTCACTGACTTCAGTCCCATCTTGAAACATCCAGACCTTTCCTAATTTAAAAACTGATTCTTAAATCATTTAATGTAATAATTCTGATACTTAACAATACCTTGATATTTACTGCATATAACAGATTCAAACACGTTGATAATGTTGTTGTTCTTTCGGCTGTTGTCCTAGGCGGTTCGGTACGAAGTGTGCGGGCTGCGGGCAAGGCATTCCGCCAACGCAGGTCGTACGACGCGCACAATCGCACGTGTATCACCTGAGGTGTTTCGCATGTGCCGCTTGCGCACGGACACTAAACACTGGTGACGAGTTTTATCTGATGGAGGATGGAAAACTCGTATGTAAACCGGACTATGAGGCTGCGAGAGCGAAAGGTTTGTACATCCTTAGTTAATTTCGTTGAGGTTTTATTAGGCCATTTAGATATTCTCCGAAAAAATGGTGATCTCCCATACTACAAACATAAAACTACTTTATCCATGATATAATGTATAGATTGTTTTCAAAACAAATTTATGTGGAAATTATCCTACTTACTAAATGCAATTTTTATGACGACTTATTGCCTAGACTTGCCTAACATGTAAAGAGTGCTTATAGACCCTCCGCAAACAGGTGGCGAAGGTTCCTTAGACGGTGACGCAGCGAGTAAAAGACCGCGGACGACAATAACCGCCAAGCAGTTGGAAACACTGAAGAACGCCTACAGCAGCAGTCCGAAGCCGGCGCGTCACGTGAGAGAGCAACTGGCCCATGATACTGGACTAGACATGCGTGTGGTTCAAGTGTGGTTCCAAAACAGGTTAGTTTGACTCAGACATTTACTTTTTGTATGAAAACCCATTACAATCAACAAAAGCAGTTAAGGCACCCACTCACTAACAGTCCGCCTGCAGTTATTAATCCGTTCAGAGGCCTGCAGTCCTAAGCCGATAGCGCCCATACGTTAAAGTGATTTTGGCCTGCCGGCAATTCACTGTTGTCAGTTTGCGACCACACACTAGCAGTTGTGAGTCGACAGTTTTCAACCGTGCGATCGATTGCCGGTGTGTGCTCGTTCGTCCTGACGATGACGGCCTAGGACTGTCCGGATTCGTTCGGCGGCCACACACTATCGGATCGTATTAGCCGTCCGTCCAAAATCATTAACGAAATTGTAAGTGTGTGGGTTATTGCGATTAACTGACATATTTATATCGTCCGGCCGTCGTCCAGTCAACTGATAATGAGTGGGCGCCTTTTTGTTATTAACCTGCACTTGTCCCAATTATTTGTGATCGGTGCAATATGTGGTTTTCCTCCATACATTCCTGCCAGATATCATTTCCTCAGTTACTTCTCTCTACTCTTTGCCAATTAGTCAATAATAATTTTGGGCGCCTTTATGTCAGGTATTGGACTTTTGCCACACGGCATGGTTTACTCATTGTTAGAATACTTACTAACTTGCGGCAAGTCTTGGTCACTATTTTTGTAGACGAAGCTCCCTATTGGAGACGAGAAGTCGAAGGAGGGTTACATCAGTATCTAACCCATAAAATAAATCTTCCGTTACTTGTTAATGTTATTAAAGTTTTGATATAAATCAATTAGTTACTAATAGATTACGAAAGTTAGTAAAGTTAAACACGTCTATTAAGAATTTTATATTTTAGTATAGGCACGTTTGTTGCTTGATTTAATTATTTAATTTTTTTATTTTATTATTTTTAATTATTTAATTTAATTTAAGATTTAAATGCTAAGAAAATCAAACTCGACATAATATTGCATCATAAATCATATATAACGAGTTATTTAAAGTGCTTAAATATCCTATCACTGACATTTATTTCTTTATTTGAGAAACAATTAGACATGCAGACAAGAGTAACGCCTCTTTAACCGTGCCAAATAAACCAGAACAGTTGATATCTGTAATCAATCTTTCTCGGGAGAACGTACTTGTAGAACGCTGAACAAGTTAACGAAATGATTTTGAAATGGTCAAGTGATTTAACAAGACGTAAAGAGAGATTAAAGCTTTATGACCAGAAGGAGCTAAACAATAAAATGTTCAGTAAAATTAAACTGACGCTCAAGTGAGACGATAACTCGCTAAAAGCAGAATTTATGCCGACTTGTGCCTTTCGTAGTAAAAATAAAGAATCAGTACCTACATATTAAACTAGCTGTGCCCGTGACTTGGTCCGACTGAATTTACATCTGGGATTTGGTTACTGAACTCGTACACTTTCTCTAAAATAAAAGTAGACTCAGTTACCTACGCCTTATAGCATTTTAAATTGTTGTTACTAAAGTAACCGGGAATAAACTTAAAAATAGTTTGTATTGTTATTAGTATTTCATACGTTCGCTTATCAGCTGTTACTGTAATACCAAGATCTTAGAGACCAACCTTGCCTAGATGTACTACACCTGATGATCAATGGATCAAACTCTGGTGCACGTTTTCGTCTCGGTGTTGGGAGATCAGACGGCAGTCACTACCGGAAAAGCCGTAAGAATTATACTATGATGAGGAAAAGGAGTAATCGGGTTGGCCCCCCGCTCCGAAGGAAGAGCTCAGGTAAGGGCCTCGGGTGTGCTACCGGTTACATTCGAGGTCCTTACTTTGGAACAGGGGGCTCGCTCGCTAACTCCAACGCTGTGATGACGATGATGATGACAAAACGCTGTGAATGAAGTGTGCTAAGATTGAATTGTAGTAGAGTACCTATAAGTTATATCTTGACGTTTACAAAATAGTTTGAGGTCGTCCATTTTCCAACAAAAACCTGGCCTTGAATATTTGCGCATTGTGTGTACGTATCTATTCTCGATGAGGTGTATTGTGTTTGTAAGCATAGTCGCAGAACTATGTTGTGTCGCGCACGAATGGCCACAGTCACGGCAGCCGTCACGCCCTGCACGTCAGCCTCGCCTCGTAAACCTGAACGCGATATCACAATCGACTTCTTTATTTTATGGGTTCGAACGCAAGTACGCACAATACATGCACATGTTAAACATGGCAACCGGTCCTCATTATACCAAACCATTATAGTGTTGGAATTATTCACATATTTTGAAATGTTTTTTTTAATGACCTACACGTATTAGTAGGAGACCTGTGAAATATTTTTGGTTAGGTATTTGAGGCACGCTGAAAACTCGTCCTATACTTGTCAATAAAAACTAAACATGGAACTATAGATCAGATATTTCATCATTTACAACTTATTTAAGAGCAACGATTAAAGAGAGCTCAATTACTGGTTATTATAACAATTGATGCACTTTAAACTGGGCCATTAAAGAGGAAATTATACAGTTGGTAATTAGTATTACACAGAAGTTATTTCGGGACAATGTATCAATAATCCAAGTGAGGTGTATCGCAGCACGCGCTTTACTCCCGGCGGACTGGGCGGAGGCACTTTAATTAATCAAGCTCTTTGTTGAAAGCCCACACAGGCGCCCCGCCGCTTCGCTAATAACAACACACGCAAAACATTCGACTGGGGTGTTTTGTTTATATATCGTCCACATAGTTATTTATTCAAATCGAAAGTAATCGAAGCGTTATAACTGAGGTGGTATTATTAAATCAAAGTTTAAATAATGACTTGAAGAGCACTTTGTAAACATATGCGGAAAAAATACGTAGATAAATTGACTTGAAATATTGTTATTCATGGGTATTCAATGTTTTTTCTTTATGATCATATGTAACTTATCTATGCACCTACCTAAAGTTTTAGATCAATAAAGGGCGCCTTGATTTATAATTATCGTTATTGGTTAGATTTTGTTGCTTTTGAATCATTAAAATACCACCAACTAGTAAGCAAGACATTCATCTCACCAATAAATTCAATATAGGCGTCGCGCCTTATGTTAAGCGGTAGCCCGTGCCTGAAACACTCGCAGCCTATAAAATCTGTCCTTTAGGAAAAAGAAAGAAAGAAATTAATTAATTTTGCTGTATATATGTAAATAAGGCGGCAATACTTCCTCTCGGCTCTCTCACAACTTTTGATGTCGTGATCAAAGTGTTCAATTGAATTACATTTCTTACCATCTCTATTCTACAGAAGAGCAAAGGAGAAGCGGTTAAAAAAAGATGCAGGTCGTACCCGATGGTCACAATACTTTAGATCAATGAAAAGTGGTGGAGGATCCCCAAGACACGATCGATTACTTGACAAAGACGAACTGAAGATAGACTTGGATTCCTTCAGTCATCACGGTAAGAAAATAACATTACTGTATGAAACTTTTGTATTGTTTTTTATTAGGTATTCAATCCGTCATTGGATGCAACGCACTGCATAATCCGGAAGCCATAAAAAATTCAGTCAGCATTTGGAATGGTTGAAAGATGAATCTTTCAACCATTCCAAATGCTGACTGAATTTTTATTCACATTTATTTTTTAATCTTTGAAATCGTTATTTACTTACTTTTGACACTGACTGTACTGTGAAATTACTTCAGGCTTCAGATTTCTATCAATAGGGATTAGGCACTGTAAAGTTTAGGTAAAATAGTAAGACGTGGCGTCTTCAGTCATCCCCAATCTGGGTCTGCAGCTTTAAATGTCTGTATAGCCCAATTCAATCTGAAAAAAAAGTGTAGACCTAGATGTGTAATTTTAGGCTTACTTACTGAACCTAATAAAATTTTGTGTAGATACGTTATTTCGAAACGCAGGTTTATGATCTAAATCAAATCAAAAATCAAATTATAATAACGAGGCAGCAATGCAGTACGTAAATTGTATTACTTCTTAAGTTTTGGAGGCGGTTAAAAATAAAAGTTATAAAAGTTTACATAGTTTTAAAACATTGATTACCTACAAGGTGCTCTGTTTATCCTGTCCCATTGTTCGTTTCCCGAATCAAATGTTTTCTTTCAAAAATGGAATGTGGTATTGACAGAGTTAAGCAACGACAGCTACAGTACAGTGGCGTTAGGCGGTGAGGAAGGTTCCCCGGCGGGTGGTGGCGCGGCTGCCGGCGGCACGCGCTACGCAGCCACGCCGCCCTACTTGCGCGCGCACTCTCCCCCGCATCCGCACTACCACTACCCACCCGATCACCTCGTGTACACCAATATCGGTATGTGACCATACCTACTAAGAACTTATTCGGTTATTGGTCGTTTAGTATTTCATAACATTTATTCTTTAGAACTTTATATCGAGGTCTGGAGTCTGCTTTTTCCAGTGTAACTGCGACATGGCTAGACTACGATATTTTCTGTGAAGTGACTGCCATATCTGACCTCCATAATCCATTTAGGTCTCCAACTACCCGTTACGACTACAAATACTATACTATAGATGTTCATATGACAACCAGGACCGACAGCTTAGTATGCTCTTCGGGGTACGGAAACATGAACTATTGACAGTTAAATGATTATCTGCATACAAATTGATCTTTGTATGACAGGTATGTTTGTTTCTTGCACGGAGGACAGAATATAATTAAGTAGGTTTCTTGTAATAATTACGAGTTGTGCATGACATAGTTACAACTGTTCCTTCTAAATAATTCTTGAACCTTGGCAGATCACATAAAAATAGATAAATGGAAAACAGATAACGTTTAAACGAATTTATCTACCAACGCTAAAGTCTACGCCAACTAAGAAAATAGAGCAAAAGGTTAGACAGGGCCCAAAGAGTTCAATACCGTTTATTTTATTTAAAGGTCAAGCAATGAGCGGGGCAGGAATCGGTGGCGCAGGCGGTGCTGGTGGTGCTTCAGACTTAAGTAGTTCGTCCTCACCAGCAGCAGGAGGATACCCCGACTTCCCTCCCTCTCCTGACTCATGGTTAGGAGAGGCGCATCATTATTCACCACGAGCATTCCCCTAGCGGCGGCCACCGCCGGCGCACGCGCACGCTGTGCCCCCCGCGCCCGCGCCTGCACCTCACCATGCACCCCACTTAGCACCAGCGCCTCTATATCAACCTCATGCGCTCACTGCGCAACCACTCGAATTAGTTGTCAAGCGCGAACTGTGATTGACGTCCGAAGACATTCCAGTCATTGAAAAGAGTTAGTGTAAGTACAATAAAAAGTGTGCGGCGAGATTTTCAAACCAAAACATTTCAATAGCCTCACTAAATTTCAGTCTATTTTTAAGTGTTTTGCCACTGTAACTTTTTAAAAGTGTGCTGTTAATCCTACTTGATATTGTTATGGTGGAAGTGTGATGTAAATGTATAGATTTTGTGATCGATGTGTATGTAGGATTTGTAAAGACTTGTAAATATTATGTAACTGGAAATTTTAGCACAAACTAAAGTTTTAAATGCCTTACACTACCAAGGTAAATTATTGTAAATATAGTACGAGTCATAAGTTATAAGAGTACCAATACTATGTACATTAAATGATAATGAAAGAAAATATGATTTACGTAGTCTAACGCAATATTTATTAACAATCTAAGATTTTACAGAAATTATCACAACATTGTACATAAGAATTAATGTAACATAAGTAATATTAACTGGTATAGGCAAGTCCATAGTGATTATAATACTTTGTGCAAAAAATCTAGTCGAGAGATGAATGGTACCTATATAAATAATTGTAAATGTAATTACAATAAAGTTTTATTTACAACTTCTACACTGCTACACTAATATTGAATTCCATTTCATAATTTTCTAATATAACTTATAGCTCTGTCGTGGCTACTCCCCAGTACTGCTGCATGCGGTTTTCGATGTCCAATGAATCCTGATTTGCTTTTTCTTGTATCACAGCAAAGTCGTATTCTAAATGATACGGCATAAGCCGTTGTAGCGAACCAAAGTAGGCAGCATTTGGACCTCCATTTGGTATTCGGCCCGATCCAAAACGAAAATCTGGTTTTAATGCTGTGCCGAATGATCTCGCGCTGCCAAAATGCTTTGATAAAAATGGTATTCCTTTTGATTGCTGTCTACCAGCTAAGTGCAACTGAGGGCTACTTCCAGATAAACCCTTTATATTTCTGAGGCTGCTGACATTGGATCGGATACCTTTAGATAAGTTGTCTAATTCTTTATCAAACAACATTTGAGTATTCTGTTCGAGCATATACTCCCAACATTTGAATTGTTCTTCAGGGTTGCCTGTTTCTTCATTTCTGTGATCATCCTCCTTTTCTTCTTCAACTCGCACGCGAATTGCTCTCGCAACACCACCTCTGCAACTTCTACGTTCAGATGCTTTGGTGTGTGATCGTACACTAGCGTAATGTTGATGGCTTACGGCTTCGCTTGGTGGGCGATCACTTTGTCCACTGGGTGACGAGCGATCACTACTTGGTTTTGAAGGTGACACTGAATGACAGCATGGTTCTAACCGAGAACAGCAACAATCGGATCTACATACTGTCTTATTACTATTTATCGTCTGTCTTAACTCTCGCATCAATAAGTCTACATCCGATCGTGCTGAGTCAAATCTAATTATTAAAACGGATATGCATTCGTCTACACCGTAACTCTGGGCTAGATCCTGTAATCTTTTAGCCGCCAGAACAGGATTGCGTTCAGCCCTAACTTCAGATACTGCTGTGTCCATATTTACAGCACTCCAGAACTTACCGTTTCCTAATATTAAAAACTCATCATCTTCTTTGATAACAGTTTGTATGACATCAGGATCAGGTACTGTACTAGGATAGCGAGAAGAATATCCTAAACGTTTGTTATTTTCGATACCCAAACTTAAAGGCCCATTTCGTCTACTTAAAACGGCCTTGGTATTTCCAACGTTAGCGAGCCTTAAACTGTATTTTTTTGCAGAATGCCCGAATCCATTTTCAGATATCGTAATTGGAGACAAATGACACATAATTAAGCAAGCACCTTTTTTCTGTCCCTTTTCTTTTAATTCCCTGTGTGCAGATAGAACAACATATTTCATATATTCAGTCACAGTTTCTTTTATTGATTTTTCTTCAAGCAATAGTCCCGGTATACACGTTTGTAAAATTTTTGGCACCTCTGTATCTACTTCACCATCAATGATAGCGAACAAACCTTCTTTATTACAAAATGACGGAAGACGAATTTGCGCACAACACAATTGCAACGATTTATTTGGGCATTCAGAAAAACCTGTAGTCCATGGAGTAGATCCATTTAACTCTTCGTGATAACCACTTTTTTGAGTCCACGGTAAGGAATGTCGTCCGGTGACGTCGACCAGGCTTAAAGGTCGTTGACATCGGTAGGCACTAAATTGCGAAGGATCCACTTGTAATTTCTTGTTGCATGAAATATCCAAAAACTTTAATTGCTTTGGGGCAAGGAGTCGCAAATCAATACTATCTAATTCATTGTGTGCAAAGTCCAATATTTTTACAGATGCGCTGCAAGCAAACATCGGGACTGAACGCAATCTATTAGAATGAGCTCTTACAATTCTAATGTTATTAAGTTGTGGTAAGTTTTCTGGCAATCTCGAGAGACAATTTCCGGACAATACGAGCTCTTCAATATCAGGCCAAAAATTAATACAAGCTTCTGGTAAAGTAGTAAGGCAATTGTACGCAATATGCAATATTTTTAATCCTCTGAAAGCTATAATGACATCTGCTACTTCATCTGTTAAACAATTCGCTGTCAAATACAGCTTTTCCAAACAATGTGACGATGGACCTCTTGCATGTGGCAACCGACTGAGACGGTTGTTCGTAAGATTTAGAACACACAGTCGATCACATACTGAGAAGAAATTTTCCGGCAAGGACTGTATGCAATTGTCATGAAGAAGCAAGTCTCTTAAAGGAGCTCGCAAACGTGGCATTGATGGAATACAAGAAATTTTGTTATGTGCAAGATGAAGACTGCTTAGACTGGAAAGTTCACTGCAAAATAGATGTTCAGGAAGCGAAGTCAGTTGGTTGTTACTGGCGTGTAGCGTTGTGAGATCAGAGCATCCACTGAGCCATTGTGGCAATGAAGTCAATTTGTTGTGTGATACATCAATTTCGACAAGGTTTATAGGTGGGACTGTCGTCGTTAAAGTTTCAAGTTCTGAAATATATAAAAAAATTAAATGAGTTAATTATTTAATTAATTTACCTTTTGAGTTTTAAATCAAATAGGAGTATAATTCTGATTAGTAGAAACATTATATGTTTTACTTATTAATCCTTTTTACCCGACTACCGAGAAGGGTTATGCTTTTGGCGCGTATCTTGTATGATTGTATGTATGTTTGTTATATTCTTTATTACCTCATATCTTCCGAACCACCATACGGATTTCAATGATTCATATCTCAAATGGAAGGTATTTATTACCCAAGTGTTCTTGGGTACATAAAATATGAACATAAGCTATATATTGGTTTTGTGGCGCCAAAATACCGGGTGTAAGGTGGAACGCGATCCGAAGCCGTAGGCCCCTGGTAGTATTCTAAATAAAATAAATTATTAAAAATAAAAAACCCGACTGATGCTGAAAATATCGAAACAAGCTTTAAAGCAGGCGGTACCCATTTGCAAATGTCAAACCAGATAAAAATTAATGGGTACCGCCTGCTATAAAGCTTGTTTCGATCTTTTCAGCATCAGCCGGGATTTTAATTTTTAATTAAGAATTCTTTATCATCAAATATTACGAGACGAATAAAAAGAATCATGATTACGTTTTCTGAAATGTACTTATTTATAACTAACGACCCCTTGCGGCCTCGTACAGGAAAACATCGTAGAAAATATTATGTGGCCCGATTGCTATTTGTAACCTCGCGATTAGGTTCCTTTAGATCGCAGAACCAAAATCAGTATAATGCGAGCGAAGGCACAGGCAACAGCTATTCACAAATAAAAATCAAGTATAGCAAAGAAATATTTAAAAAGATACGTACGATTGTAAGGTGCCCGGAGCGTCCTCAGCATAGCACCGTGCAATGCAAGGTGCTGTAATGTATTATGTGCGGCGTATAGTTCCCGTAAACCTCGCAGCGCTGACACAACCAGCACTTCCACACTGTTATACGATACATCCAACGATACAAGGTGCTGGAATCACAATCATTAATATTCATTTACATTATTTGTAGAAAAATATGTATTTTAGGACCACACTACATACTACACAGAGTACAGATTCAACACCAAAATCGGAAGCGCTTGTTTTTTGGGTTCTAAAGTGGGGTAAACATACTTGGACACTTTTTTACGCATTAGTACACACGAATACAAGTACATATTTGCACTGAGTGGGATCGAACCCGCGACCTCTGACTTAGCAATTGAATGCTATACTGCTACAGAGGTCGTCGCTACCGAATTAATTATGTGAATGATGGTAAGTTCTTTGTCTAATCCTCTTCTTCATTCAAGTTTCAGTCCTAGTTACATTCGAAATTAGTATTTTGGAGCCCCGGTATGCGCTTTCCTACTTCATTCCTGGAAGGAACTGCTGTCTGACCCCTCAACTCCAAAAGAAAAGCTGGATAATCGAATTATCTCTTAATCAAATGCCTTAATGGAGTGCTTGAATTGCTATTCATTCAATGAAGATTTAGCTACTTGGGCGAATTTAGACATACCTCATAGTTTCCTAATATGATGCTTCCTTTTAACTTATTATGTCGAAGATCCACAGTGGTGAGAGGTGCTCGGTATTCTGATTTATTTTCCTCCTCAGGAGTCATCTGTGCTGTGTTGCTCTTCTGCAATCAATCGTTTAACGACAGTTCAGTAATTTGCAGGTACACAGTCAAAAGAAGATTTTGACATTTATACATACGCACGTTATAGTACTTAATTAATATGCTCGTTATTACTCGTAGCACTACCAGTAATGTCACGGGAATATAATTAAAATTTCCCTTCACGCTACTAGTAGTGACAAGCGGTATTGCCTAAGTAAATAAACGTAATATTAGATATATTGTGAACACTTGTACTTTTTCCACAGTATTTATTACTGAACCTGACCGGTTTCGCCTTACAACTTCTTCAAAGGTTTACATTGATGTTTAAAATAGATAACATCATCATGATCAAGTTCTGGATGAGTCCAAGAGTAGGTACTACTTTGAAAATCTTGGGACTTCGAAATTATTTATTCAGCCTTTATAATACATGGTACTCAAAACCGACAGGCATGCTTGAATAATGAAAGGTTGAATGACAGTATAGGAATCTCGTGAAATGCGTAAGGATAGATGCAGATAGCGGACTGTCTGCCGGTAGGGACAAAGTTGAGCATATGTATGTATATTTTATTATTTAACCATTTTTTAACAATTCATTTGCTAAATACTACCAACACAATAAATACACAAGTATCCTCAAATATAACGCTTGCTGCTGCAGTTTCTAATTAAGTATCAGTTGCAGTAATAATCATATTACGTTACTCCTTGCAACAAACATATTAATTTCTTAATGAAATTTTAAAGTAGGTACTTAGTAGGCTAACTTTTTCTAAACATTGAAATTGGAGAAAGTCAACATTTAGGACGAAACTTAAACGTTCAAACATGTGTGTACTTATAGAAAGATTTTAAAGATATTAGCGATTTGTCAGTTGCATCTTAAGTTTACACTTTTGAGTCGAAGGTCTGATTTTTATTTTTATTGAACTTTTAAAAGAGCAACTACCATTTAACTTTACAACCAGCACCAAACATTCGTCCGCTGTTTAGCAGGTGCACCAACAGGTAGGTGAGGTTGATTTGGGCCACGAAGGTGTCAGAAGGCCCTGTACCTACTTCCCTATTGGGTGTAGATAGTAAGTAAGATAGTAAGAGTGAAAATTGATCGAAAAGAAAATTACATACTCCAAAACTAGTGATAAGGTTTCGTGAAGCCACAAGTGTCCTCAGGCGCGACACACCGAGCACGCAGTCGATCGACCTCAACTCGTTGTCGCTGACGTGAAGTTCTTCCAATCTGTAAATATAATATTAACTTTTATTTAACATTCACAGTTCGATTTTAAATGTGAAGACTAGAATACGATACAACTAAACACGGACAAAGTGTTATTGCGTTTTTATATTATAAAATTTTTACGGAGCTTAGAAAAGAGTTTCTTTTGTATCAGTAGGCTCGGTCTGCGTCGCGTAATTACTGTTTTCACACTGATTGATGTAAGAGTATACCTATACGACATCCCACCATCTTTCATTGGGACGAGGCCCGCCTGATCTCCTCACTAGGTCGGGAAATCCCTCCCTGCGTATAATGGCGTATCTATACTTTATCATTACGCTCTCTTTTCTACAGTACTTTGAACGAGAGTTTGAATCGCATGAAAATTATTTCATGTAGCAGCTATGTGATGTGATCAATATAATGTAATTAGAATTAGTGCTAATCAATTTGCTGCGCTCAATGGAAGGCCTACTTTGAAAGAAAATATTAACATTTTTGTGATTATTTTTCCTCTAAAATTTTATTGCCTAGGTCAAGTATTATTTCATAACACACAAATTCTTGTAAATATTTAGGTACGTTACAGTTACCAAACAAAAGTAACCTTGCATAATAAAACCCTTGTAGTTACTTAATTAATTGTTTCAAAAGTCACTCAAAGAAGTTTGTTACATACCATCATAAATATTTGTTTTTGTTATGAATGTTAGCTATAAGTAGTAAAGTTGTGATTAACAGCTGGGGTAATAGTTTGATGAAATCATAACACGTACACAACTACATATTAAACCGGGTATGCCGTCCGTAACGATGTGATTTGAAAGATATCATTCGTTGTAAAAACAGTCTTCAAGGCAGATTTGCATATTAAATCCTGCATTTGCAAGTACATTACATATTGAATGAAACTGAACTGCTTGAAATACTACAATATGTACTTATGCAATGTTTGTACGCAGTACTATATACTCTTGAACTCAATCATGCAAAAAAAAAACAAATCTGATTGTGTAAGACTTTAGGACCCAGATTAGTCAAACGTGAATGCAATTATTTTCATTAGTGAATACCTAAGACGACTATCGTGTTTGCGTTAATACCGTTCGCATCCGAGACCTTGCCTTGGACTACGCATAATTTTGTATTTGACAATTGAACCATAACGGATTAAGGTAGGGTTCAAAATGTGTGGTCTATAACAAGTGGGATGCATTAAAATCGATTTAGTTCGGAAAAATATTGAAGCGGTCCAGGCTGGACTCGAAACCGCGACTTTGAATAGTTAGCATGCAAAATGCTTTAAAGTATAATTCAAAGGGATGCATTAATTTTCTTTAGGATTATGATTTACAAATGGGTCGTAACCGCCAGCTATCAAACTTAATGCGAGTATTTAACTTGGGTAAAGTTTCAGCTCATAATGTAGTCTGTACAGTCTTAGTAGAGTTTATTTTAATTTACAGTAAGTATTTTAATTCTGTTTTATAAAAAACCGCGTGTACCTACTGCTCACAGGTTTTTTTTAAGACACTTTGTCGGCAAAACATTTCAGTCGATTGCGTAAATAAATTAATAAATTGTTCGTAAAATAATAATAATATTTGTAGAATAAAAAAAATTGCGTAAGTTTTATACAACAACAAGTTTCCACTATTTCGCAGTTGTTTAGAAGAGGCGGCGCGCATTTTAATGTGTGCGCCCCACAAGACCAAAGACCGTGACCATAGCAATTAAAAGCTTTTTAATAATGTTCGAAATATCTTTCAAGTAATGATTAGGACCACGTATAGAAAGATATATTGACATAGGTGGACAGTTACTATATTATAGCACAGATCTTAATATATAAAATTCTCGTGTCACAGTTTTCGTTCCCAAACTCCTCCGAAACGGCTCGACCGATTCTCATGAAATTTTGTGGGCATATCGGGTAGGTCTGAGAATCGGCCAACATCTATTTTTCATACCCCGATTCGCGATAACCGACATCCACGCGGGCGGAGCCGCGGGCGACAGCTAGTATTGTAATATAATTCTTATAATTATAGTCAAAGTCAAAGATTTTTATTCAATCTAGAACAACATGGTTGTTTCTTAGTGACGTCGTTAATTAATTTTACTTCATCACCGCTTCCAAGGCGCTGGTGGCATGTATTATCTCGGCAGCACCGGTCCTGAGTTAGGGCAATAGCTAGGGCAGTAGCGCGAGAAGCCAGAATCCAAGTGGTACCAAAATTCCAAATGTTGGTAAACAAAAATACTTACTAGCGTGAAAAAGCATCCGAGTGCCCATTCCAATGGAATCTAAAGTTACACCTCGGTCTCTTACGCATTAATAAATTCGATTTGCCTTGACTTTTTCATCTACTGTGGCCTGGCCACCAAAGTCACGAAAAAGTATTTAGATAATGTTGGCTTTACCTTTGAAAATCTTGGTGGGGTCTCCCAATTCCAGTGCAAAAATACTGAATTACCTACACACTAACAGCGATCAAGGGGAACTGAAAGACAATATAGTAATATTCCGATAAGTGCTGGGGTTATTGGGTACCAGATCCTTTTGTTGTTGATTTTTTTTATATTGTTTATCAGTTATTGATAAAAAAAGGCTGTCGAAATTATTTGAACTGTGGTTGTTCTTTATGGTGCCTAAGTTCACAAACATATGTGTAAATGTCATCTTATTAAATGATTATCACGGTGAGATTGCTATCATCCTGTAGCATGACATATGGAGCAACGAGAGCGAATACGCTTGGTGTTAATTGTCGGGTAAACAATTATTATATACAAGTTCATAGCTGTTGACCGACATAAAAGGATTATGTTACGGTAGTTCTGACTTAACGGTAACGCTAAGGAAAATATCTTCTTATTTATTTTTCGTCAATGTTCTAATGTTCATATTGTCATCACATTGTGGGCAACGTACCTACATTAATAGTGTTAAAGTAGGTTAATATTCGTACTGTACTTGTTACTCAGAGCAATAAATTTGTTATGACTTTATAAGATTTGCAACTCACCAAGATATTTATAAACATTCAGTTATAATGAGGTATCGTAACTGTAAAAAAATGTGCAGAACCACGTTAATATTTCACGTTCACCATAGCACCAATTAAACATTATAGTATGTCTATTTTTGGGTATCAAATAAACAAAACTTCAAATAATTTATGATGTAAAACAAATAATACTGCTAACGTTAGTGTGAATGTGTGGAAGACTGACCGCAGCGACTTCACCCGCGACGCCCCACTGACCACGCTGCTTTAGCAACAAGACGCAATGACTTCGCGATCTACCATCCATGTTACATGCAAGCATTGTTGTGCGCTATCTCTATCAATACATCTACGAAACACCTTTTCAACTATGAAACATTAATCTTGTTACTACATACGGGTTTCCTTTCATGACCAATGAAAGGAAAAGCGTATGTTGTGTGTTTATTTGTGGCCGTCGAGGAGATAACTATTAAGTGTTGCCTCAACTATATAAAGAAACTAGAACTATAGAAAGTTTAATCAACATATATACTTGGGATACATTTTCATAGCCATCAAAAAGGAATATAATATCTGCCTACCTAAGCAAGAAAGAAAAAAAACTCGATAACGTCAAATGTATATTACCGTTTACCGTTAATGGTTTAGAATGAATATTCATGGATGAAATCAGTTTATAATATATCATTGCATGAAATCCAGCTTAGTATGTTAAAGATAATGTTACCCGAGACATACCTACACACACTTCATAAAGAAATCGTGATCCCGATATTCTATAGACAATATTTTTGGAACGAAGTTCCTTATCGCGCGTTGCGAAAGGGGTCTAGAAGGAAAAAATTAAGATCAAAAGTTGTAACGATACTTTTTGCTATAGTTGTAAGCCGTGCGGCGTGCGCGTGTTTCTCTGTCTGTCTCTCTCTCTTTCCTACTTCAGTTACCACAAGCCAATTATTACTAAAATTGAGTCTACTGATTAAGTTTTTATTACATTATATTTGTTAATCATAAAAAAATATAATTATAACTTATAAAAATAAAATTGTAATACAATTCCTTCACTAATTAATCGAAAGGAATTCCATCCGGGTGTCCCTTGACACACATCTCAAGTTTTTATACAACTTAGGTGCCAGATAAGCACACAGCCCACCGGATGAAAAGTGGTTGTGGCCTATGAACGTGGTGCTGCCGACCTTGTAAGAACAGAGAGATTCAGTGCCGTCAGTGCAGAAGACAAAGTAGGCCAAGCCTTTGGTCTTTCCACTGACAGCACAAAACTCTCCATGTGTATATTACAGCTACATAATATATGTTGGGTAAACCAATAAACGAGTTAGAAAACGAGTTATTTATACATTCCGCTTTCGTAGATAATGTTATTAGATAGGATATATTACTTTAATTGGAGATGTGATTTTATCATGACTCACAGATTAACAAACAACACATAACCTTTTTAACTCAAATATTAAATCAGTGAAAATCTGTTCAGCTAAACCAATTAAAAGGAGTTTTCACGTCGATTTTTACCCCAAATTGTCGCAGTTAATTAGCGCCATCTATCAAAATAAGTAATTAATTTAAACTCAATCCCATATAAAACATGTTTTTTCAGTACAAAATATAATGTCTAAAAAATCAGTAATAAGATGAAATGAAAAGTTACTCGCTGTTACATAAATTTTCTTCTCATCTTCTCTTGTTAGTAAAGATCTAACCCTTTAATGATAAAACAGAAATACAGTCTATACTACTGTATCTCGTAAGAGGTGCAAAGAACCAATGAAGCCTTAAGCCAACCTAAGCTACAAGTGGATATACCTGACGAATGATTGCTCTAGCACACGCTTTCATCTCAGAGTTGGGGTCATACAGCGGTCGACTCCCATTAAATCCAATCATAAAAAATCTGGCAAGAGACAGTCAATCCCCGGGTTTTAAACTACAAGTACGTTCTAGATACAACCGGGACCAAAGCTGTGACAGTGCCTACCCCCGTTTTCCACATTCGTTAATTTTTCAACTAATAAAAAGGTAACTAACAAAAAAATTATAGTATACTAGCTGTTGCCCGCGGCTCCGCCCGCGTGGATGTCGGTTATCGCTTAGTGTTGATCCGACGCTATTGAGCATTAAATTCGCCTCTCTACTCAACTTTGTCCTCGACTATGTACTCACCTTTGTTCTCGACATTCTACTCGCCCCTATATTCGACTCTCTTCTCGACTTTCTACTAGCCTCTATACTTGAATTTATACTCGACTCTCTACTGACTTCTCTGTTCCGCTCTCTACTCGACTTTGTACTCTTCTCTATAGTCGCCTTTCCATTGGCCTCTCTACTTGCCCATCCATTCGATTCCTTTTTCGCTTCTCTACTTGACTCTTCCCACTCGCCTATCTACTCGCACCTCTACTCAACTCTCTATTCGATCTCTACTCGCCACTACATTCATCTTTCCACTCGCCTCCCTATTCACCTCTCTACTGCATTCTATTTGATTCTATATTCGCCTCTCCACTGGCTCTCTAGTCGAATATCTACTCGCTCCTGTAGTCGACTCTTCTCGACTTTCGATCTTTACACGCCTATCCACTCGTCCTTATAACAATCTCTACTCGCCTCTCCACTCGCTTCTATATTTGGTTCGCTACTGGACTATGTCCGTTCCGAAGCTCTAATTCACCTTTGTACCAAATTTCATGAGGACACCTTAAAAGAAATTCTTACTATTTATGCCATATTCACCCCCTTTTTTGTGCCATTGAAAAATGAGAAACTTTAATCCCATAGCCCTATTCCCCTTCCCTCCTCCTCCTTATATCTCTTTTTTCGCGATAAGGGGTAGCCTATGTCCATTTCCAAGCTTTAATCCATCTCTATACCAATTTCATCAAAATTGTCAAACTTTCATCCCTTATTACCCACCCCCCCACTCCCTATACCTCAAACAAAAAAGACAAACTTTCATAACATAGCCATATTCCCCCCCCCCCCTTCTACCCCTTTTTGCGATAAAATGTAGCCTATGTCCGTTTCTAAACTCTAAACTATTTCTGTACCAAATTTCATCAGGAAAACTTCAAAAAGAACAAACTTTCATCCCAAGGCCCTGGTCCCCCCCTTCTACCCCCCTTTTCGCGATAAAAGGTAGCCTATGTGCGTTTCCAAGCTTTAAACTATTTCTGTACCAAATTTCATCAAGAAATCTTCAAAAATGACTAAACTTTCATCCCAAGGCCCTAGTCCGCCCCCCTTTTTACCCCCTTTTGCGCGATAAAAGGTAACCTATATCCGTTCCCAAGCTCTAAACTATCTCTGTACCAAATTTCATCAGGAAATCTCCAAAAATGACAAACTTTCATCCCAAGGCCCTAGGCCCCCCCTTCTACCCCCCTTTTCGCGATAAAAGGTAGCATATGTCCGTTCCCAAGCTCTAATCTACCTCTGTACCAAATTTCTTCAATATATCTTCAGAAATGACAAAATTTCATAAAACTTTCATCCCCTATTTCCCCCGCTTTAATATACCTCTGTACCAAATTTCATCAAGATCGGTTTAGTGGTTTAGGCGTGAAAGCGTAACATACAGACAGACAAACAGACAGACAGACAGACAGACAGACAGAGTTACTTTCGCATTTATAATATTAGTATGGAGTATGGATTTAATTCGAATACAATCTAAACTGGTAACATTGAGCTGAGGTTAAGTAACAAGTGCTTAACAATAATTATTTGATCGTATCGTGCAATATTTGTGAGTCATTTTAACAATTTATTCGTCCTTTACAGTTTCCGTGCGTTCTACTGCAATACATTTGTTTATATATGTTTTGATATTTGTAATGGTATCAAGTCATAAATAGGAACTTGAAAACGTGGTCAATTGTTTAAATCTTCATTGCATGAGTGTTATCATGTTTAATATATTACTATGATTACATGACGTTTATTAGCAACTTATAAAATAGATCCTAAAAGTTGAAAGTTTAGTTATTGCTTCTATGATTATATGATAGTAACAATGTTATATATTGTGTGATTATTTGATAGTAACAATGTTATATATTGTGTGATTATATGACATTAACAATGTTATATATTGTGTGATTATATGATATTAATAATGTTATACAAAATCATTGGGTGTACCTGTCTTATCAACGTTAAGTACTTGGTAAGTATACACGTAATATTTGGTAACTCGCTCTTTTCCTTTGATTTCCTTGGCTAATAAGTCGACTGTTTCCACGCGACGCCCAAGTGTTGCTGAACATAAACTGTTAATTTAAAGGCCTCTATTTTTAAAGGTGAAAACTTTATAGGCGCGTTGGCTATTTGATTTTCTGTAGATTATTTTTTGAAATGGAAAAAAAGTGAAATTTAGGAAATCGTTACCAACATCGTTACAGACACTCTTGTGATAGGTGGTGACGTTTAACTTGTGACAACTCTGTATATAAGTCATATTTGGCAAAGTTTTCACTTCTGTCAGCACTCCTAGAGTACCATTGTTGTGTGTTATTGTGTAAGCATTACAATTTAATTGTCATTGAGTAAGAACATTCTCTCTCCTAATATTATGGTAAATACCTACTTATACAAACGGCCTGCTTATAGAAAACTGGTCATATGCATGTGATAATAGCCTGTACTTTTTTAATTGTTTGTTACACTAGGATTCTATTGCATTTCAGTAAAAGCAAATAATAAAACTTTTGCATAGCAGCAAAAAGAAAATACTGTCAAGTCAACTGCCCTGCCCCTCTAGACAAGTGGCAATTCGCTAACCGGCGTTTGATGGAATAGAATGACGAATGTATGGGATCTTTACAATTTTACAGTAACATCATACCAAAATCACAACATGGATACCTACATATTGAAACTACTTATAATATATTTACATATTGCAGATGTTAGCCGTATGGTTCCCGGCAGAGTACAATTTGGGCAACCCCTTCTTTTCCCATGTGGTGTCGTACAAGGCGACTAAGGGATAGGGCTGATTAACTTTAACATCAGACATATATATACAGCCCAGACTCAGCCTCAGATGATCGAATCTGCAATAGTGCCCAAAATACGGCAATAGGCTCTCTCCCTATTATACATGGGACCGAATACAGATTGGTGAAATGTGGGTTTTAATTCACCTCTGCCTAACCCTATGGGATAAAGGCGTGATTATATGTATGTATATAAGTACATAAAGTAAGTTACAAAAGAAAATTCATATGCTAGTGTAATAATGTGGGCTAATTTCGATTTATTTTGAATTGTAAGAAGTCATAATAATTAGTAGAATAGGGATAATATAAAATTCTCGTGTCACAGTTTTGGTTGCCATACTCCTCCGAAACGGCTTGACCAATTATCATGAAATTTTGTGGGCATATCGCACACATCGCAAACTAGTAACGTTTATACCTACTAAGTTCCTGAGAACCTATAGTTCCTAAAACCAGTCTAACCGATATACCTATAATGAAGATATGTACTATTTAGATTAGCTAACAGGGGTTGCGCGGGCGGCGAAGTAAAGTGAACGTAACGTGCACGGTCCGGCGCGCAGATGTAGATAGCTCGTCCCCTCCTACGCTTGCCTCCTCTTCACCTCGTACGCAAGAACTCCATTAAAAAAAATTGCACACAACGGAAACACCGTGTACTTATAGGTACTAAAGTATCGAAAAAGAGTTATGTCCTAAAGGAAGACAACGAATTATGATATTGGATGTTGAATATCTGGTATCAAATGTATATAACCTACCTATATCATATTTTTGATAATTATTTATTTCTTTGTCTCTGCTTACCCCATTGGGAAATGCTAAAGAGGCATGATTGTATAGTAATAGGAGAGTCACGTGAGCCGTCATTACAGATACTACTTATAAACATTATAATTATGTACTAGTAAGCAGTAGGAGGTAGGTCACGACGCTATTTCCGTCCACTTGAGCAGACCCACTGGGGAAGAACCTCCGCCCTACAAAATATCGCGGTCATAATAACCTCGTGTTGTGTTCCCGGTGGTGAGTATAGTACCCAGAGCTCACTGGAGAGTTTTTGTGCTGTCAGTGGAAAGATCTAAGGCTTCTACACTGACAGCACAGTAACTCTCTGTTATAACAGGGACGGTAGCGCGAGTCTGACGCCCCTGGTGTTGCACACGTCCATAGGCCACGGTTACCACTTTCCATCAGGTGGGCCGTGTGCTTGTCGGCCACCTAAGTGGTATGAAAAAAAAAAATGTAACGTTACTCTATGAGGTAAATTTGTGGTGGTGGTGGTGGATCCTAGTAGTAAAATCATTTTCAAAAAGTAAAAGATCTAAAATCGTGGATCTACAGCTTTTTACCCATAATAACGTTGATTTCAAAGAATTGTAAGAGATATCTGAATTGTTTATTTTTAATTCGCATTTAAAAAATTCTGTCTACTTTCCATACATAATTAGGTACTGTTAGATAAAGTAAAAGATTATCTTTATTTAGGAAAATAAAACTAACGGATAGGTCACCTCGACCTCTTTCTGAACTCGGTTAAAACCAGGCAGAGCAATAATTATTGTTCCCTTTCAAAGCCAAATACGTATACGTGTATCGAACTAAGAGGCTGAAGGCTAAGACTCATGGAGATGTACCGAGAACGATACGCTTCGGTGATGAGGGTTACTGAATGGAACTAGTAATGTCCGTATACACACACCACACCATGATACAGTCGAGCACCAACCAAATGATTTCGCTTAGGAGTTCGATGCTATTGTTATTGACAATAAGTATCGTAAGCTTTACTTTCGAAATGAGCAGTTGGGTATTTACTTCTTTTACAAAATAGAACTACTTTTTTAAATACCTATAGCAAAGTATTTATTTATTTATTAAAGTATGGAGAACTAACAGTATTAATATCTATTAGCCTTTTTTATGCAAAGAAAACTCAGTCAAGGGTCATGTTTGTCACAACAAAAGGTACTTTAATTTTGGAGTGCCTGTGGTCACCTTCCTTATCAGAACAGCTCCATGGTACTATATTAATTTTTCTCAAACATGCTTGGAAATGTGAACATTATTTTGACAACCTTCTTCGAGATAAATCGAAATTGCTGTACATGCGAGCAGCGGCCAGATAAAGTTGTATGAAAATCCATATCTGTCGTGTTTTAGCGGCCAAATAAATTACTATGTAAACTCATATCTGTCGTGTAATTTAAAAATGGAACCATCTTTTACTCCGAACCATGGCAACCGCGGAGGTAACTTATCCAAGGCATTAGGTACAATCAGTTTCGTGAACAGGTACAATCAGGATATAAATAAGTACTAGGGTAGCAGAAGCTAGCAGGAGGTTGTTACAATTTTTTTTTAAGTGACTCATAGTTTTATTTTGTACCCTAGTAGGTACCTACTTTTAGATATTACTGTAGTAGGTTAAATAATGGTTAGTAGAGAACCTCCTGCTAGCTTCTGCTACCCTAGTACTTTGTACTAGAAATAATGAGTGGATATGTTGCACTATAATTTATAAAAATTACTATTGTTCGTTGTTCGTCATTAATTTTGAAAAGTAGGTAACTAAAAAGTTCTGCCTAGATACTAATTAGTTTTAATTTCCGCGCATTGTTTGAGAAAAGCACTATACAAGCCTTGGCCACAACTGAGCGTTGCCGGACTCCGTAATGCGTGCCTCGGCTGCGCCTCGGCCCGCATACTTCACGATCGTCCGGCAACACTACAGTTGGCGGCCGCGGCAGTAATGTACTACATATATTTCCATCTAAATGGAAGTTGACGATATCTGCTTCAAAATCGAGTTGCAAGATTTGACCCCAACGAACACTCGTACATACACACATGAAATATATTGCAAGTTAATAAAAAGCTTGTAAAAAATGATTCCCATGAATTGGGAACCTTCCTCTTTACTACAGTTGGTTAAAAAGGCTTTTGTTGGTAATAGGTATACCCCTTTCTGATTAGAGAGTGCAAACTGAGTTTGCGTTCGCCCACCCTGTCGCTCGCTTCCCCTGTACTTCTCGTAGTACACCCGCGCAAGTAATGTAAGAAATAATTAGACTGTGCCTATAGGTAGGTACCTACTTATTAAAATAAGTATACAAGTTCAAGGTATGGGTGTATAGTTTAAAGTATCAAGATCTAACCTACTGATTTACGGACCAGATTTTCTTAAGGTCCTGTCAACATAATACAAATCTAGAGAAAGAGTTGAAAACCACCCAGCGCTCTAAACTGCTATTGGATGCAAGAAATTTGAAGAATATTTATTTATTGCTAACTATAACAACATTTTGTCATGATGGATAGTAAGTTAAATAACACTTATGATAGGAGGACAGCAATTTAATTACCTACCGTTTACGGCCAGTACTACCACAAAACCTAAGTATTATATTCAACTTGTAGCTTATAGATTTGAATAATAACATATTCCAAAAACGGCTTACAGGAGCGCGTGTAAGTATACACTGTAATTGTTCGCATAATATTTAATTTTATAACTGGAATACTGTTACACTTTTACTTTTCCTAATGTTTGTTACGCATAATATTAATGCGGCATTGTTTTGTACGCATATTTTTGTTTTTTCACTTCTCATGCTCTTAAAATGTTACTTTAGTCCCTGCATATCGGGACTAAAGTTCCTTATTAATCCCTAGGGACTAAAGTAATTTTTTTTTTTAATTTACTTTGATAACTCCTAAACAGCCAATCAAGGTGTTTGTGAATGGGAGGATTATCACCTTTTTAGTGATTGTGTATAGAAATAACCTCAAAATGACATTTGAAAAAATCAAATATCCCATTTAATTTCATGAACCACGATTAATTATGATTAATTATTATGTGAGTATTATGGATAAGTCCATTTTACTATCCATTTCCAATTAGTTTTAAATTATTTTTCAAGTTTGAATCTGCTGGCTAAATATTATATATGCAAGCATATAAACCGTACGTCACTTAACAACAAAAAAAAACCGCGGGACAAATTTCTTTGCAATTTGAATTTTGAATAGATTATTCGTAATAAGCTTGCGTTGTAATCACCAATTACTTACACCAATTAATTGTGCAACTTAGAAACTTTGTTATTATAAATAAATAATAATAAATAAATATTCCACAACATTTCACACAACGCTATCTAGATCCATGGTAAGCATAGCTTTACTACATTGTATTATGGAATCTAGAATACGGATAAACATACTTAGATAATTTTTTTTGTAAATGCATACATATTATACCTAGAAACACCCAGACCAATGCAAATACCCATATCCATGCATACAAATATTTGCACTGAGCGGGGATCGAACCCGCGCCTCCTGCGTAGCGACCGGGTTCACTACCGCCACGCCACGGAGGCCACCCCGTTATCGATATGATGAAATTAATATATTTAGGTTGAAAAAGATATTTGCATATTTCTTAATTTTTTTTTAAATATTATAATTTTGTATAAAAAGTCGCTTTTTTCCTCGCATTCAAAGTGAAAAGTAGAGTGTTTAACGTGGGACTAAACAACCATAATGACACTCGAACTATTAGCCACCCTCGCTTCGCTCGGGTGGCTAAAACATCTCGTGTCATTATGGCTTGTTTTAGTCCCTTGTTGAACAATCTACTATTTACCATCTAATACTAGTCTTTCGATTCAGATATATAATAATAATATTATAAGGCGCATCGCATTAACCATTTATTATTTAATAAAATACTTGACGCAGCCCCATTTTTGACAGATTTTTGACATCTGGATGGTTTTGAAATAATAAAACAAGGAAGGTTACCTTCTCAGCTACGTTATCCGAGTTAAACTCTGAGTCACGGCGTCAATCATAATCGATGTATTATTTTCGATAAATTTATTACGGCTATAATCACGTCAATCGTCAGCATGCGCCCGACTAGTTCCGGACCCGACCGTTATAAGATTGAATAAAACTGTAAAATAATATACTAATGTTCTTAAAAATTACCGCAACGGTATGCAAAAGCATTATAATCATCGTCATTCTCATGGTGATTTCCCAGTGGCAACCAAAGCTTGCACTTTGGAGCCTGGAGTGCGCTTATAGTTTTTGACTGATGGTGCGGTAATTTGGTAATTATTATGCCAAAGCATTTTTAGGACATAAAAACTTATGCAAACCAAGGTGAGCTTGTGTAACTCATACAGCACAAACGTTTCAAATCCTTCTTATATTATAAATGCGAAAGTTTTAAGTATGGATAGATGGATGTTTGTTACTCTTTCACGTAAAAACTACTGAATGGATTTTAATGAAACTTTATTATAATATAGATAGATAGCTAGCGAGCCTATATACATACACTAACTGTTGCCCACGGCTCCGCCTGCGTGGATGTCGGTTATCACTTAGTGTTGAGTCAATATAGTAGCTTTATGCATGCAAAGTCTCAGCCCGATGGGTTAAAAATTTACAAAGTTTCATACAAACTTTCATCCCCACTTTATCCACTTGGGGGTAGAATTAATAAAAATCCTTTCTTAACGGATGCCTAAGTCATAACATCTACCTGCATGCCAAATTTCAGCCCGATCCGTCCAGTGGTTTGGGCTGTGCGTTGATAGATCACTATGTCAGTCAGTCAGTCACCATTGAGTTATATAAATTTAGATCTTAATGAATACACCAATTTAAAATAAACAATAGAGAGAATAAACAATCAGCCATATTTTTGGCATAGGTAATAGTAAAAACAGTTTTCACCACAACTCGGTGTGTTTAGACAGATTGAAAAAACTCCATAAAATCTATCTTTCAAAGCACTCATCACACATATATAAAATTTTACCGCATTTCAAAGGGTTACCTCTCAAGTTCAACTGTTAGCAGTGATGTATCTAAAGAGATTTTATTACAATGTACTTGATTACGTATAAACTCTGAGGTAAGAGATTTCCTTTGCATTTCATACATACTAACTCTAAAGTCAACAGAGTGTATCTTTGGTGTTTTATAGTAATATAATATATTATGTGTAGAAATATACAAAGAAAAGAAATTGGATACGGAGTTACTTTCTACGTTAAGACTAACAACTAATTATTTCAAGTTTCTAAAGCGTCCGGACGCGAGGTTTCTGTTTCAAATGTAAAATAAATAAAATAATCTAGTGTGCAATATTTGATTTGGCACGTTGAGAAGAAGAGTGGAGTTTGGTTTGTTTAGATCGGCCTGCTTCGGTTTTATACAGAGAGCTGCAGCACCTTGGTATCTTTTGGTGTCAATTTGTCAAAGCGATGTATCATAGAGGGAACGCTCTACAAAACCGAAGCTTTGCTCTTAAGAGTCATCTTATTATACTGTTTTCACCTAGGGAAGAAAAGCTGGGACTTGCTTTACAGCATTATTGTGGCAGAGGCCGAAGATGATCTGTAGATATTATTCATACATATACTCACGCCTGTAGCAACATCAAAGTTTCGGTAACTATGATTTTCCGTCCCACGTAATAGGTGCAAGCCTATTGCAGTCTACCGGACACTTTGTCTTGGGCTGTATCATCAATCTGTATTATAAATCATAGATATTAATTAATCAATTTACTTATTGCAGTCTACTGCTAGAAGTTACGCCTCTTCCAAGGTCATTTCTACCGATCCTCCGACTTCCGCATCCAGTCTGTCCCAGACACATTTTTCAGGTCCTTAGTCCGTCATTATCTGTAGATATATTATATTTAAATATATAACTTACTGTGTTAGATGACATATTTCCGGTGGAAGCTCCTGAATTCTGTTGTCACTGATATCCAGGTACGTGAGAGCCTTCAGAGTCCAGGTTTGTGGTGGCAGAGAGGTGAGAGCGTTACTTCGCAGCCGCAGTACCCGCACAGTGAATGGTCCTGCTGCATGCTGCATAAGTGCTGTCCCCAGGGATCCTCGTCCACCACCACTTAAGTCCAAGACATTGGGTGGTTGAGTACTTTGGGTACCCTGAAAATGGTATATACACAGTGTAACTAATATAGAAGTTGGTTTTGGCTGTAAGTAGTTCGTTAGTTTTCTTGAAGAAACTATTGGACCGAATTCAAACATTCTTAAATCATTGGAATACTGCATTATCCCTGAGTAAAATAATACTTCTTTTTATACCGATATTTTCACGGGGTCAGGGATTACTTGATTGCGATGCTAGTTGTTTATAAGTACCTAGGTAGAGACAAATTCAAACCTCTGATCTAACCCATAGTGAACATGATGTCAAATAGGGAAGAAGGGAAATATTTTAGCAATGTCTTACTTGTCTTTCTCTAATTGAATATATAATTACAATATTTATAATTTGATACGAAATATTAATTTACATATATTACTTTCATATCATTATTTAATCAAAATACGTTATTGCTACTAAAATCATTTTAAAATGGAGATTACAAGATCTTCGCTCTGGTTAAAAGGCTTTGTAAGTCCACTACAACTATTTTGACTGCGACGCTACGTTACATATAAGCCCTATAAAAGGAAAGTAATATTAATAAATATATAAACCTACGTGATACACAACTGAGTTAATTATTATTTCATCGTAAAATGTAGGATTATAAAATCTAACCAACCACAAGTTCACATTTCTCTTTCAGAGTGTTAGGTTCCAAGCTATCCAAGAAGATATCATCCGATGAGGGTGGTGCGAACACGTCCAAGCTGTCAACCTCATCGTCCTCACACTTCATCGTTTTTCTTTCTACCATCACAATTATTTAGCACTCACACACAGCACAAAATGTTACAACAAATCGTCTGAACAAGTCTCGATGTAGCAAGCGTGTTGTTGACGTTATATCAAATGACATTTTAAAAGTAACTGCAGTAAGACAGTGTTCGTCTGTCTCGGTATATAACCACGGTGGGGCCGACGAACTTCTCTAGGCATTGTTATTCCCAAAGACTACGGAATAACTCCTGCACAGTTCATTATTCCGTTCACGTAGCTGTTAGGTATTTGCATAAACGACGTTTTGTCCTTGATGAATTTTCTTGAAAACACTATTTGCGAGAATAGATGTTGCTGATGCGTACTCAATTTTAAATATTTGGTCAGTTTTGAGAGTGTCTTATATCATAAGTTATTGAGAACGAAAATGAAATTTTTCGTAAAATGAATGTTAAGTGCGAGCGCTTCAAGTGACTTGTTGATTATGGCGCATCAGAGCACGCGCCGGCCGCTATCACCAGTGCGAGCAAATGCACACACAACATCTCGACCGTGACATTTCTTTCAGGGTGATGTGAAAACTATTTTTAATTAACAAAGTTGTTATACGTTTGCCGCGAAATTACTTATAAACTCACAACAGCTATCATTAGCTTGAATTATAATGTGAGTCCATTAAAAAGCGGCTTACAATGATTCAATTTTGTAATTCTCCGCTTAAATTTGAATATTTTAAGAAAAGTACATATTAGAGAGTATTTTTATTTTGAACACTCTTTATGTGTTTATTGTGAACACACTATATATTCAAACACTACGTTACACAACCCTGATTTGATTGATGTCAAATTACGCATTGAAATGTCTAGAGCTTGATAAGCTTTATACAATTGTCTACCAATTTGCCGCTATGTGTTGACGGTTCGTTAGTTTGCGAAGTGTACCGGAATCAAACCTCAATCATCTGCTAAGATCTCATACCTGCAAGCCGCAGAGCGCGGGACGGAACTAAACAGAATAACATTCCAAAGTTTTGCTCCAATTACACTTATGCGCATAGACCGTTGTAAAACAATTTAAGTTCGTTTATTACTGATATTCTGATCATACTAATTTAATTCTAAAAAGCCTATAACATATTTCATGCAACAATTACGTACCTCCTTCAACCAACAAAACCACATATTCCTTTCCCAAACGGTGCTAAATCCAAGAAAGAGGTGATTCGTATTGTTATCTCCAAATACAGTGTTGCCTTGACAACGAGGTTTGACACAGAGCACCAGCCTCTGAGCCTTCGGTTGACACAGCTCAATACTTCCACCGCTGAGTTCCATCATTTCCCATGAACTACCTGCAATATTGACGTAAGGTAATTTTCAAAATGGCACTGACTTCAAAGGATGCTTTGAGTTGGTAATGTTAGCAGTATACATACATACCATAGGAATACAGTCTTGAGCCTATAATATACGCTGGTCGAGGTTTCCATTGTGGGAATACATGCCCCTTCAACACATAAACAGTACCAGATTGAACCACTCCACCGGAGCGTGGAGCTGGGCCTGCGCTCCAACGTAAAGAGTGTCGCAACTCCGGATCTACAGCCATTCGTAACCTTCGAGCTTCCGACTTCCATCCACATGTTGCCAAATATTGCTCTTGAATTCTCAGTGGATACTCGTCTAGCTCCAGTCGACGAGCGCTTTCGCCGCCAGTTTGGAGCCATAACGACAATTCCTCATGGAAGCCAAGTTTCTTGTTTATATCTTCAACGGTAGTGTTGAGAGTGACTTTGACGAGTTTACTTGGTGCGTCGACGGAGAAAGGTTCCAGTCCTTCAAAGACGCGTATCCAGCCGCAGTCGTTGTTTGTGCGCGGTTTGAAGCCGCGTGTCGAGGCAAGGCGACGTAGAGACTTGCGCGGCACGTGAGGCGATGAGGCGTGCAGCCCGTCGTCGCAGACCATGGCGGACCGGGAGCCGGGCGGCAGGTGGTCGCGAAGTGCGGACGTCGCTAGCGCAATGCCCGCGCGCCGGACTCCGCGCCTGCCGCTGCATTACAATTGGGTCGGAATCGTAGTGGGGGTGGGAAACATGTTGCTCGGTCAGTCGGGAACACGACTGAATACAAATTAAAGGCAATAAAATTCACGATATACGCTCATACATTCTGTTTACAAGTGACATACTAATTTTTTCTTAAAGCAAATATTACACAAGAATCGATCCTGTTTTGTAAAAATGTCTCATCTCACTCTTTAAAATAGGTAGGTACCTGATGGTTGTGCAAAAAAAAGGCCTCTAGAATTCACAAATCTCTTGAAAATAGGTTGTTATTTAGTGTGAAGCTACTGGTGTTTCACTATTCTGTTAGCTATTCAGATTGACTTACAGTTTATGTCGTAATGGATTATAAGTGCCAACCTACGTTTTATCGATTTCAATCCTAAAATTTTGATTCCTTAGTTTGCCAATCATAGCGACAAAACAAAATAGAACAGCTAAATAGGTTGGTACTGTTATTTAAATTCCTACAATAACAGCAGAAAAGAAAGGGACGGTCAGGCATCGTGGTTGGTTCCGCATCGGCAAACACCCCACCTGTTGACTCACCTGCTACGCACGAAAACATTGTGAACCCTTATCCGAAATACAACTATGTACCTAGGAAATTAAGTATAAATTAGGAAGTAAAAACCAATTAATATTTTTATAAAATAGATAACTAGATGTGTTAACTTCTCTGTATCGCAGTTATCGTTATTACGAATTTTTACTAAAACATTAATTCATCAATGAACATCAAAAGATGAGATAAATCGGGCATTAAGGTTAATCGAAACATAGCGGCTTTATCAAGATCTTTAGAAAGCAAGTTAACCTCATCTGCAAGTCAGTACACCTGTCAATGCAATGGATGCCTGTTCTAGAACGGCTAAAACTGATGAGGATTCCCAGACCCCAAGTCAAAACACAGTCGGTCCTATGAAAGGAAAGATAAACTAATAATAGAGAAATAGAAAGTCGGAAACGGGGTCTAAACTGTAAGCTTTGGCTACAACCGGAAATATCACACATCACATGGAATCGGGACATAATTGAGGTAATATTCATAAGTAGGTAATATGTATCTACGTTTTGTTTACCAACCGTTTCAATTTAATTGCGTCGTCGCGACCGTATTCACGGTCACGAAGAAAAAACATCACGATTTTTATCTATTATAAGATGTCAGAGTGTAAAAAAGTGGATCTTAATACACTGGTCAAGTGCGAGTTGGACTCGTAAACTAAAGTTTTGTATAGTTTTGGATTGAGTGACATATTTAACGTTCTATTAATTTAAAAAACTTAAGTTATCAATATAGCTCGCCAAAAAGCAACCAGTAATGACAATCGTCTAGTCACATAAGCCGAAGGAGTGATTGCCCCAAACGTGTCTCCGCGCATTGGTGGAACACCCTCAACCAGTTGAAAGGATTATCCGATAAATAATTACAAAAAAAACCGACTTCAAAACCAAGTTGGTAAAAGAAATTCAAAATAACGGAATTTAGAGAGAGTATTGAGAAATTTTCGATCTGTTAGAAGTCGGTGCCAACTTTGTTTGCTCTACCACTACCATGACACAATCAAATGAAATATCGATCAATTCATTACGGAGGTTGGTGTCAAGTCAAACAGGTAAAAGATATAGGAAAGTATGATAGGTCACCCCTACCTCATCAAGTTATCATACCTAAATTGATGACATTATAGAGGGCAGAACAGCAACCAAAGTTGGCACCGATTTCTAACAGATCGAAAATCTCTGAATTCAGTTTTTAAGAATTAACCAAGCGCTTTATAATGAAAACTTATAAAATGTAACCTAGTTATGATATTTTACAGCACACGCGTATTAATCAATATATGTTATTAGTACGCGATTTTTTGTTTTTTAATAAAAACTAAACGACATTTTACAAATGATCGCTAACACAAACTAAGTAGGTGCGTTTTCCTGTAATTTTGAGATGTTCCCTCAATTTCTCCAGGATCTCAGTATCAGATCCGGACTTCGGGGATATGGGACTCTGACAGTATACCCTATCCAACGCCACAAGAATAATAAAATTCAGTTCAAAACTGGCTTTGATATCGCGTATCAAACATACATAAAGAACATAGCGGTCGAATTGAAAACCTCCTCGTTTTTTGAAGTCGGTTAAAAAGGGAACTGGGGTATATTTCATGCGTGTTCACGCCGGGATAGGCAGAGACAACAGTTCACCATTCATACATACACCATAAAATAGTGCAATACAACAATAGTGCCCGGAATACGGCAATAGGCTCACCCCTTATTACGTGGGACCAAATACAAATTGGTGAAATGTGGTTGTTAATTCACCTCTGCCATTTCATCTAGTCCTTATATACTTTACGAGGTTCCTCTGCTGACATTCATTTGCCTTTGATGCAAGCTCACTGATTTCTAGTACTTCAAACTGTTCCTTTTTCAATAACTTATTAATTTGGTATGCGGAAATCGTTTGTCCTGGTTTGGACATGTAATGCGTAGGAATGAAGAAAATGTCGCAAGGAAGATAATAGGGGTTAAAGTATGAAATTGCCGTTTCATTGTAATAGGTACTTCGAATTGACATAGAACCTTCATGGTTTGAGATTTTTGAGTGAAACTTTTTCCACATGGTACCTATGTAGTTCTTCATTTAAAAATGTGCAACATTCGATTATCGACTTTCAGTTGTTTTTATTATTCAGCTTAGACAAGAAAGATGGATACTTCGAAAATTCGAGTGATTTTTGAATACGAGTTCCGACGCGGAACTAACGCGGCAGAAACAGCTCGCAATATCAATGTTGCGTTTGGAGAGGGGACTGCTAATGAACGCACCGTGCGATTTTGGTTTAAACGCTTTCGTGATGGAAACTTTGATTTGAAGAACGAACCACGAGGAAGGCCGTCCACACAGGTGAATAACAATGAATTGAAAGACATGGTGGAAGCCGATCCGAGCCAAACTACCCAGGAATTAGCTGCATGGTTTAACGTTACCTTACCAACAATATTGACTCATTTGCGTCAAATCAATAAAATAAAAAAATGTGAAAAATGGGAACCTCATGATTTGACTGATCTGCAGAAAGAAATGCATGTTGAAACTTGTGTTGCCTTGTTGAATCGATACAGAAATGAAGGAATATTGGATCGAATTGTGACATGTGATGAAAAGTGGATTCTTAACGATAACCGTAAGCGAAAAATGCAATGGCTGACCCCAGGTGAAACGCCACAACAGTGTCCTAAAGCAAAGCTTACCAATAAAAAGGTAATGGTAACTGTTTGGTGGTCTCAGCATGGTGTTATTCACTATAGCTTTCTACGATCTGGTCAAGCAATAACGGCAGATGTCTACTGTGCCGAACTCCGAACAATGATAGCAAAACTAGCAGTGAAACAGCCCCGACTCATGAATCGATCTTCACCATTATTGCTCCATGATAACGCATAGACCTCATACAGCACGAGAAACCGTTTTAACTCTACAGGAACTGCAATTAGAAACTATCCGTCACCCTCCGTATTCGCCAGACCTTGCTCCAACAGACTACCATTTTTTTCGTGATTTGGACAATTTTCTATGTGATAAAAAGTTTTCTTCTCAGGAGGCAGTACAAAATGCTTTCACACAGTTTGTCGAATCTAGATCACCAGAGTTCTATCGCAAAGGCATAAATGACCTTCCTACTAGATGGCAGCAATGTATAGATAATAATGGTAATTATTTTGATTAAATAAATACGTTAAATTAAAAAAAAACGAAGTTCAATTTGTCAGTACAAATCGGCAATTTCATACTTTAACCCCTAATATTAACCGTGGGAGTTGACGGCACAAGGGGAAAGAAAGGCCTCAAAGGAGATGGATGGACTGTGTGATAGATGATATGAAAATTAAAATGACTGCAATCAGAGATGAATGGAATAAGCACACATGCTGCGCCGACCTCAAATGATTACGGGATAAGGGCAGGAAGTTTAAGGGTGGCAATATATATATTACTCGCGAACACTATCGTCCACGGGACGGCGCTACTCCTCTAGAGTTACGGCAGCTTGGAAGTATTTTGTAAGTTAAATCCTAGGTGAGGTTGAAACAATATTTCAAAACCCTATTTGCTCATGCAGTTTTATAAGGCGTTTTATTTTTGGGCTTGAGTATATTCTGATTTTTGCTGATTTCGTATTTATGATAGGTATATCGCATTATTAGGTATTGTCTTGGAATTTGTATGGTACCAAACCATAAAAATCATCTTGATCGAATGGTTCTTGTTATTACAATATTGTAACATGTTTACAGCTTATACAATCGGTACCTACCATATCTCTGCAAATAAGTATTTCACTTCATTTCTTACAGACGTATATCTATAACATTAAGACATATAGAGGCGCCATCTTTACCAGTTTTTACGTTCATCAATGAGCAGTTGTCGAGCACATGACTTGAGATGAATTACAATGTCGCTCTATTACTTACAGTTGAAACATGGTAACTTTTAGATCAAGCTGTAATAACTTGAATTAGTTGAGTTACTATTATATGGTTATTCGGTTCTAATGGCCCATCATCATCATCTTAGTGTTCTTTCCAGAAGTTTTCAGCTTTTATATTGACGTATACAACTAACCTGAGAATGAGCATGGTATAACCAGGTGAAGAAGCTACAAACATCTTTGTGTCATACCGGGTGTATGGGACCGCAAACCAGGTGTATGATATTTGTGCAATTATGTGCCCTACAACACTCACAAGGCCATATCTTATCCTTGGATAAGATATGGCTATGTTCTCATCATAATTTATGTTCTGGATTCTGGAAATGCTATTTTTGACATATTGATCGTAATATCAATCTTAATTTTTCATAAGTAATGCGATATTTGTGTCACTAAAAGGGAAATATGAATATGGGTACTGAGTTATACAAATATGACTATTTATATAATATGGGTACTGAGTTATCTTCTTATGTTTTATAGAAAACCTAACTTACTAATCGATAGCTTGGAATACGTCAAACTACCTTTGAGGGTATATCCATGACTATACATAATACAATTCGTTTCCTATATGGTTTTTATAGTGTTATTCTTGCCAAGAAAACAATCTTATACATATTTCGTTACATAATATTATTTGTACAATTGCATCTATTTTTACATAAAAAGTTATAATCTAGTGCCATGGATGATTATAGTGTAATTGTTCTGTGCAATAGCAAGTTGCGTTGCAGATTCCTTGGTTGCAGATGGTGGGTGACATTTGCTTCAGCTGTGGACAGTTCGAGTAGTAATCTCTCTTGAAGCAAGCATTAGTACACAGATGACCTGATATGCAGTGGTCACTGCAATCCGCACACGATTTGCCGATTTTATATGGGTACTGAGTTATCTGCTCAATATTGCCCCTGAAAAAGAAAACAAGATATAGGTAAATATTAAATGCTACTTCTGAAATGAGGGCAGGTCAGCTGTCCATTTCTTTAAATTTCTTTAAGGTTCTAGCGTCGAGCGCAGCGCTGCGACGCCATTGATGCTAGATGCATGGAGACTAGAAAAAAGGAGGACAATCTATTGTATGAAAAAGTGTCCGTCAAAATGTATTAAATTAAGGTGGCGCCACATTAGCATAACACATTTTTCTGTTCTATGGCATAAAATCAAATCAATAACCGTACTATTTACAGTATGCGAAATAAAATTTCTCTAAATGCACGTTTTCTTTAATGTTATAATTTACTAAATATTTTGTACAACGTAGGTAAGTTGTTGAAATTCTCAATAATTAACGACTTTAGTCGACAATGATATTAACAATTGCTACATTGATACCATACCGTACACAACGTGCTACGCTCAACATAATTGCGAAACCATGTAAATGCACGAGTCATCATTTTTGTTTACTTCAAAGTTATAATTATTATGCAATAAGTTCAGTTCGCATTCGGTCATCAAGCATTCCGCACGTTCTCGTCTATCATCCATTTTTTAGACCGTTTTTTAGATAATATATCAGTTTGATCTATCTAAAGAGTCTTATCATTTCCCATCATCTTATTAAGTGTATGAGCAACAAATCGCCCGTTCACTCTGCGCCTCCACCAGCGCCATTGTGGAAGGTTTTTGAACTGTTATTTAGCGCATATTGCTGGACACTTTATCAACATTTCTCCCATATGAGATTGTCCTCCTCCTACTCTTTAGTCTTCATGATTGATAGAGTTATTTTTTATTTATTTAGTACACAAAACAATTATTACACACATTAGGACATGGTCCTGCAAAACTGTTTACACAGTTTAACTGCCGGATCAAGATTACATTTCGTATTTAATTTAGTAGCACTGCTTTACAATTGTTGAAAGTAAGTATTTTCTAATTTTCCTTTTAAATCTATTTATGTCTGGTTCCCGTCTTATGTCTTCGGGAAAATTGTTTAGTAAGTACGGTATACGTTTTTTTAATGTTCTGTCTCCAAAATAATAATTTACTCTTGGTACTTCAAATTCCCCCTTCCCGAGGAGGGCCAGACCGAGAGGGATGGCCCTGGGTCAGCCGGGATGCGAGGGATATGTCGCATGACAACCTCACCTTCGACCTAGCACTACGACCCAGAGACGGCGTGCGGTTTAGTCGGTTCGAGTCCGACATAACCTACCCCTCCGGCTCCGGAGGGGTGGGTATCCGTGGGGATTTCCCGCACGTAAAAAAAAAGGTACTTCAAATTTACCTGAAGACATAGAACGAGTGCCAATATTATGACTGATCAGATTATATTTCTGGTTGTTTACATTATTTATACCTAACAATCATTGGTTGGACTGGGTGACGTCACTGGAGATCGACCAATGACTATCTCTATCAATGTTGTCGCAGCGCTGTGCTCGTCGCTGAATGCTTAGAGAATTGCACAGCAGAAGCGCTCAGCTAAAGCGGGTTTGCTTATAAAGTTTAATGAGTTTAATGAGAGTTGAGGAACTCGTGAAGTACCTAAGCATAGAAGCAGATGGCGAGCTGTTCTTTCTGCCTACCTCGGAGGGAAAATAGGCGGGACCAATGTACCTATCTTTGCATATATAATTTTTTTACTGTCATTCTTCTACTCTATAGTCTCTCTCTAACTCTATATTAATTTCTATAATCAAAAGTACTTATGTATGTATGTCTGCTATTTCAATTCAATATTTTGTTAAAATATATTTATTCACCTAGATCCATAGTAACGTCAAGATTAGATACTGTAAATAATATTAATGTAAATAACATTTACTGTCAGATTCGCTAGGGCTGTGCAAAAATGGACATGGTAAAAAAAAAACACGCAGTCAATTATATTCAATAATGTACCACACCACCATCGTTTCAGCAGTTATCACGGTTGAAAAAGAGGGATAACGCTATCTAGCTCTATCTCTTCTTCTCGCCCAGAACACAAATTCTTTAACACATCATGGTAAGCCCTCAGGGTCTCATTTACCTACGCTATTGGTAGCAAATAAACAATACTTAGGTACCTACTTATCACTGAATTACGTAGGGTGATCATTGTAATAAATTTAAACAGTTGTACAAATCCCATTACCTACCTTTATCCAAATATTCAAGTTATTCAGCAATAAACATCAACTTCTTGGAATTAAAAAAATGGCCTTGAGTATATTTGTTATATTTTAAGTAAATTAAAGTGTTTGATTATAAGAAGTCATAAACTCATAACTAAATAAGTTTCTGTGTAAGAGGTTTGCATTTTGCAACATTTTAAGTATACGTTTTCCTGGGTGTTAACCTGAACAGTCATTATGGGTGATGAATGCACTTGTGTAAATTGTCGAATGTCTAATTATGTTAAAAAGCCTCCATTTTTAGGTTTACACAAAAACTCGAATTCATACCAATAATTTTGGAAAATAAAAATTACTTTCAACGTACCTAATCACGGTGGTTTTCGGTACGAAGATCTTCTATGATCACATTCTCGTTCAGATATGACTATGCAATTAGAGTAAAAGTTTTATAATAAAACTAGCTGTCGCTCGCGGCTCCGCCCGCGTGGATGTCGGTTTTCGCGAATCGGGGTATGAAAAATAGATGTTGGCCGATTCTCAGACCTACCCGATATGCCCACAAAATTTCATCAAAATCGGTCGAGCCGTTTCGGAGGAGTATGGCAACGAAAACTGTGACACGAGAATTTTATATAGGTATTAGAGATTAGATTCTGGTACGTACCCAGGGCAGTAATGGCATACATAGTTATAGAAGTGGCCCCACGGACCACCAGCACAGTGAGTCACTCCACAGCCGACTTTGTGACTCGTTGCCCACACCATTTGAGTATAATGCCCAATTTTCTTAAGATTATAAGAAGGATCGCCGTAGGTGAAGTTTTGATATTCAAGGAACCATGTTTTCAGGGCAAAGAACCTGAAATTTATAAAAAAAAACTAGTATTATAATGATTTTAGTGTAGTATCTATATATTATATGGCTTTATCTTGACCTAAATAAATTGGCTTGTTACGAGAATACTAAAGATCTTATTTTTGCAAATACGCACACAATATGTACATTTACAATCCAAACTAATACAAGTGAACATGACCCATTTTTTACATATACAGATAGGGAACTCACTGTAAGTAGTGGAGATAGCGAATTTCACTCAAAGGAAACATACGGAATGTTGATGTTAGTAGAAATATTTATATTAGCCGGGTCTGATATAAATACTCCTGCTGGCCAGTAGGGTGTCCACACGAAAAAAAAGGGAGATGAAATGAAATTTTATCATTACGATGATATCTGATGGATCTTTGAGTTAGAGAATTTTATTTTGTTAACTTGAATTTTATAGTTTATGTTTCAGGGATTTCCATTTATTTAATTTACCATGTTTCTTGGAGAGATTTGATCCTTATGATTTAGGTACACCATCGATTGGTACCATAAAAATACAAGATATTATTTTTTCGGATCTTAGTCGTTTCGATTATCGGGTGTGACGAGCGAGTATTTGAAAATAAGGAGAACAGAGTTTTGTTTCTTTAAAAAAAATAAACGAATGTTTCCTTTGAGTGAAATTCGCTATCTCCAGTATTTAGAGTACATTCCCTCCAGGTAAGGTCGAAATCTACCACCCTGTATACAAATATTTCCACTGAGCGGGTATCGAACCCACAACCCTCCCTGTGGTAGTCAGACGCTCGACTCTTGCTCAAACTAATGTAAGGTAACAGGGTTTTTGACTGATGTTAATTTAAAATGGCGCTCAGTCAAAGACGGAAACATTTCAAACAGTTTTAGTATTCAACCTTCTATCTTATAATTACTGACATCAAGTTAGCAATTAAAAACCCACTAGAATGTTCGACTCAAGAGGACGGTATTTTGGCTCGCAAGTCGCTTACCAAAATAATTTGAGTACTTTAAAAGACTTAATTTTGTAAAAAATAGGCTGGCACAGTTTCTAGTGTATACATATGCCTTTAAAATACACATCCTACTTATTTACATTACATCACACAATATGATTCAGATAATGTTATAAAGCGATAATGAAGAAAAGGACCATATGAAGGACTTCCATACTGTCAGTCATCCATTATTTTCCCCCTTAGAGACGATTAGACAAACGTCTTTATTTTTAGCCAGAGGCAGAATTTAAAATACTTTACTTCGAAAATGACGGACTTAATTACGTTTTATTTAAATTCATTTATTTAAGTAAGCACTCTAAATTTTTAAAGCTAAGCTCTATTTTTTTATTTTGTATGAAATGAAGTGGATATGAAAATAACTCTCATTTTGATTGGCGGTTTTTAAGCGCAAGTGTCGTATTTTTTTTATAGATCATAATGGCTACAATTGAAAAATTGTTATTACTTATTAGTTTATATTTTTGTTTGAAGTTAACAAACATCACCTACCCAGATCAATCTACATCTATACTACTATTATAAAGAGGAAAGATTTGTATGTTTGTAATGAATAAACTCAAAAACTACTAATCCGATTTCAAAAATTCTTTCACCATTGGAAAGCTACATTCACCTTGAGTAACATATTGGATTTCCACGGGAACGTTTTAACCACCCGTGCGAAGCCGGGGCGGTTCGCCAGTGCTATATAAAATACAACTCACCATTATTTATTTGTTAAGGGCACCACATACTGTACTTTAGTTGTTATTCAATGTATAATTACATGTTCACGAATTAACTATTATAGAAACTAAGTATAAAGACAATCGTGAGTAGGCTGTGAACATCAAGACTAGGAAATCAAAGCGAGTTAGAAGTAAAAAATAGAGGTTATTAAATCACCTGCAGTCCGGCCATCGGTAAATGTTACCTTGAAATTGAATGTGGCGTCAAACTCATTTACTCATCAGAATATATCTACGGTATAATACGCGTGCAGTAAAATTGATATGGTGTGCCTAATTGAATGATTTACTAGCCGCTCATGAATCACATAACAATAAATCTGAGAAATCAGATAACCAGTACTATTTACTTTACGCAAACAAGTGCGGAAATAAACAAAAGAAAAATTACATTCGAAAAAAGAAAATGAAAAACATCATAAATCGCGGTGCGTATTTAAAAAAAATGGGCATGATTAAAAAATAAAGGTAACGATATTCCTTTCTTTTTGTCTAATGCTCAAGGAAAGTATTTATTCTTCCTTTATTCAATTTATTTTCTCATTGTTATAATATATTTGCTAATAGGTATAATTTTCCCTTAATCTAGAGCTAGGCTGCACTCTCGAATTATTTGCGCCTGAACACCCTACATTACAATAGTCATGAAAATATATATATATATAATAGTTTACTATTGATTGATTCAACTGTTGCTCTAGTAGGATTTAAAAACAGCAATAGTATGTAGTAGTTTACCTAAGTATATGGCATTTTTTGTAAATTTTATTCTAATATTAAACCTTCTACTGAATAAAAAAAGAAACTAAAATGTATTATAAACGGATTGAGACATTCTTTGTAGTTCCTTATTTGATTTAGTTTAAACATACTCGAATTTAAGTTAGGTACAACATGCAAGGTGCTTACAAGTTCTACAACTATAATATATGGAGTAGCTGTTGCCCGCGGCTCCGCCCGTGTGGATGTCGGTTGTCGTTTAGTGTTGAGTCAACGCTATTTTTCTAAAATAAAAGTAGCCTCAGTTACTCCTTATTACATCAGCAACCTGCCAATAAAAGTCCCGTCAAAATCGGTCAAACCATTTCATAGATTAGCCGAACAAACAGAGAGACAGACGGACAAAAATTGTAAAAATGTTATCTCAATATTACAAACAGGCACTCCAATTTTATTTATATGTATGTATGTATGTATAGAGTATAGATATCTAAATATATATATCTCAAAGGTGACTGACTGACTGACATAGTGATCTATCAACGCACAGCCCAAACCACTGGACTGATCGGACTGAAATTTGGCATGCAGGTAGATGTTATGTTTATGACGTAGGTATCCGCTAAGAAAATATTTTGATTAATTCTACCCCCAAGGGGATAAAATAGGGGATGAAAGTTTGTATAAAACTTTGTCAATTTTAAACCGATCGGGCTGAGACTTTGCATGTATAAAGCCACTATGCTGACTCAACACTAAGCGATAACCGACATCCACGCGGGCGGAGCCGCGGGTAACAGCTAGTGTGAACTATAACCCAACAATTATCACGGATGAGTCTTTCATCAGTTAGGGTTCAATGATTTGTGTGGCTTCTTCCTAAATCTAGCTATGATATTATAACAAATTAGCTATGTCGGTACACAACCGTAACTTATTGCATGAGACCGTGAGAGTAATCTGTGGTAGGTATACTCAAGTTTTTACATACTATAGAATTTTTTGTTTGTAATAAAATTATATTAAAAGTTCACTTTGAGCATTGTAAACATTGTAACTTTGTACATCAACTACTTACATCTTTTTGTTGCATATTTAAGTTATATAATTATTATGTGTGATAAAATTCATGTTGGTTTTATTAATATTACGATGTCTGTAGTACTTAAGTATTATTAATGTATTTACTTTAAGGAAATCGGGATCCACTCCTCTACGCTTTCCCTTGATTAGCAATCAGTAGGTGTATCAGTTTGCAGGTGAAATGGGCTTGGATCCGAGATCCTTGATACCCGTTAGATACACCAACAAAATAATGAATGCATGATGAATGAATGAATATTCTGCCACTGTGGCTTACTGTAAGTCAATCTCTCCTGCTCATCCGTTCTCCAGCAGGACGCAGATACTGACTATCTGCGTCCTGCTGGAGAACGGATGAGGCAGAGCTCTTGCACCAGCTTCCCTAAGTTACGCCGAGCTCCAAAGTGTTTTCCTTTACAAACTTTTAAACACAGCAAGGAGGACTAAACCCCCCGAGGAGGCCATATCGATGGGAATTCTTACCAGGGAGTCTTCTGTGCAGCAACAAACAGGTTCTGCCCGCATGTACCGAGGTGTGGCACGGTATTCTCATGAATATCGTTGTGCATCAAGAACTGGCATTTTTCCGCATATGCCTGTGCTTGACGTGCAGCACCGTCATGCCATGACTGTAAAGTAGTAAGTATGGCTATAAGTTCGCTTATCTTCTATCTATATAATTAACTATATATTCATGGCACATCCAGTGGTAGGTATTCAATCGCATTATTCTATGTAGACAACAGTACCTAAGTCTATCAGTTCACTCTGATGATACTCAGAGCAAGCAGCATAATATTCTATAAGCACTATGAAGCTCTTCAAGAGATCAATTGACTCTCAGATTTGACAGGAGTGTACACTAATAAGTATAGGTTTTTACACCGGTCAGGATCATGAATCATAGTTATGCACAGAGGAGAAAAGACCTCCGAGGTGAAAGCCTTGAATGAATGAAGAGAGGTAAGGTATGATCACAAAATCACGAATACTCTATATAATTTGGATTGGATTGAAAGTACCCACATAAGCTAATGCAGTTGAAAGAATGGATCGTGTTCTCATTTTTTGATTAACAAATCCATTATTGTTACGAAATAAAACAGAAGCATTACTGAAAAGATTGGTTACCGGTGATGAGAAGTGGAAGTGGGAGTTGACGGTTCGTTATCAAAATAACAGGATGCTGTTTCATCATAATAACGTTCGACTCCACACGTTTATAGTTGCTCAGCAAAATATTAAGTGCACATAGTCTTGCAGTTCAGCGGTAGTTACAAGTTTTAATCATCGGTTAGAGATATATACTTCTGTAATTAGTCCAGTAACTGTAGTTGTCGGACTTTTTAGGGCTCCAACTACCTAGTAGTTACCTACAGACTGGTAAAGACTGCCATAGATGTTCGTATAGCAATAAATATAGGATCGATTGCCAAACTTGCTCTCCGGAGAAGTTTTAATGTTTTAAGAAAGGTCATGTATCTTCAAATTGATCTGGCTGGTTTTAGTTAATTTTGCAATGAGGGCAAAGTGGCTTGTTTACCACAAGCTACTCAGATATTGTAAAGTCTATATTACAAGCTAAATAATCTATTCTTATTCCTAGATTCTAGGTCATTATACTTACGCAGCAGAATGTTACTACTTTATAAAACGAAACATCCTATTCCGTAAAATACATGTCAATCATTGTTTCTTAAAACAATAGGTAAGGGCATTGCAGATATAATGAATGATGTTATAAAAAATTGCATATATTAAAATTTATAATGTTATGTATTTTTTATCATTCTTATCATTTCATTCTATTCATTGTATTGATTCTACGAAATGTGAGATTTCTTAACTACAGCGTAGTATCAATAGCTGCACCTGCCTCACTTGTTATGGCTATGCATCCTCTTTGAGCATAGGACTTTAGATAGGATATAGCCAAGAGTAGTAAAGTACCCAGTAGTTTCCTTTCACGAATGACTAAGGCACTCACGAAGTCGCAATAATGATAAGGACTCTGTATACAAACTCTTTCCCCTCAGCCCCTCTAGACAAGTGTCAATTCGCTAGCTGGCGTTTGGTGGAATAGAATGACGAATATATGGGATTTGACGTATATGACAGTCGTTAACGCATGTCAAATATGTCAAATTCCATACATTCGTCATTCTATTCCATCAAACGCCAGCTAGCGAATTGCCACTTGTCTAGAGGGGCTGGCCTCTGTGGCGTAGCGGTTGAACGTCCGACTGCTACGTCAGAGGTCGCGGGTTGGATTTTCGCTCAGTGCCAATATGTATATTTGCATTAGTCTAGGTTTAACTACATATTTAGAAAAAAAGTATCTTGATATGTTTAGCCACATTCTTGAACCCATTTGACAAGCTCTACTTAGTATGAACCTAAATGACGCGGAGTAAAATTCGTATGCCCGCGTGGCGTCAGATTCCGTTCCCGCTGCATCCTCTACTATATTAAACATGTATTATACATATAAACCTTCCTCTTAAATCACTCTATCTATTAAAAAAAACCGCATCAAAATCCGTTGCGTAGTTTTAAAGATTTAAGCATACAAAGGGATATAGAGACAGAGAAAGCGACTTTGTTTTATACTATGTAGTAATTTTTTAAAAACTGTGCACTCCTCATATTTTAGGTACAGATCGAAAATATTATTACACACACAAGGATAGCAAAAACTTACCATCAGTAGCATATTTGATGCGGTAGGTCGAACTTTAGAACGGAAGAAATTATGGTAGAGCACTATTTTCCGTCTTACTACTGCTCGTCGAGTGTTCAGAGCATTGTCAGGTATTAAATGTGGCGGATAAAGTTCTGAAAATTGAACAATATTTGTAAGAGATGCCCGTGAGAATATGTCATGAAATTTTTACATTATAAATTGCAAAGCAACTCTTATATTTCTTTCTTTAGCGGGGTCCTTCGCGTTTTTACAAGCTTTTATTTAACTTGCAATGTATGTTTGTTCGGGTGGAATCTTACAACTCAATTTTAAGGCACTTGCCCTCAACCGATTGAGCTGAAATTTGGTATGCACGTTCAGTTCGGATGACAATGCAAGAAAAAAAAAAAAAGATTGTTTTTAAAAAGGTTTTTCGAATATATCTTATTTATAACCTATTAGCTGTTAAGGGATAGGGCTGTTTTCTATCTGACAGTACACATGGAGCCCATGATGAAGTGCCCGCATGACGGCAATAATCTCGAGTGGGGGGTGGGGGGAAGGGGGGGGGGGTCAAAATCAGCGGGTAGTAAACTCTGCCTACGTTTTTGGAGATTTACAGGCCTGATTATATATTACTTACCGGTATTATTCAATTTTTGCTTAGTAACATGCTTTCTGTTCCCTGAGACTGTCTTTCTCCGAAACTTCTTTAAACTACCCTGGATATTAGGAGAACAAAAAAGTATTTATACTCACGTATATCATTCCAAGCGCTCACAGTATCAAATGGTATATAGATATTGAGCACAAATAACATTTGTATCCATAGCGCCCCGCGTATAAACATTCTATAAATGAGAAATAAGTCATGGTTATGCTATAATAGTTCTAATATTATATTATATACGTCCACTGTAGCTAAAGTGGTATTTATTGAAATCAATAAAGACGAAATTCCTGTCGGCGATAGTGCCAAATTAAAATGAGTAGTGCGAAAACATTTTAATCAATTTTGAATGAACTGTCAATCGATTCGCACTCACAAAATTTTTATCACTGTACTATCATTGGTTGCGATGTATTATTGAAGATTAAATTAGCATTTTTCTCTAAATAGGACGGCTAATAATTGTACGGAAACAGACGATTTCAGATGTAATTTATTATTTTCAGCGTACCATAAAATAACTTTCATGAGGGCAGACTGTTTTTTAAAGAACGTACCTATTTAATCTTTCATTTTTACCATTTTTCACCATCACCAAATGTGAAGCAGAGGTTAGCAATACAAAATTGTGAGAATAATTCTAAAATAATTTTATGTTAGTTTACAATTTAAGAAGGTCCATCAAATAAAGTAAATTTAAAGAACGATTTTATGAATAAACTTCCTTTACAAATCTAAGAACATTAAGCGTTATTCTAATCTAGCTTACTTTGATTATGGTACGTTTCAATCAGAGTTCTGTATCATAATTAACCAGTACACCGAAGGTATAAAGTGAAAGTACTTACGTCCTTTTTATTAATAATGTAGATTCAGATGAATTATTTTGGCTATTATAATCCTTTGCATCACACGTTGATTGATTACTGAATACAACTTTTTAAATCAAAAAAACTCGGTAAACATTCTCACAGTGAAAACGTATCGTAGACTGTAACCTCTTGAGAATTTAGATAATGTATTAAATGTTCCTATGCCAATCACAGCCGCGCGTCTCGATGGTTTCAATTGAAATAAACGGTAGTATGTACTGATCACATTAAGCGGCGTAAATTATTCTTCATGTGCACATTTAACTGCTAACAAACATTATTATTAACTAACCAGCTACATGAGAACGCCAATATTTGCAATATAGCTCTTTCCATTGCAGTTTTTCAAATTAAGAATAACAATACAACCGATTTATTACCTGAGTCTAGGTGTATGTGTATATGTTCAGGTAATGAATCAATTTGTTAACGACAATAAAGTTACATCGTTAAAATTTGGGTACGTATTCTAACAGCTAATAAGTCACAATGCAAAATCAGTAATATTTTTTACTGTTCTGAGGGTGTAATAGACTGCATATTTTTTATTGATGGATTGATCACAGTGTTCTTCGAAAATAATAACCGCAAAATTTAACATGATTATTTTTCACTGTAATATTATTATGTAGACTCTACCTAAACTCTATAATCTGTAATGCACTGAGTATTTTATATGTGTGAAGTCCTTTCATCAAGATACACCAGTCTATAAGGAAAGGATAAGCAGGAGATTTCAACCAGATTCAAAATGCATGCTTGAATGACACCAGTCTAAAAAGACCACATTACACTAACAAAAACGAGTATTTTTTTGAATTTCCAATAAATCATAATAGATTCCCTTAAGATGGTCAGTCATATGAGAAGAATAACAACAATTCATTTCCCAAGTAGATATAAAAAAAATTAGACCTACAAGTTTTCCGCTGACTGTTGGGATTTCATTTTTTTATATTGTTTACCCAAATATAGATAAGCTAGTAGGATACATTATTCGTAGGCTAGGACAGTTATATTTCGAGACACTTATCTTGGGCCTAAGTTGGAAGACAAACGAGGCCCTGGCTGTTTGCTTTGTGGTTTTGATCTCTTCCACCGCCATAGCACCCCGTGATATCCTCAAAGGACACCCAAGAAAAGTGTGCTGCGCGTATAGAACAAATTTAAGGTCCAAGATATATGTCTTGAGCAATATCTAGCATTGGTCTCATACCCCTTGGGTTTTCCCCCCATACCGGGGGCGAGTCGGCGATCGCGTGGTCCCCTCCCGAAGAGGGCCAGACCGAGAGGAATGACCCTGGGTCAGCCGATGTGCGAGTAGCGAGACAACCTCACCTTCGGCCTAGCACATCGACCCACAGACGGCGTGCGGTTTAGTCGGTTCGAGCCCGACATAACCTCCCCCTCCGGCTACGGAGGGAGGGGTATCCATGGGGATTTCCCGCACGTAAAAAAACCCCTTGGCTTATCCAACAGTTATAAATGGGTCGCGATAAATGCATCAAATATTTTTAAGTTCTCAGTTTGTATGTAGCAGTAGGTACTCTGGAATGCAAGCCTCTATAAATGTATCTGAGCTACTTGACTCATGTGTCCAATTCACAAACAGTTAATACGAATGAATTACGTCCATGGAGAAGGAAATCATATTCTGTTCTCCGTGATTACGTCTGTCTTCACGATCACGATTTAAAATACTTACAAGGCAGTCAGGACGATCTTTTGTTTTTTGTTTCTCCTTTTTTAGTTCCTAATTTTTTTGCATAATATAGTTATGTGTATTCTACTTAATTAGCTGTACATATTTTAAGCTACGTTTCATGTAATATTTTATAATTTATGTTTAATGGATCTAATAAAGAAGTCTCAAGTTCGTATTAAACTATATTCATCAAACAATAGCTGACCCGGGAAACTTCGTACCGCCTCAGAATCAATAAAAAAAAATTGCTATTTCCCATATTTTCTCATTGTTTAAACCATCCCTGGACATCCACGAATATTTCAAAACTAAAATTAGCCAAATGGGTTCTGCCGTTCTCGAGTTTTAGAGAGACTATAGAATTGTAATTCATTTTTACTTATATATATATATATATATATATAATTTTATTTTATTTAACACACTAGTTACTTACTCATAATCAATTTTCGGTTTTAGACACTTGAAGGTACATAGTTCCATATAAGCAACTAGCGATCCGCCCCGGCTTCGCACGGGTGGTAAAAACGTTCTCGTGGAAATCCAATATACCTAGCCTATGTTACTCAGGGTGAATGTAGCTTTCCAATGGTGAAGGAATTTATGAAATTCGCACTGCAGTTTTTGAGTTTATTCATTACAACATACAAAAACACAAATCTTTCCTCTTTGTAATAGTAGTGTAGATGTAGAAGTTTAGATAGTGTAGACAAACATTTTCCGTAGGAGGCGTGCCCGTCCCGCAGACTCGGAGCCCCGATTGGCGGAGCTTCATGAGGGATACAGGGAGGCCCGGAATGCCCTCCGAGCGGAGATCAAGCGGTCAAAGGCCGCTTGTTATCGGGAGCTCCTGGAGACACTGGAGCGGGACCCATGGGGGTGGCCTTACCTTATGGTAAGAGAAAAGTTGCGCCCCCGGGCCCCTCCGCTGACCCAGGTGCTCGAACCGGCTCTGCTCGGAGGAGTGGTAGTCCCTGTTCCCGGCGCGAGCGGAACATGTTCCGCCGCAGATGACTCCGCCGCCTCGGTCGCCTACGGCGCCCAGTGTGGTGATTGACGACGAAGTGCCCGAGGTCACTTGGGTAGAACTAAAGCTGGCGGTGCGAAGGCTCAGAGCCAAGAAAAACACCGCCCCGGGACCCGACGGCATTCCAGGCCGCGCGTGGGTCCTAGCTCTAGGCGAAGACGGCCTCGAACCCCGACTGAGAGGGTTCGCGTACGGTGCCACCGTCACGTGTTATGCGGATGACACGCTGGTGACGGTGAGCGGGGCTACGCACCGTGAAGCGACCCTGAGGGCCACTACCGCGGTTGCTCAGGTCGTCGACAGGATTCGGCGGCTGGGTCTCGAGGTGGCTCTGCACAAGTCCGAGGCCATGTTCTTTCATGGCCCTCGGCGCAGGCCAGGCCCGGGAGCCAGCCTAACAGTGGGAGGCACTCCCATCGACATCAAGCCCCGGTTGAAATACCTGGGGCTCGTGCTTGACGGTCGATGGGACTTCGGACAGCATTTCCGAAGTCTGTGCCCCAAGTTGGTGCTCACGGCGAATGCCTTGGCCGGCTGTTGCCCAACTTGAAGGGCCCAGAGGCCTCCTGCAGGAGACTTTACGCGGGTGTCGTGCGGTCCATGGCCCTATACGGGTGCCCCGTGTGGGCGGACACCCTGGAGGCCAGATTCGTGCCTCTGCTCCGTACGGCGCAGAGCACGATGGCCTCCAGGGCCATCAGGGGATACCGCACGATATCCTTCGAAGCGGCGAGTCTCCTGGCCGGATCGCCACCGTGGATCCTGGAAGCGAGGGCCCTTTCGGCACTTAAGTTCCGAAAGGAGGCGCGGGAGCGGGGATTCGATCCCGAGCCCGAGCATATTCGGGCCGAGAAATCCCGGCTCCATCAGGTCATGGTGGACGGCTTGGGCAACCACGCGCAGAGCATGCCGTGATTGCGGCGGTAGGGCCCATCATAGGGGAGTGGCTAGAGAGGCCACACGGTAGCCTCTCGTACCGTCAGACGCAGATTATCACCGGGCACAGTAGCTTCGGGCGGTATCTGCATCTGATGGGTATAGAGCCAACGCCCGAGTGCCATCACTGCGACGCGAGCGTGGACTCGGGGCTGCACTCGCTCACCGAGTGCCCGGCGTTTGAGACGCCGAGGCGGGAGCTTGAGGCTACCCCTCCAGCTCCGGAGGGGTGGGTATCCGTGGGGATTTCCCGCACGTAAAAAAAAAAGTGTAGACAAACATACAAACATACAAATCTTTCCTCTTTATAAAAGTAGTGTTGATGTAGAAGTGTAGATAAGTACCCCTAAAATTATAAACACAAACAATTTCAACAAACTCGAATACTAAAACAGCGAAAACTAGAATTATTTGCAACGCTTTCCCCGATTTTCTCCTGGCTACAAAGTCACCTTTGAAATTCTTACCTATCATTCCAAACTTGGTTGGGATTGGTTCTCCAGTCTAACTGTGATCCGGCTGAACTTCGATATTTTCCGTACGACCTCTACGACCAATAGGCGATATTGTAATTCTGTAGTTAGACTAACATATTTGTGTTGTAGCAGTCGCGTTTACAACCGCCACACCGACACCCGCGTAGTCTCCTGCAGGAGGCCTCTGGGCCCTTCAAGTTGGGCAACAGCCGGCCCAAGGCATTCACCGTGAGCACCAACTTGGGGCGCAGACTTCGGAAATGCTGTCCGAAGTCCCATCGACCGTCAAGCACGAGCCCCAGGTATTTCAAACGGGGCTTGATGTCGATGGGAGTGCCTCCCACAGGAGCACTCCGGGGAGTGTTGACAGAAAAAAACTTGGCCAATATACATAGTCTGGCCATAAATACTATTAAAAATAAGAAATACACAAATATAAAATAATTTCAAATATAAAAACCTTATTCGAAGTGGTCTCCATTGGCTGCAATACAGTCCTTTAAACGTTGAGGCCAGTTATCAATAGAAGCACGCACTCTTTCCATGGGAAAATGCTTCACTGCCAATCGTGTATATATATATTTTTATTACTCCAAATTGTCATGGCGTTTAGAGCAAGCCGTACTCATAATCTAGCGGATTAAGATCGGGACTCTGATGAAGTCCGAAACGTTCACTTCCAACCAAGACTGCATGGACCGAGCTTTATGACCCGGCGCTGAGTCCTGTTGGAAGGAGCATACTTGGTTTTTAAACATGGTGTTGTTAAGGGGCTTAACAACCTTCTCAAGAATGGTATCTTGATACACTTGTGCCGATGTTTTGATACCTCTTTCATAAAAATATGGCTCAGTCACTCCTTCATAGCTAACACCCCACCAAACCATCACTAAAATCGGATAATGCCCACGTTGCACTCTGTCCACTAATTGCAAAGCTTCATAAGAGCTTTGAGCATAAATACGGTCATTTTGTTTGTTAAAATGTTTCTCAATTGTAAAGATTTTCTCTTCCTTAAACTTTTTTTTCTGTGACCTCCCTTTGCGTACCACTTCAGTAGGTGTTTCGATTTTACCACCCTATTCTTTTTAAAATTATCAGTTAAAAAATGACCAGTGCGTCTCTTACCTCTAGGCTGCAAGTCCTAAGTCATCTTTTAAAATACGCGACATGGCTCTGGGAGCTATCTTCATCTCCCGAGATAAAATATTTTGCTTTCGGACAGGATTTCTTCGAATTCTTTCCCTTACTACTTTGACCACAATTTTTGTGCGAACACTACGAGGATGGCCAGATCTTTTTCTGTCACAAACAGAGGAGGTCTCATTTACACAAGCATTTAACTAATACCAAACCTACCAAACTTAATGAACAATCGTATAAAAACGACAGATTCCAAATTCAAATGCATTCAATATCTTTCTTATATTTAATTGTAACTGTATTTATGGCCAGACTGTGTAACTATGTAGAATGTGTATGTGCTAATATGTAGATACTTATATACAGAGACTAGTATTTTGTGCGGTGCGCGAGCTGCAAGCAGCTCGAGTGTTATGTGCAGCGCTCTATTTTGTTTATTTATTCAACACATTATTGGGTATAAGTTCATAGAACGAAATGTTTGAGATTTTGCTTATTAGTCTCCTTTGAATAAACGGGTAAACATGGGGGATATTTTAAATATTGAGAAATAGTAAACGCACATAATTATTGTGTTTATAATGTAATGCAGGTTGTGGTTACGTGTTTAATATCTGAATCTATTTATAGCTGTGTCTCAATTAGAAGGGTTAATATAATACTATTGTTGGCCAAATTTGGGCTAATGAGAAGCGATTTTGTATACCACTTCATCAAAGACGATAAAGAAACAATAGACAGACAATCTCATTCGAAATTTGGTCCGGCGGGAAAAGCTCAAAATCTGTATTATCTGAAGATGTCGCCATTGGTAGGTACGTGTTTAAAATAGCCCGAAACATTTTATTTACGCACACAAACGCTGTGAATATTTGAAGTTGTCAAACGTCTCATCATAATGTCATCCACGTAAACGGCCAGAATCGCAAGTTTTCTTTCAAAATGATCGAACGGGTTTTCTTTCAAAATACTTCGCGATTGCAACTGAGAGTATGCTTAGATCTTTAAAACTACTATCACTTTAATACATAGAGTGATTTAAGAGAGAAATAAAAATTAGCTGTTCCATACAAAAAGTTCGGCGACTCCCGATAAAATGTATGGGACAGCTGATTTTTTTTCTTGATTTCAGGGTTGGTCCCATAGTTAAAGTTGTTCATAATGATGAGTACAAAGACCCCGCTTTGGCTTCGGGAGCGTTCCCCTTACACCCATATAGCCAGACGTTATCTCTTGTTCGTCTTATTATTATTCTATCACAGTTAAATATGCTTTACAAGTTTTTGAGTAACAATCGACAGTTATAAAAATAATGTAGTTGGCGTAGTACATATTCCCTACTAGGGAACCACTAAAATAACGTGGTTAGGTGAGTAAATCAGGTAGATCGCTACAATTTTAACTTTTGTTCCGGCCTCCGGACGCTCGAAAGTAAAAATTGGGCCACCATATTGGATTTTTTTTCTAAAATTCAAAACCAGAAACCCCGATTTACTCGAAAATGACACCCATGTCGCCATGATGTTAAAGATGGCGGATGAAAAGCCACTATGCTGGCCGCCATCTTGAATTTCTTGACATTTCGGATTTTTCCCATACTCAGCTGCCGTGTCTACACTTTTGCCGTACATGATCTATTCCGCCCAGTATTCCTTCTAAGAGAACAATTCTGTCCATGATTGAATCAGTGGCAAATGCATCCGCCATCTTGAATTTCGAACCAAGTGTGAAACTATAAAAATACAACAGGATACTGGCAACAATACTGTATAATAAAATTTTTGATATTACAATTTTCGTAGAACAAACTATCCTTTCAAAGTCGGCTCTACCCAAAAATAAAAAGTTGGACTATTTCTTGATGCTGCCAGTTAGAAGAAATAAAATTATTAAATGTCATTAAAGAGGATACAAACTATCTTGCCATATAAAATTTGATTTAAAAATATTGTTAATTCCATGTTTCAGGTTTTTCGGGAAAATCTCGTAAATTTCTCGAAAAATCAGGTAAATGTTTCAATCTAGCGACACATCTTAAAGGCCCACACGACCGACCCATACAAAACATAATGCTCCGGTGTTGCCAACTGTCTCAAAAATAGATTTAATTTTCATAGAAATTTCATCGTTTTACAAAATGACTCCCCGAGCATTCGCCATCTTGTTTTTATTTATGACATATTTTTCTCTAAATAGGTACTCAAGGATACTGGCAAGACTACTAATAAAAAATTTGCAACATTCATAAAACAAACTTTTTTTTTGTAGTAGGGTCTGAAAATTGCTAAATTTCAATTAAAAGAAATTGATCCGCCATCTTGGATTTTTCAACTTTTTTTTCAAAAATTCAAAATCATAAGCTTTGATTTACTCAAAAATGATACCCATGTTGCTATTTCATCAAAAATGGCGGAGAAACGACCACCATGTTGGCCGACATCTTGAATTTTTTGACATTTCGGATTTTTCCCATACCTTAGCTCTCTCTACATTTTTCCCATACATCATCCATATCCCCCATTACTCCTTCTAGGAGAACAATTGTGTCAGTGAGGGAGTTAGTGGTAATCGACTTATATATAATATAAAATAATACATAATAAATATATATAATATAATATATAATACATATAATAAATAAATATATATAATATAATACTATAATATAATATAAACTATAATATAAAGCTATATATAATATAAACCACGGGGCTTTGTCCGCGGCCTGGATTGACTACAAGAAGGCCTATGATTCGGTGCCTCACTCATGGCTGAGGAGGATCTTAGAGTTGTATAAAATCGATGCAGTTCTAAGAAACTTCCTCAGTGCGTGTATGGGGCAGTGGACCACAGTCCTTCGTCAACCGGGCGGCGGGGAGATCTCCGCTGACCCCCAGGACTCCATAAGGATTGAGCGGGGCATCTTCCAGGGTGACTGCCTGAGCCCGCTTTGGTTTTGCCTAGCACTGAATCCTCTCAACAATTTGCTGAGAGATTCAGGTCTAGGCTACCGGCTTCGGAGAGAGGGTGAGGTTATTAGTCATCTGCTGTACATGGATGACCTCAAACTTTTCACACCGAAACTACCTGACCTGGTGGAGCTGCTGAAAATCACGCAGGTTTTTAGCAACGCCATTGGTATGGAATTCGGTATGGATAAGTGTGCGGTCTTACATGTGCAGCGGGGGAAAGTTGTGAATTCTACGAATTTGCAACTTTCTGAGACTATGACTCTCAGATCTCTTTCTGAAACCGAAACAGATAAGTATCTCGGTATGTCAGAGTCTTTGGGTATCTCAGTAGTGGATATCAAGAGATCGGTGAAGGAACGCGTCTTCTGCCGCTTCACGAAAGTACTCAACAGTCTTTTGTCGGGCGGCTTCAACGGTTGGGTGATGCCTCTACTGACTAACTCTTTTGGCATACTGAAATGGACTCAGACTGAGCTGGACGCCCTGGATAGAAAGGTCCATCAGCCGCTTACCACTCATCGCATGCTACACCCGCGCTCGTCTGTGATGAGACTGTACATCCCACGGAAGTGGGGAGGTCGAGGCTTTTTAAATGCCAAGAATCTCCACAACCGTGAGGTGTGCAGACTCAGGGATTATTTCCAGAGCAACGAGTGCGGGATGCATCGTGATGTGGTGGCAGTAGACAAGGGTCTCACTCCGCTCTCCTTGGCGAACGAGAATTGGCGCAGACCGACGGTACTGAGCGTCACGGACCGCAAGACCGTATGGGAGGGCAAGGAGCTACACGGAAGATTCTATCGAGCCTTAACAGGGCCCGATGTGGACCTCCTGGCCTCGGTCAACTGGCTACGCTTCATGGACCTCTTTGGGGAAACTGAAGGGTTTGCCTGTGCAATTGCTGACGAGGTCATAATGACGAATAACTATCGGAAATATATCCTGAAGGACGGTACGGTCGACATCTGTCGGGCATGCCACCGTCCAGGAGAGTCACTCAGGCATATTATTTCCGGTTGTTCTCATCTGGCCAATGGCGAGTACTTGCACATGCATAACCTAGTGGCCAGGATCATCCACCAGCAACTTGCTCTTCGATATGGCCATGTTAAGTCTGAGGTGCCGCACTATCGGTACACACCGGTGTCGGTTCTTGAAAATAGTCATGCATTGCTCTACTGGGACCGCTCTATTATCACAGACAGGACTATTGCTTGCAATAAGCCTGATATCGTGGTGATCGATCGGCCCCAGCGCCGGGCAATGATCGTTGACATCACCATTCCGCATGACGAGAACCTCGTGAAGGCTGAGAAGGACAAAATCAGCAAGTACCTTGACTTGGCTCACGAGGTAACCGCCATGTGGGATGTTGATTCAACGATCATTGTCCCGATAGTCATTTCGGCGAACGGGCTGATAGCGAAAAGCCTCGACCAACACCTCAAGAGGCTCTCGCTAGATGGTTGGGTCAAGGGTCAGATGCAGAAGGCGGTCACATCCTCGACACGGCACGTATTGTCCGGAGGTTTCTCTCTCTCTGACTCCGACCACCGGTAGCTTGGGCCCTGCCCCGCTATTGGTGGCCTTCTATTTTTTATATTTTTAAATAGATGTTTTCTTTTTAATATGTATTTAAAAATGTAATTTATAAGTTGTTTTTAAATGAATAAAGATATAAATAATAATATCATATGTGAATAGTAAAAATTGATGAATTGCCATTATTTGGAGGTAGGATACGACCTTATTTCCATCCAATTGAGCAGTCCGGCTGTGGAAGTACCTTTCTCTCCGCCCTACAGAATGCCGTCCTACAGAATACAGCGGATAATAACCTCCTGTTGTGTTTTCGATGGTGAGTGGGACAGCCAGAGCTCACTGGATAGTTTTTATGCTGTCAGTGGGAAGACCAAAAGCTTGCCCTGCTTTGCATTCTACACTGACGGCACAGAAACTCCCTGTGCTTACAGGGTTGGCAGCATGAGTGTGACTCCGCTGGTGTTGCTCAAGTCCATAGGCCACGGTAACCGCTTTTAATCAGATGGGCCGTGTGCTAGTCTGTCATGTCAGTGGTATAAAAAAAAAAACAAGTTTTTTCCATCTCAAAAACATTTTACGAATTCAATCTTATCTAGACCTAAATTGCCTGCCTAATTGTATCTAATTTAGTCGATGGTAAAACAACTTTGTTACCGGACACGTTAATCAATAAGATTATGTTAATGCTTAAACATTGAAAGAAACAAATGGATCTCAGCGTCTCATTGTTCTTAGTTTTATCTTTAGAGGAACATGATAACTATCCGGCAATGTTAATAAGTATTTTAATTAGGACGTTGTTTACATGCCTTTGTGAAATTAAAACTACTAAGCATTATACAATACAAACCATGTGATACGGAAGTGTCTACATAACGCGGATCAGACGTTTCAATGGCATCGTGAATGTCATTTATTATTTTGTTGTTGCATAGCATCAAGCTGTTTTATTGTCATCCTTGCGGTCGCATGCGACTTCATCACAGAGCGTGGACTACGCTTAAATGTGATGGGGCATGGGTTTTTCGTCTATATTGGGGAGCGACTGCCATCTGACCTCCCAGCCTGAGTCGTGGTTAGTGTCCAAGTGAGAACTGTTCCGGTCGCACCCATATAGACCTCCGTTTTGACCTAACGACTATTGAAAGCCGAGAGCGACTTAAGATGTAATACCATTGAGCAGTCACCCATCCAATTGGCAACCGAGCTGAAGCTGAACAGTGAGTGTACGTGGCCGCGAGCGCGAAAACTGTTCATATTTTACTAATTTTACTCTAAGTTCTACCTATATTATGAAGAAAGTCACATTTATATGCTCGAAACCCTGTGAAGTGGGGGAGGAAAGTAGTGGACCCGTCATACGCCAAGGCCACCGAGGCAATTTAATACCTTTTAGATCCCATAAGTGCTCGCCTGAGCTCTAGCATAGTAACATAGTAAGCCACTGACCTAGTCAGGTGGATACTCACCGGCTCGCTCAGGGGCTGATGCAGAACTCTTACCCAGGGCGCCTTCTCCACAGAGCTAGAGAGGTGCGTGCACAGGGAAGCTAGGGCTCCAATGAAAACAGCTGGTAGTTTAGGTGTACACACATATATTTGATAGAGTAGTACACAGAGTTACACACAGAGGAATATATAGTAGTGAAGTAGGTAGATACAGGTGACAGAAGAATATGTACAGACAAGTAGGTAGACAGACAGGCACAGAATACAGAAGATGCGTAGTGATAAGTAGGTAGACAGACAGGTACAGAATACAGAAGTGTGAGACAGAAAGAACACACACAGCAGGCACAGATAATAAGCAGATGAACACACAATATGCACATGAATTATAGAACTAGCTACACATTTAAGGTACGTGAATTCTAGTACAGGCTACTAAGCGTACTACGTTTACTTCTGGTTGGCACTACAGCTACACATTAACAGGTACACGGCGACAGTGTACTGGCCTTGGGTGATTGCGGGATGGCCTCTAGGATGTTCAGAGTAGACCGTTCGCCGATGTATACGGCTCACAGCAGCCGTTGTACCACGAAGCACGCCGTAGATAAATGTCAGAGAAGAGCGTATTCAGAGGGCACACGAGCTCAGACCAGCGACCCTGTATAAAACAGACCACTCTTAAGCCGTGAATATACATAGAGGCCCGTAATGTGCCCCAATAAATAGAGGAATACGACTTACCAGAATATCTGGGAACGAAGTTTTCACCAAACAATTTTATTACAAGATATAGACACAGAATTTATTTACTCAGAGACAGCTACGAAGATTGATATAGAAGTTCTTTTGAGGATCGGCGCAGGCCTATTTATACCCGAATCCATCGAATATTCGTGAACAATCCTCAAAATTCTGCTAATCATGCAAAAAGCTCATTAGTCCGGTCATAGACAAGCTCACGTCAGCTGACGGGGACCATAGACTATAACAGACCCGGTACGACAAATATTTATTATAATTATGACTTGTTCACGAATATGTCACAAATTCTGAGAAAGTAAGTATCATTTATTCATTATTGTTAAATTGTAAATAAAATGATAAATGAGAGCTATAAAAAAAATGGATATATGCTGTAGGACACCAGCGCCATCCACCGGTCGAGTGTGAGAACTAGAACACACCTAATCGAAGATTAGAAGTTTCACTGCCAAACAAATATGCCTAGTTCCCGTGAGACACTCTAGGTGGCTCTGGAACAAAGAAATCTATATTAGAAAACAATAAGCAAAAGTGAAAAATATCACGTTACACCACCCCCCCCCCATTAATAGTATTTCCTGCGGACACAATACGCTGGAAATACACAACAAAGAAAACAGAAAATGCTTACAATAGATATAGATAAACAGCTGGGTATTTCAAACACAAACTGACGACTATAATTACAAAACTAAGGAACATTCCTCGCACACACCTAATTATACACTGACTTGCGCAATGGTTAGGTTACATAGCTAGAGTCAAATGTCCTACAAAGAAAATGAATGTTCCCTTTATTCGCTGCAGATACACCAACACTACCAACAACTACAAGGAGCTGTGGAGAATTGAGAGGCGAAATGAGAGAGAAACACTCGGTACGGTGTATGGTGGAACCTACAATGTGACAAATTATAGTCACGTAGATACTCAGAGAGAAAACAGATATTATACAGATTAAGCATAACATAGCGCTGGTTTTATAGACTAGATAAACAGTGCTATGTAGTGGCAACATCGCTGACATTAGGTACTGGAGACGGCTCCTCCTTATACTTCAGGATGTCTTTGATATGGTACTCACCAAGATCCTTACCGTCTAAATCTGACAGCCTATATACCAGAGGGGATTGCTTGGCGGTTACCACACATTTAAGGAACTTAGGGGCTAACTTGGAAGTGAAGTTCTTTGCTTTGTTTGACAGGTAGAACGTGCGTTTGTACACGATTTGTCCTACTTTCAGCTCCACATGCCTTTTTCTGAGGTTGTAATACTTTTCATTACGCTGGTGGGCAACGTTCAAATGTTTCCTCACCTGGTCGTAGATGCGTTGTATTTCTCTCAGTTTGACACCAAAGGCTGATGGATCGTCCACAGCGACAGAAGCCGGGTGGCACGCAATGTCTGACTGCCTGTATAGAACTCCATCTCCAATGAACTCCCTACCATGCACCAGAAAGTATGGGGTGAAGCGAGTTGCTTCGCTAACCGCAGTGTTCAGAGCGCACTGTACTTCAACCAAGAACGAGTCCCATGCTTTGTGTTGTGACTTCACATAGCACGAGATCGCTTGGACAACATTGCGAATAGCTCTTTCCGCCTGATTAGTCTGGGCATGATACCTAGGGTTATAGTATATATTGGGTACATTATATTTAGTTAGTAGATCCTTAAAAGGCTTACTTACGAACTGAGGACCATTATCCATGTAAATAGTTTTACATACTCCATGAACAAGAAATACACTCTTCTCTATGAATCTCGCGACCACAGCGCCTGTGGCAACCCGAATAGGGCACAACATGACGTATTTACTAAAATAGTCGGAGACCACGATCAGGTGCACGTTTCTATTACTTGAAGTAGGAAAGGGACCAAGTAGATCGACAGAGATAGCTTCGAAAGGCTTCGACACCCGCTTCGGGCTACCCATGAGGCCAGGACGAGACGTGTTTACGGGCTTGTACTGCTTACAGACTTCACACTTCCCGACATATTGTTTGACGTCCTCGTACATTTTGGGCCAATAATAATTTAGGGCTAACCTTTTGTGTGTCTTCCAAACACCACCATGAGCACTAAGTGTGTCATCATGGTACTTAGAGAGCAGGGACAGGCGATCCTCCTGGGGTACCACCAACTTCCAGTCGAAATCTGAAGTCAGAGAGTATTTATTCTTAGAAAATCTATATAAAAGGTTGTCACGAATGTCAAAATTCGGCAACTTCCTAGGGTTCTTCCGCACACTGTTCATGGTGTGGATATACCAAGGGTCTTTAGAGGAGGCAGCATCTAGCGAATCAATCGTTATACGAGACAGAGCGTCAGGTACAACGTGATCTTTACCCTTCCGATGTTCAATGTCAAAATCGAATTGACTTAGCCTCATGCTCCAACGCGCTAAACGACCCGTAGGGTTTTTCAGCTTATGGAACCACAGTAAAGAGGAGTGATCCGTGACGACTGTACACTTCTGGCCCTCGACGTACTGTCTGAATTGTTCTAAGGCGAAAATCACGGCCAGAAGTTCCCGCTCAGTTGTGCTGTAGTTCACCTCGTTCTTGTTGAGAGAACGGCTGCAGTAGGCGATGGGGTGTTCAACTCCATCGTGAGTTTGTGTCAGCACAGCAGCAACTGAAAATGCGGACGCATCACTGAGAATACGGAAAGGCAACTCAAAGTTAGGCATCTTCAATATAGGGGCAGAGACCAAAGCTGACTTGAGAAGATTGAAGGACTGTTCCGCTTCGGGTGTCCATTCGAACTTAACATTCTTAGACGTTAGTTTACACAGAGGTTTACTAATCTTAGAGAAATTATTGACAAAACGACGATACCAGCCGGCCATTCCCAGAAACCTCTTAACCTCCTTTGGGTTAGTAGGTGTAGGATAGTTGAGAATAACCTCAACTTTACCAGGGTCAGTCCGAAGGCCGTGTTTGTCCACATAATACCCCAGGTATTTGAGTTCACTCCGACAAAAGTGAGACTTTTTCATGTTAATAGTTAGGCCAGCATCCTTGAGTCGCTGATAGACTCTATGTAAGAGCTCTACATGCTCCTCAAAGGTACTGGACACACAGACTATGTCGTCCTGAAACGCAAATACCCTGTTGTCGAACTCAGGACCAAACAGACGGTCCATTAGGCGCTGCATCGTGGCGGCAGCTCCAACGAGTCCAAAACACATGGTATTGTAATGAAACAGCCCCCTACGGGGAACTGTAAAGGCAGTCTTCTCGGCGGACTGCAGAGAGTCGAACGGAATCTGCCAGTAGGCCGCACTCAGATCTACAGAGGATAAATATTTAGCATTATTCAGATGGTCCAAGATTTGATTAATGTACGGTAAGGGATAGGCGTCACTTTTTGACACAGAGTTGAGCTTGCGAGAGTCCAAGCACAACCTGAGTTCGCCGTTCGCCTTCTCCACCATGACCACTGGAGAATTCCATGCGGACTGAGACGGGGACACTACTCCCATCTCTAGCATTCGGTCCAACTCGGCTTCCAGGGCTTTCTGTTTGAGAGGAGAGAGCGGGTAGTAACGCTGTTTGATTGGCTTACTGTCACCAGTGTCAATGACATGATGTTCAAGTGTAGTCCGACCTAAACCCACCTTATCCGTGTTCAAAGAGTCAAACTTTTCAATGATCTCGTTGATTACACCCCTTTGTTTAGTAGTCAGGTTGCTGTAATCCTCGAGGCCACTGTTAAGAGACACAGACTCGATAGGATTATTGTCACTAAAACCATCAAGACTGATGTTTTGTGAAATTAGTTTATCACCTAGCTTAAATTGCTGCCAAAAATCCACTCCAAATATCATGGAGGTGGTGATTCCCGGAACAACATAGAATTTGATAACTCGGATAACCGAATTATACTCAATAGGTAGAGAAATACAACCCAGACATTGCACATATGAGCTGTCGGCAGTTGTAATGCGAAAGGCAGGGTTGATACTTTCAAGATCAAAACCCAGTTCCAAGAAGATACGGTGCGCTCCCTTTCCTAGTATAGAGCAAGAGGCACCGGAATCCAGAAGGCCTAAGACATTTAAATTTAATACTTTAACAACTAGATACGGTCTAACATCGTTATCCCGTTTAGTAAACAGGACCCTATCAGAAATAGACTCAGATACAGAGTGATGTATAGAGTTCACAATAAGGCCCTGGCTTACGCGTTTTTTGGCTTACCAGTACATTTTGAGCAGTCTGGTGTCTTGACTCCTTTGAGACCGCACCGGAAGCACACCAACTCTCTCGACTGGGTGCAGTTGTATGCAGCGTGCCCGCTTTCGCCACACCGGAAGCATTTGCGTTCGTTGGAGGTAGATGGCGTCTCGACTGCAGACACCTGCTTAGGGGGCCTTTGCACGCCTTTGGTCTTGTGCTGGTGTAAATCAGACGAAATCTCAAATTTGTCCAAAATAGGCTCACGGAAAGCGTCCGCCCTTGTACGCGCAAGCTCCAGACGTTTACCTAGACGTCTCAGATCATCAATAGAGTTGACATCATGCAAGGCCAATTCCTTCATGTAGTCTGGTCTAATATTGTGCATGAGAATGTCCAGCTGTTCCTCACTGGGCATTTTACACGACAACCTTGAGAACATAGCCTGCATTGTACATAAGTAGCTAACCAAGGACTCAGAGCGGGATTGGCTACGCTGTCTAATCTCATTTCTGAGACGATAATCATAGTCAGGAATATCGAATGTATCTCTAAGCTCACCAATAAGGTCCTCATATGAGATGAAATTAGTTCTATTTGTACGGAACCAAGACAAAGCTGGTCCGTCCAACAGGTCAGAGAAAGCCAGAAGGAGTTTAGACTTAGAGACCTCCCGTGCACATCTAAGTTCTTCTAATCTCTCTAAAAACACGCGCACACAAGAGGAACCATCATATTTTAAGTTAAAAGAACATAGGTTAACGGGACGTTCCCTATACACTATGTTGTCAGACGTGGAACAAGATTTACCAGAACTAGCTCGTACCGAGCGGTCCTCCCTCACTGCAGGTGAAGTGTACTGTAATCACCCCGGTCCTATATCACGTCACCAAGATGTAATGTCCTGGTCACGCGGGACCAAATTGTAATAAACACTGCCTTAACCATAGTAATCCTGGTGAGCGGCAGCAAATTGTACCGTGATCTTGCGTCACAGCACCAATACGTAATAAAGCGGTGGTCATACCCGCAGCATTTCACCACACTAAATAAATCGTCTATATTGTTAATTCTACTTTGGCCAATGATCGTATAATGGTCAGAAGGAGACCCTAGATGAGCCCGCATATCCCGGATCCTATAGAGTTCTAGGAATGCTGGTATTTATATAATGAAACATTACTATACAATTACTTAATTCTACCCCCACTTACTTTAACTGATTTATGTTAAGGTACAACAATTTCTCAATGAATAAGTCTTTCACAAATAATTTTCTCACAAGCAACCTACAACCGTACTATATCCTAACACTGCCCTAATTACTACTACTGTGGCAAACAACCCGAATAACTTTATTGATCTAACTTTTTACATTGTCGACTTAGTGTTGCAAGCCTAACACTGCCCTAATTACTACTACTGTGGCAAACAATCCGAATAACTTTATTGATCTAACCTTTTACATTGTCGACTTAGTGTTGCAAGCCTAACACTGCCCTAATTACTACTACTGTGGCAAACAACCCGAATAACTTTTGCTCCCCATAGGCATATACTTTGAATTTGTTAGTTTTTGTTTCCCCGTTGGCGTATACTTTGAATTTGTTAGTTTTGTTTCCCCGTTGACACATACTTTGAATTTGTTAGTTTTGTTTCCCCGTTGACACATACTTTGAATTTGTTAGGTTTTGTTTCCCCGTTGACACAGGCTCCACCAATCGCCGTGTGCAGTGGGATACTACCAACTTTAAATATCCCCCCTCTATCCTTTTGTAAGCACGTAGCCCCAAATGGAACTTACGCGCCTTTAGAGAGTAGGATAGCCGACTCGCATTCTCCCTCCCCCAATATCTGAATCCAGACAAATGTATACGTCTAATTAGACTTGAATTAGAAAGGCGTTGCCAATTAATTCTAATTCAAGATAAGATTATTTCTTTCACAATATTGTCAAAACATAGTATGACTAGTACAGATTCAATGAATAGTTTCATGTCGTAGCGCGGTCTGATGACCAATCCATCAAATGAGATTCTGTGTCCGAAATAGGATCTTTAACATGTCAGAACTGACTCATGCTTGTCACGTGCATAAACGAGATCGATATAGTGTCCCTGGTGTAGAAGACAGCCATATCTAGGGTCAATTGCCCAAATCAATTAAGGTTCGATACAAGTTCCAAATTAGGAAAGCGCTCTGCTAAGGTGAGCTAGATGTACCTCGCCAAAATGATTCCTCGGCTACGACGCTCCGAGTAATAAGTATTATTTATAGCATAGTATTTTATTCAAAGTCAATTGGTAGATCAGTCAAACAAACTTCTCATTTCGGAATAATTTCCATTACGAATTTGATTAATTATGATGTGGGTGGATTTAAAATATGTTATGCCACCAATCCAAGTTTCATTGAGACCATACTAAGTCAGTTGCTAGGCAAGTAGAACATTAGCAACGCGGTCCAACGACGGCTCGCTTATAGGTCTAATCCGAATACAACGAACGCCTACTAAAATATACAACACGATAGCTCGTATACAATTTACTCAAATCACGATTTCACCACGGCATTAACGCACGAAAAACCTTAACTAAATCAATCACAAGCATCACCAAGGAATGATATGTCACATCACCAAGCAAAGGCCCGATTAGCTCAGAACCGTTACAATACTAGTCCTTACTAATACACTTCCTAACCTATTCCCATTGTGTGAGTGCCTACTCTACCCCCAACTTAGAACTTCTGTTCAACCAAAACTAGGTGTAACGTCACCTTATTTACATTTAAACGTGTGGTGTGTTGTGAGCCTATCATGTATTGATGGTATTCCATCAACACTCCTGCTCTGCTATGGGTGCAAGCTAGTTAGGCTTGACTGGCCTATCCTCATAACTGTGTGCTTGCTCCAGTCCACGAGCCGAAGCTCAGGGATGTGAACTGAAACCCTAACGAGATAATAGTTAGTGTATATATAAATAGATATATAAGACTGAACTGCGAGCTCTGTAAGTTCTGATCCAGGCCCAATTGGACGGTTCCACTTCGACGGTACCTACCCATCACAGAACAAACAGTCACCCACATTCAGGAAGCTTTTCCGATCCCGTTTCCACAGGTAAAATCGGAATGCCGCCCGCTTCAAAGGTTACCGGCCCCTAGCTATTCAGATAAATATGGAGTTGTTGCCACCGTTAGGTATCCCTCCATAACCAGGCACATCGCCATGGGTTTCCTACGGGAGAACTAGCTAAAACACCGCAGTGCTACCCTCAACTACTAACATAACAAAAGATGATAAAACGACAGCAATGACTTTACGAATGCACTGCCAGACTCAACAGCACAAGACAGTAATAATACGCATACATTTACACGTACTATCCCTGCCCAATGTAAGGTGTCTTCATTTTCGTAAAGGCCCTAAGTCCTGCTCCGATCGCGACCCATCCCAATATTCGACGCGAGAACTAGCCTACCCCACGCCCTAGTCGTAACAAATCTTAATCGCGCACCCTTGTACGTATCACGCCCAACCACACACAAAATCAAGATTTACAATTAATTTCAACAATTTCAACATAATAAAGATGATAAAACGACCGTAAGGACTTTACGAATGCACTGCCAGACTCAACAGCACAAGACAGTAATAATACGCATACATTTACACGTACTATCCCTGCCCAATGTAAGGTGTCTTCATTTTCGCAAAGGCCCCAGGTCCTGCTCCGATCGCGACCCATCCCAATATTCGACGCGAGAACTACCCCACACCCCAAGGTTTACAATAAATTTCGACAATTTATAATTTTTACAGAATTATAAAACTCTCGGCGGTACATTGGAAAAACTCTAAACTGTTCGCGTTAAACAAAGATAGCTAGTAATTCGTTTATTACACAACACCGGCAACAATTTCATATAATTCACAAAAGGAATTTAACACTATTTCTTTACAACGATAGAAATATATAACTTACAAAGACAGTCCGCCGAGCCGTACCCCTTTTAGCTATCTGGATCGAATGAATGACGAAAAAAAAGTGCCCCCCGCCTCCAGAAGACCCATCTTTTAAAGGCGAGGTCTCCCTTCTCTAAACTAACCTCGCCGTTTCTAGAACTACACATCATCCTTCATCCAATCGTGAGCTATTTCCGGCAAGCCGCCTCAGCGAATTTGCTCCTTTTTTTATAAAAACTCCTTAATTCATATGATTGGAATAAGAATAATCCAAGATAATGTCTAACTAATTTTCCAGTTAATTATTCGTATACTAATATTTAGAATTCGCGACTAGTGCAATATCACAGAAAATGCAGCCAATAGAGATTCCTGGTTACATCAACCGCAGGATCAGTAGCAGTTGATGTTAAATCTTATTTCAATTTTTTTTTTACGGATAATCTTACGTTATTTCGCTACCAATAAGACAAACATGGAATTTAATTATTTACAATAAAGGAAATGGCTCAATCGCAGCGCCATCTAACATCCCTCTTAAGTACCACACCCATTTTTTTGAATTTTGAATTTTAGCTCCATCTACCCATCTAATTGTGAACTACTTCCACTTACCAACTGCAGTCCGTTACATCCCGACCCCCGAATCTTTATGAAGGTACATTCCTTTTTTTTTTTATGACCGGAATAAAGATTCTACTAATTTTAATACAGAACAATAAAAGACAACCTGATTTAAACCTCACACGGGCTGCAAATCGAGGTGAAGATACTTCTTTACCCACAGGCCCCCTTTTTTTTTGTATATTTCCCGCTTAGCTAGAATCCAGTCATCCCACACATTAAGTGTCTGTGTAGTTTAACCATATCAAGACAAACCACTTCTCAGTCCCGATACCAAGCTTGATAGTAGTCCCGCAACACAAACTATCTCCTCGAACCAGGACATGACAGTCTAAAGCAAGGAAAGCCTGGTTGTGAGGCAAGCTCAGTCCTAGCGACTCAGAGTAAAAGTTTGTGGAGCGAACCTATCTTACGTTCTTCCACAACCAATTACCCCATCCCCCAATAATAAAGTCATCCCTTAACAGCCGTCAAACATAGTAGGTGCAAACGGTCCACCCCACTTGGCTCGAAACCCAAAAGCATTTGCCCCGAAAATGGCGCATGTACAGTGTAGCTCGTTATAACCTAACTGTATAGTTGAGGAAGTGTGAAGGTACCTTAACGGTATGCTTAGACCTCGGATTCATCAATCTCGAGCCCGTCTATTATCCTAACTCTTAGCAATCCTTCATAATTCCGATTGAGGTGCATGCAGAATGACTAGACTATAACCAAGCCTCGCGATTCTACTCCCCATAGTGCTGGTTGGGAAGGCCCTTCACACTGAATTTAAACAAGTACTCATTCAACATACAACCTTTCCATGACCATTCCTTAACGTGAATATTCCTTTCGCTCTAACATAACCAACTTCCATGGTCATTCAGACTACCAACCAATCAGCACCCGATACAAACGCATGGTTATTGTTTCGTAATTTTAGGAATGCTCCAGCTTTTGCAAGGAAAAGCGGATTTCAGTATCCCCCTCTATTGCACACCACGCGTGGCAAATTGATAAATTTTGATTAAGTCTTAAAGTCGAACTATAACGAACCTTACTACAATTTTTTCCTTTTGTAATATTTAAGTAAATTTTTTTTTTTTTTTTTTTTTTTTTTTGGTAAAGCCACCCTGCTCCCCACCATCTGACGGGATGAGAATATATTTCGTTAACAATTTAGGGTGAAAGTGACTAATGTGAAACTAAGTGAAAATTACTATGATCAACTCATTCACATGATGGACTACTGCTCATACTATCAGATGGGCTTCACCCTATCCACCAAATTTATTGATCACATTTTTTTTTTTTTTTATATATATATATCCTCAGAACAGATCTAAATTATTAATTGAATATATTTTTAAATCAATCCTACTTACTAGTTCTACTTAACTAACTACATTACTTAAATCTACAAATTCTTACATACTAAGTAAAGTAATTGCAAAATCTAATCAACAATTCAAGCTTAAGTTCACGAACCTTCTCTTCTCTTCCCGATCCAGCCCCAGCCTACTGCGTATAATATCTAGACAGATGTATAGTATTGAACTTCCCCCGAACCTCATTAGTTTGGGGGTCTAACAAAATGTACACATTTTGGTAAGGATTTCCCGCCACTACGTATGGACCTTCATACAACGCCTCAAACTTCTTGGTTACCTTTAATTTCGCGCTAGATTTATTTAACTTCCTAATTTTTACTAAATCGCCGACCTGATATTCAATCAACCGATATCTACCATTAAACTTTGCCTTCCGTTTTTCCCCAGCCTCTTGTAGATTCTTACGCGCTATCTCCCTGACTTTCTGTACGTCTAGCTCTCCATTACTCCTACCTATAATTTCGTCAAACGACAACCTCGTAGAAGTTCCGTACATTATCTCACAAGGGGTAAATCCTGTGCTTTCATGATAAGTGTTATTATATAGCTCCTCCAACTTGGGAAGAGTCTTTACCCATCCTTTGTGATTCGTGCTATTATATGTCCTAAACAAACGCCCTAACTCCCTGTTGCACATACTTCGGAAACTGCCTAATTATGTCCCCAATCAGTTGTTTCTCGGAAAACTTATAAGTTAGCATCTGAGCCTTCCCGGTCAATCTTAGGAAATGGCCTAACATAGTAGGCGACTCCGCTTTATTCCAAACTCCATGCACTATAGACCGGCGTAATTCGTTCTGTTCGCTTTCTCCCCAGAAGGTAGCCAAAAAGTCCGCCTCGAAGTCTTGCAATACGCTCCAACGACATTTGTAAACTCTTGCCCATTCTCTGGCTTCACCCACTAGACATTCTTGTATCAAGTCTAATTGATTGCCGTCCCAACCGACCTTTCCCAAATATGTTGCTAGGTCTTCCAAAAACGTCACCGGATGCACATCGACTTTGTCTCCGAACTTGGGCTTCTCGATCGTTACATTTCTCACATGGTAGTTTATGTTTCTAGGTAACTCCGAGTTGACACACTCTACGGAGATCGAGGGTTCCCCATTTTCCCTTAATCTAGGAGAGTCTGTATGTAGTTGTTGATTCAATTCCGGATTAGCCTGTTCCCTAACCACAGACAACGCTTCTGTGGGCACTGCCCCCCCATTCGCGACTACTTCCGCTTCTGTCTGCTGGAGAAGCTCTTGTCTCACTCATCTCAGCCCTTAACGTCTCCAATTTCGCAGCTAAATCTTCTATAGTACGATTCAACTTCCTATACCGAAGGTTAGCTAAAGAAGTGTTCACATTCACACTTCTCCCCTCCGGTCTCCTTCTAACTTCAATTGTCCGTCTCACACGCCTAGATGTGGTAGGTACAGGTTCATTGGGCGTCGTAGTTTGCCTTACAGGACTAGTCGTCCCTTGCTCACTTGTCCTGTTTTTCCCATAACGGGCAGGCGCCCGCCTTTTCCTGCTCGGCTTATCCATACTATATTTATCACTGATCGAACACTCAAAGAACACTACACGTAACGATTCGTCAATACAATCACTATAAACTCCCTTTTAACTTATAAATTTGAACACCACTTTCAGCTAAGACTCACGGCTCATAACCGGAACTATATATACACGATAAGTTAACAAATAATACATTATAGCGTTAACTGTTGGTTGGGATGCCTCACTGTCATACAATGTTGCACTCCAACGATATGTGTAGGTATTTCAATTCAATAAATGTTTCTCCCGAGTTCGACCTACTCAAGTCTATAAGATACTTAATATCGACCCCCCAACAATTCGACTGATAACATCCTAACCCAGACTTTACGACCCCCCATTGTTTATTATTCTCACCATTTTTCATTTTACACTAAATTCACCCCAGCATAATTTCCTAGAGACCCTTACCTATAATACAGCAACAAATTGTACGGTATGCAACATACCGTACTCCTACCCTCAACTAACCCACAACAAACAAACACAATGCCAACGACCGATGGTCAGAATATAGTGTCTATCCCGAACACTGCAACGAAATTGTCCCAGACTCTGATCTCAGGTCTCGGCTCCAAATCGTACTGGCGCCTGACCTTCCAACCTATCCCCGGGCAGACAAAATGTTACCATCCTGGTTACCGACACCAAATTGTGGTGTCGTCCTGGCCACCAGGCATTAACTTGTAGTGTGTAGTCTTGATCCACGTCATCAAATTTTAACGTGTAATCCTGGCTTACGGCCCCAAATTGTAATCACCCCGGTCCTATATCACGTCACCAAGATGTAATGTCCTGGTCACGCGGGACCAAATTGTAATAAACACTGCCTTAACCATAGTAATCCTGGTGAGCGGCAGCAAATTGTACCGTGATCTTGCGTCACAGCACCAATACGTAATAAAGCGGTGGTCATACCCGCAGCATTTCACCACACTAAATAAATCGTCTATATTGTTAATTCTACTTTGGCCAATGATCGTATAATGGTCAGAAGGAGACCCTAGATGAGCCCGCATATCCCGGATCCTATAGAGTTCTAGGAATGCTGGTATTTATATAATGAAACATTACTATACAATTACTTAATTCTACCCCCACTTACTTTAACTGATTTATGTTAAGGTACAACAATTTCTCAATGAATAAGTCTTTCACAAATAATTTTCTCACAAGCAACCTACAACCGTACTATATCCTAACACTGCCCTAATTACTACTACTGTGGCAAACAACCCGAATAACTTTATTGATCTAACTTTTTACATTGTCGACTTAGTGTTGCAAGCCTAACACTGCCCTAATTACTACTACTGTGGCAAACAATCCGAATAACTTTATTGATCTAACCTTTTACATTGTCGACTTAGTGTTGCAAGCCTAACACTGCCCTAATTACTACTACTGTGGCAAACAACCCGAATAACTTTTGCTCCCCATAGGCATATACTTTGAATTTGTTAGTTTTTGTTTCCCCGTTGGCGTATACTTTGAATTTGTTAGTTTTGTTTCCCCGTTGACACATACTTTGAATTTGTTAGTTTTGTTTCCCCGTTGACACATACTTTGAATTTGTTAGGTTTTGTTTCCCCGTTGACACAGGCTCCACCAATCGCCGTGTGCAGTGGGATACTACCAACTTTAAATATCCCCCCTCTATCCTTTTGTAAGCACGTAGCCCCAAATGGAACTTACGCGCCTTTAGAGAGTAGGATAGCCGACTCGCATTCTCCCTCCCCCAATATCTGAATCCAGACAAATGTATACGTCTAATTAGACTTGAATTAGAAAGGCGTTGCCAATTAATTCTAATTCAAGATAAGATTATTTCTTTCACAATATTGTCAAAACATAGTATGACTAGTACAGATTCAATGAATAGTTTCATGTCGTAGCGCGGTCTGATGACCAATCCATCAAATGAGATTCTGTGTCCGAAATAGGATCTTTAACATGTCAGAACTGACTCATGCTTGTCACGTGCATAAACGAGATCGATATAGTGTCCCTGGTGTAGAAGACAGCCATATCTAGGGTCAATTGCCCAAATCAATTAAGGTTCGATACAAGTTCCAAATTAGGAAAGCGCTCTGCTAAGGTGAGCTAGATGTACCTCGCCAAAATGATTCCTCGGCTACGACGCTCCGAGTAATAAGTATTATTTATAGCATAGTATTTTATTCAAAGTCAATTGGTAGATCAGTCAAACAAACTTCTCATTTCGGAATAATTTCCATTACGAATTTGATTAATTATGATGTGGGTGGATTTAAAATATGTTATGCCACCAATCCAAGTTTCATTGAGACCATACTAAGTCAGTTGCTAGGCAAGTAGAACATTAGCAACGCGGTCCAACGACGGCTCGCTTATAGGTCTAATCCGAATACAACGAACGCCTACTAAAATATACAACACGATAGCTCGTATACAATTTACTCAAATCACGATTTCACCACGGCATTAACGCACGAAAAACCTTAACTAAATCAATCACAAGCATCACCAAGGAATGATATGTCACATCACCAAGCAAAGGCCCGATTAGCTCAGAACCGTTACAATACTAGTCCTTACTAATACACTTCCTAACCTATTCCCATTGTGTGAGTGCCTACTCTACCCCCAACTTAGAACTTCTGTTCAACCAAAACTAGGTGTAACGTCACCTTATTTACATTTAAACGTGTGGTGTGTTGTGAGCCTATCATGTATTGATGGTATTCCATCAACACTCCTGCTCTGCTATGGGTGCAAGCTAGTTAGGCTTGACTGGCCTATCCTCATAACTGTGTGCTTGCTCCAGTCCACGAGCCGAAGCTCAGGGATGTGAACTGAAACCCTAACGAGATAATAGTTAGTGTATATATAAATAGATATATAAGACTGAACTGCGAGCTCTGTAAGTTCTGATCCAGGCCCAATTGGACGGTTCCACTTCGACGGTACCTACCCATCACAGAACAAACAGTCACCCACATTCAGGAAGCTTTTCCGATCCCGTTTCCACAGGTAAAATCGGAATGCCGCCCGCTTCAAAGGTTACCGGCCCCTAGCTATTCAGATAAATATGGAGTTGTTGCCACCGTTAGGTATCCCTCCATAACCAGGCACATCGCCATGGGTTTCCTACGGGAGAACTAGCTAAAACACCGCAGTGCTACCCTCAACTACTAACATAACAAAAGATGATAAAACGACAGCAATGACTTTACGAATGCACTGCCAGACTCAACAGCACAAGACAGTAATAATACGCATACATTTACACGTACTATCCCTGCCCAATGTAAGGTGTCTTCATTTTCGTAAAGGCCCTAAGTCCTGCTCCGATCGCGACCCATCCCAATATTCGACGCGAGAACTAGCCTACCCCACGCCCTAGTCGTAACAAATCTTAATCGCGCACCCTTGTACGTATCACGCCCAACCACACACAAAATCAAGATTTACAATTAATTTCAACAATTTCAACATAATAAAGATGATAAAACGACCGTAAGGACTTTACGAATGCACTGCCAGACTCAACAGCACAAGACAGTAATAATACGCATACATTTACACGTACTATCCCTGCCCAATGTAAGGTGTCTTCATTTTCGCAAAGGCCCCAGGTCCTGCTCCGATCGCGACCCATCCCAATATTCGACGCGAGAACTACCCCACACCCCAAGGTTTACAATAAATTTCGACAATTTATAATTTTTACAGAATTATAAAACTCTCGGCGGTACATTGGAAAAACTCTAAACTGTTCGCGTTAAACAAAGATAGCTAGTAATTCGTTTATTACACAACACCGGCAACAATTTCATATAATTCACAAAAGGAATTTAACACTATTTCTTTACAACGATAGAAATATATAACTTACAAAGACAGTCCGCCGAGCCGTACCCCTTTTAGCTATCTGGATCGAATGAATGACGAAAAAAAAGTGCCCCCCGCCTCCAGAAGACCCATCTTTTAAAGGCGAGGTCTCCCTTCTCTAAACTAACCTCGCCGTTTCTAGAACTACACATCATCCTTCATCCAATCGTGAGCTATTTCCGGCAAGCCGCCTCAGCGAATTTGCTCCTTTTTTTATAAAAACTCCTTAATTCATATGATTGGAATAAGAATAATCCAAGATAATGTCTAACTAATTTTCCAGTTAATTATTCGTATACTAATATTTAGAATTCGCGACTAGTGCAATATCACAGAAAATGCAGCCAATAGAGATTCCTGGTTACATCAACCGCAGGATCAGTAGCAGTTGATGTTAAATCTTATTTCAATTTTTTTTTTTACGGATAATCTTACGTTATTTCGCTACCAATAAGACAAACATGGAATTTAATTATTTACAATAAAGGAAATGGCTCAATCGCAGCGCCATCTAACATCCCTCTTAAGTACCACACCCATTTTTTTGAATTTTGAATTTTAGCTCCATCCACCCATCTAATTGTGAACTACTTCCACTTACCAACTGCAGTCCGTTACAGTACTCTACCCGGTCACGACCCGAATCATCATCACCTTCATCTGACCCGTCAGATTCAGAATCAGTGCTGGGTTCAGCCACAGCGACGATCTTCACAAGCCTATCACGAAGTTCGGCCAGTTCAGGACAATCTAGACCACAACGAGCCAGCCTAGTTAGCAGATAGTTCGCCCTGAAGGCTACTCTTATGCGACAATTTTTATCAGAAACAAAGTCACCTGACTGGAGGGCCTCACTTAGTTCCGAGACCTTAGGCGTACAGATGGAAAGCTCCGCCGCTGCATCAGTGGGGACCACCGCCTTCAGCTTGATGCTACCCCGACGGACAAGTCGGTGTGCCGTCCTCAGCTCACTCCGAAGGCCAGCCACCGTCGCATCAGGTGCCACTGAAATGCCTATGTGAGCAAGCTCGTTAGAGAGTTCGTCTTTTCTCAGATAGTTAATATATTTTTGCATCTGTGCCATGATGTAAAAGTTTAATTACGACAATTAAATAGGTAACAATGTAGATGACACAGACAGGGTTCAATCACAAAGTATTAAACAGAAATAACAAGTAAGTTCCACCAAAGTGTATGATATCTGACAATGGCTTCAAATTAAATTATATGATTTATATTTATAATAGAGTTACAGGTGTCTATTATTAATACACTAAAGTTAAAGTTTAGACTCAAATGCAAAGTCAGTTACACAACTGGCAATGTTGGTCAAACAGACAAGGTTCAAATACAAGATGTAAAACAGAGGTTCATAAGTAGATATCAACAAGGTGCTTGATATTTAACTAAAGTTTTAAATTGATTGCTATAATTTAATACAAATAGAGGCTGTCTAATAGAATTAAAAGTTTCTATCATTTATGAGGACAAAGTTCAAGTTAATTTTCAAAATGCAAGGTACCTACACACTTTCTATAAAGTTTGTAGTTACCCAGAAAATCTTATTAGGTTTTGTTACACAGAAAAAAAATTATATTACAGTCCAAATATATATGTGCACATCTGCAAGAAAGACTAGAAACAGGCTAGAAAAGAGGAGAAAAAAGAAAAAAGAAAAAAAACAAAAAAGAAAAAAAAAGTGGGTATGCCGAATAAAATCAGAAAATCTTACCAAAATCACAGCTGTTTTTTAATTTTGAAATTTGGAATTTTGGGTGTCTTTTCCCACCCCAGGTGTAGGTAGCTGGAAAAAGACAAGAAGATTAATTACGTGTTCAGCTGCTAACACAACCAATTAACGTCTTGGGAAGTCTCAGACGGATTCCCAGGTTGTTTTCATCAGAGTTAGCCTCCTATGCACACACACTAGACTGAGACTACCGCAGAGTAGTACCAGAGTCTTGCCCCACGTTGGGCGCCAATTTGTAGCCACTGACCTAGTCAGGTGGATACTCACCGGCTCGCTCAGGGGCTGATGCAGAACTCTTACCCAGGGCGCCTTCTCCACAGAGCTAGAGAGGTGCGTGCACAGGGAAGCTAGGGCTCCAATGAAAACAGCTGGTAGTTTAGGTGTACACACATATATTTGATAGAGTAGTACACAGAGTTACACACAGAGGAATATATAGTAGTGAAGTAGGTAGATACAGGTGACAGAAGAATATGTACAGACAAGTAGGTAGACAGACAGGCACAGAATACAGAAGATGCGTAGTGATAAGTAGGTAGACAGACAGGTACAGAATACAGAAGTGTGAGACAGAAAGAACACACACAGCAGGCACAGATAATAAGCAGATGAACACACAATATGCACATGAATTATAGCACTAGCTACACATTTAAGGTACGTGAATTCTAGTACAGGCTACTAAGCGTACTACGTTTACTTCTGGTTGGCACTACAGCTACACATTAACAGGTACACGGCGACAGTGTACTGGCCTTGGGTGATTGCGGGATGGCCTCTAGGATGTTCAGAGTAGACCGTTCGCCGATGTATACGGCTCACAGCAGCCGTTGTACCACGAAGCACGCCGTAGATAAATGTCAGAGAAGAGCGTATTCAGAGGGCACACGAGCTCAGACCAGCGACCCTGTATAAAACAGACCACTCTTAAGCCGTGAATATACATAGAGGCCCGTAATGTGCCCCAATAAATAGAGGAATACGACTTACCAGAATATCTGGGAACGAAGTTTTCACCAAACAATTTTATTACAAGATATAGACACAGAATTTATTTACTCAGAGACAGCTACGAAGATTGATATAGAAGTTCTTTTGAGGATCGGCGCAGGCCTATTTATACCCGAATCCATCGAATATTCGTGAACAATCCTCAAAATTCTGCTAATCATGCAAAAAGCTCATTAGTCCGGTCATAGACAAGCTCACGTCAGCTGACGGGGACCATAGACTATAACAGACCCGGTACGACAAATATTTATTATAATTATGACTTGTTCACGAATATGTCACAAATTCTGAGAAAGTAAGTATCATTTATTCATTATTGTTAAATTGTAAATAAAATGATAAATGAGAGCTATAAAAAAAATGGATATATGCTGTAGGACACCAGCGCCATCCACCGGTCGAGTGTGAGAACTAGAACACACCTAATCGAAGATTAGAAGTTTCACTGCCAAACAATTATGCCTAGTTCCCGTGAGACACTCTAGGTGGCTCTGGAACAAAGAAATCTATATTAGAAAACAATAAGCAAAAGTGAAAAATATCACGTTACAATAGGCAGTGATGTAAATTGTATTAAATATAAAACTGTGTCTGAAGCCGGTTCAACAGGTTCGGTACTTGCCAAAAAATGTTACTTTTGTCTCTTGAAATCCTCGTAATGAGTTATGAGCACACAGGACTAAGGTAATAAAGAGAAGAGATAAATTTGTTCAAACGTCTTATTATATTATTTAGCCTAACTGCAATGTGGAAAAAGGAGAAACCATAGGTATCTTCGTGAAAGGGATATGGGCCCGCCAAGATGTTTGAGGGAAAGCAAATGTATTCGAAAGTGCTACCATATTACAGTTATGTGCCCGACCCAGTTTTTGACGATATTCGTGTCACATTGTAGGTTCTGGCATCGTAACAAGCGTAACACCTATCATAAGGACTATTGTTGTCAAGAAGCCTGATATAGTGGTGATAGAGAGATCAGAAGTTCAAGAGTTTGTGACAGGCATAATATAAACACAAGACTAAAAACAATCTTGTAGCTTGTGATCGTAGACTCCATAAAATTAGTAAATCTTACCGGGGCAACTGTATACGCTTTTTCAACAAGCTCCCTAATGAAATTAGAGATTTACCTGTGAATAAATTTAAAAATGTAATTAAGACTAAACTGTGCCAAAAAGGCTATTATAAAATCCAAGAATATATATATGATAAAAAAGCTTGGAAATGAGCTGTTCGCTCAATTATGCTGCTACTCAAGCAAACTATTGTATTTAGACTAAGTAGACTAAGCGAATGTTTGTAAATAGACCAAACAAAAAATGCCCGCTATGTTCTTGCCGGAGTCTTCTCAGGAAGGGGCCGCGTTTCGAACCGGCGGTCCATTTGCTAAACTAGTCTAGATTTTTTAAATTTAGAATAGAATAGAATAGAAATGAGTTTATTCAGTACATCATCATACACTGTAACAACAAGCATTTAGCAAACAAAACTTAAATAAGTATCATAAATATGTGCAGACGGATATACCGAAAGGGTCACCAGCTCAGCATGTGCTGGGTATGTAAATACCACAGCGCTGGTATTCTGCTGCCACCCGCTGGCACACGGACGGGGGTACCCGATCAAAGAAAAACAATAAGAAACACATTACTTAGAAAAATATAAATACATGTAATCAGCAATATACATAAATATAGATAGGGTAGTGATATAAATAAAAATAGATGTAAACACACACAATATCATCAGTCTACCTCCATTTCGCAAAGATGTCGTACAATGCAAATCATTGGATTGTCATTGGCGGAGTACTTTTTTTTTACGTGCGGGAAATCCCCTCGGATACCCACCCCTCCGGAGCAGGAGGGGGAGGTTATGTCGGACTCGAACCGACTAAACCGCACGCCGTCTCTGGGTCGTAGTGCTAGGCCGGAGGTGAGGTTGTCATGCGACATATCTCTCGCTCCCCGGCTGACCCAGGGCCATCCCTCTCGGTCTGGGCCTCCTCGGGGATTCATTGGAGGAGTACAGCTAACGACCATGGTTTGACCAACCCTGGAATATCTCCATTATGTATGTAACGTGACCTATGGGAAGCGAATTTGACGTTTTGTAAGTGCCGTTTTAACGGTCTATGCAGAATAAATGATTTTTGACTTTGACTTAGAACTCCGCGCAATAATTAATATCGATATCAACATCCCACGTAACAAGAATTTCGTGAAAGCCAAAATTTGGTTTTGGCTCACGAGGTTGTCGACCTGTGGGATGTGGATTCGGCGATTATTGTTCCGATAGTCGTATCGGTTCATGGACTGATTGCCAAAAAACCTCGACCAATATATGATGAGGGGCTTTCTCAGACGCCAAAGGACTACTATTTATGCCTTACATTGTAATAGATATGAAAGTTTGTTTAATGAATAAAGAGAAAATCAATATTTTATGAGGAATGGTGACATCAACAATTAATTAAGCTCGAATCGGATCGGTTTATCACCACTACGTCAGGCTTGTTGGCTACAACAGTCCTATCAGTGATGATAGATCGATCCAGTACAATGTGATATGACTATTTTGAATATGAACTGGCTCAGGAACATACCTATAGTATAAGGCACCTCAACTTCCACAAGGTTGTATTTCAGAGCAAGTCGCTGATGGGTTAACCTGGCTACTTGATTATGAATAATGCCTGAGAGATTCACCAGGTTGGTGACGTGTTCGACAGATGTCAATTATGCCATCCCTCATAATATACTTCTGGTAGTTTTTCGTCTTGATAAGTTCTTCAACAATTGCACAGACAAAACCTTCAGTTTCCCCATGCGAGATAAATCGATCGAAGCGTTTTTCATATCTGCGAATACGGCTTGCCCATGAACAGGCTTGCTGCTTCAGGAAGTCAATGCGCTCTGTGACCCGAGACATATATTTTTGGGGACTAATACCAGTTCAATCGTTCGGTTCACATAGTGCATAAGTCTAGGGCGAGTATTACCTGACCAGCCCCTCTAGACAAGTGGCAACTCATTGGCTGTCGTTTCATGGAATAGAATGACGAGTGTATGGGATTTGACACATTTGATTTGCGTTAACGACTGTCTTATACGTCAAATCCCAATAGAGCCGTCTTAAGGCTATAAGCGCCAGGGTGCAAAGCTCAGACTGCGCCCCCCCCCCCCCCCCCCCCCGGTCAACAAAAAAAAAAGACAGGTTGCACTCTGGGAGTGCCGGCAGAAGTGAAAACATTTTCTTTTTTTCTTTCTTCGTTATATACATAGAAAAAGATAAAAAAGAACATACCATACTATACCTATAATATAGCGCTAATCATAGAACCTATCACTTATTTTCTGCTAATTTTCTGTCAGAAGAAATTAATAAATTATGAAAAGATAAAATAATCACAGAAAGTGATACTTAAATTACAGAAAGAAAAAATAATCATAAAAAGTAATAAATTACAAAAAGAAAAAATAATCACCAAAAGTAATAAATTATAATAAGAAAAAACAATCACAAAATATCCCTGAAAGCCAGGTGGTTTGAACCCGATACTATCTGAAACTATAAGGACTTACAGTCGAAGTGCTTACCGTTTAAGTTACGACGCTATCTATCGTAACTTGCAAAATAGATAGTCTGTACCTAATCTTGTATGACGTCAGTCGCCGGTTACGGTTCAAAGGTCAACTAATCCTGACGCTTCCTTTACATTTTACACCCATCCAACGCCGCTAAAGAAGTTTTCACTTCAAAAAACGCAATAAATTTTTGATGTTTCATTTATTTTTCACTAAGATCTGTAATCTACAATAAATATACCTATAATGAAAAAATAAAATTCAAAAATTAAGGAAACGAAATGGATTTAATATTTCTCTAACGTTTCACAGCATTAAACAAAATCAAACTTTAATTTTCATGCAATAAGATTCAACTACAACAACAAGAATAACCGACACTCAGAGCCGCAGGCCATTTCGCTTAAAGTGCGGGCGCCAGGCGGCTAGGTCAAAGGGCCTCCTTGGAGTGGAGATATTGCCGCGTGCGTGTTAAATTAATTTAATTGTTATGTGTGTATCAAAATAAGAGCTATTTTACCTTGCATATCGTGAGCGGTATGACACGTGCCGAAAGGCAAAGGTGACAATAATAGGTACAATGGTAAATTTTAATATTGGTTGATGCCTTTTATGCATGTAGGGGTTAAATTGACGTAAGTGTACGTAACGGGGGCATGGCGTTAATATTGTACTTATGAGTTAAAGGTTAAATTAGGAAATATCGAAATGTTTAGAGCTCGGCCTGCGCCCCCTCGGGCTACGCGCCCGGGTGCGGCCGCACCCTTGAACCCCCGGTTAAGACGGCATCCCATACATTCGTCATTCTATTCCATCAAACGCCGGCTAACGAATTGTTACTTGTCTAGAGGGGCTGAAGCAGATTAGCTTATAGCAGGATCTTTAATAGGAAATTTAACACCTGCCGGTACAAATTAAAATCATCTGCAAATTCGTAAATTTTCTGCAAAGTTTCGTAACCAGATTTTCTGGTTTTATAAATCTAATGAGGAAAAAAAGAAACATTTATATGCGTTTATTTTGTGAATGAATACAATGTAATGTTGTTACGTAATTATCTAGTTAATTTCTTATAGTAAAATTATTTTCTGAAACCAAATTAAATTAGTAGATAAATTGGTAAAAATATACCTAAACTAATTTTATACATTAGAGTAAAATTTTGCACACCATTAACATACGTAGATACCGATCAAACAATACCTTCTTACATTCACATTATTGAAGTAGGTTAGGTGCATTACCTATTTAGGTACTTAATTTTTGTTGTGAAAGAGGCCTTAGGGTAGAATCAACTATGTTACTAAGATTTTCCTTGAAGAAAGTGCTTGTGTTTGATACATTCAGTATTAAATCAAATAACTCATTACATTCAGTACTAAATCAAATAATCAATAACTGGCCACCCGATCGTGGGTTTTTATGAATCATCGAGATGTTCGAGGAATGTTCAACTAACCTACTAGTGCTATCCAGTACCTACACCTGCTGAATAACAGAGAAGGGATTGGCGCAGGGTTTTCTCTCAGGGTTGGGAGATCATACGTCTGTGTTCTCGTCTGTTTGAAGCGGTTAAATAATAACACAGTATCCGGAGAAGTTCATAACATTAAATTATTTTCATTACATTATAAGTATTAGGTTCCTTAACCTAAAAAACTTAAACGCATACAAAATCCACACATTAGATTTAGCAAGACATGAAAGGAAAAACGTTGTTTAAAAATTAATAAAATCGAATTCTCTGTCCAACTTAAGAGTTAACTGTAATGTTTCTTGGTCGGAATCCCAGTTAGCTTTAGACTGATCAGGATCAATTCCATGTGGGAGAGGTAATCTCAACAAATATTGTGAAGAGCTCACAGTTACGCTGATGTTGTTCACTGACAAATCTACGTTCTCCTTCTTATCACCTGGCATCTTAATTCTTATTATAAGGTTCTCGCAACTGGCAGAGCTTGGCGTCTTTGGGCCAATCTGAAAGAACATAAAACTAATTAGGTACCTACTTGCTTACCTACCTAAATAAAGAAAATACAATAGATATAAATAGATATACCTAGATAATTTTAATCACCTAGTCATTGCATAGGAAATACTATAAGTTTACGTAGGTCCACTTGGTATACAATTGAATTCCAAAAATGAATTCATAAAGGAATTTAAAAATTAAAATAATTGGTTATGCCTAAATGATTTGACTGGACTTGAAGATATCGACAATCTTATTAGATTGTTTTGCCCACACGCTATAGGTACTCTGCTCGCCATAAGCTGAGCCTCGGCCACCGGCATTACCTTCGCACCCCGGCTGACCATAGGTTATCTAGGGTTTTGAGATGGCTCCCTCGAGTATGAGAAGCCACAGTGTCCCTATCTAATCCCAGAAAGTGGAGGGAACGTGATACCGCTGCGATGGTCTGCTTCCACTAAAGTCACAACCATGCACTCGGAGAACCGGCTCGCCCCTCACCTGCTCTCCACTGTGCCCTCTGCTAATCAGAGGGCCATGAGATAGGTGTTATGACTATTTTATTCCTACTAACCTGAAGATAAACATCTTCGGCCGAGACTGATTGTTGATAGTTCATGGTATATTCAGGAGTTTTACGGTCACCCAAACCAGCGCCAACTTGTCCTAAATTTTCAAGTTCTTTAGCTTCTTGTTCTTCGTATTCTTCAATGGTTCTTGGCTTGCTTTTCTCCGCGGGTGGGGGACCTTCGTTTCTTGTTGCAGTTATATCAAAACCTAAACAAAAAAGTTAGATTTAGGTTAGTACTACGTTATTTGAATAAAGTGAGTGCCGGCAAACCTTGAACAGTCCAATATAAATATACCTACTGAAGGTAGTTAGGTATACAGGCTCTGTGGCATAGCGGTAGAGAACGCGACTGGTACACAGGAAGCGTGGGTTCGATTCCGCATTAGTGCAAATATTTATATGCATGAATATGTCTATTTGCACTGGTCTGGGTGTTTCCGTGCCTCGGAGAGTACCTACGTTAACCCGTCGATCCCGGTTACCATATGAACATCCATAGCAGTCGGTACGGGTAGTTGAAGCCCTCAAAAGTTCGACTAATCTAAATACAGAACTAAGATATCGCCAATTGGTTGTGGAGGTCAGAAGTCGCATCACGAATAATATCGAAGTTCATTAGTATCATAATTAGAGCGTTTTCACATTCATTCGATATCCGATGTCCGATATCCGATATTGGTGTCGGACGCCGATAGCTGACACCCTGTGCTGTTTTCATATTTATCTGATGAAATTGGCCCGATACGGCTATTTGGTCGAAAACACAGATTAGTTAGGGATGCTAGGGATGAAAAAAAAAATGAAAAAAGTGCAAGTTCTCGACCTCATTGGCATGACATGGTTGAGTTTTTTTTCTTATTTTCGTGATCAGCGTTATCAATTAACGTGAAAAGACACGTAACTAAGAAAATGTCATTAAGGTCGAAAATTGCTTGCAGTCGCTGTTTTAATCTCTTTGTGCTTGGGAGATGCATATCTCATATATTTGACTTCCTCCGATTTCGGATGTCGGATATCGGACAATGTAAAAACACTCTTAGACTGGAAAGTCAAGCCCAAATAAATTTGGAAAGGATTCAGAGAATGAAGAGGTACCTATATATCAAAATTTATAAGAGCACACCTAAGCAATATGTTTAGGACCTACCTACCTCTGGACTGCAAATCATCGCCTTGAATCACTTCTGGTTCAGGCGGACTAAGCAATTCTGCTAATTTAGTCATGGTTCCGACGGTGAAGTCCATTTTAATAAACAACTTTCCGCCTTTACTGATATTAAAGAAGCAAATTAACGATCAAATAATATATTTTTACGATCTAAATATCAAATACGACCAAAATATAGGAATACTATAACTATGGAAACCTGGACACGAATGTTTGTTAATGTGTAATCAATTTACACAGTTGCTATGATACAGGGTATCAGTGATGACATAATGAGGTTGTAAGGCTAAGTATTCAGAGGTATAGTGCGTCAAGAAAGTCATGAAAATTTAGGCTGGCGCTGCAACGATTAACCTGGTATCCCGATCATACTACGATTGGGCGGTCTTGATCTTATATTTTTATAGTATAAAGAAGTATAATTTAATCCCACCAAAAACATTTTCATGTAAAAATGTTGCCACGACGAGTTTACGTAGCTTACCCTGTGAAATAGTTATAAGATCTCGTATAAAGCCAAGCTCTAAAGACTGCACGCTCTAAACCTAAGGTGTAGTGTAGAGCTTGTAGATTTAGACCTTTTTTTTTTACGTTGTGGAATGCGTTTAGGCACTTCGCTCCCCCCCCACGGGGGTAGGGAAAGAGCTTCGTGTGGGACTCCTGGCCTGTAAAGAAGGCCAGACTACCCACTAAACCACCACGGTGTCCGTCATTACCACATTTCGACGATGGCGGGAACAACATCTTCCGCCATCGCCGTGTGGGTCGCCCACCACTCAGCGGTGGCAGGCCCATCTCTGGTGCGGCAGAAGAGGAGTCCTTCTGCCGCCCGCCTAGGCAAGGCACACGCGACACGACGTGCGCCTTCAACCTCGAGGCCTATGTAAGGGCAGCAGACGCCCCCGCGTCTACTGCCCCGGCCCGGTTAGGGGGGGAGGAGTTGGTGGTACCGCCTCCTCCGGGCCCCGGCTCGTTTGCGGCGCTGCGGGAGGGAAAGTGGGTCACATTCCCTCTCCCTCTCCGCCGCCTCCTTCTGCGAGATAACCGTCTCGCAGAAGGCCTGAACCGCCGCCCACGCCTCATCGCCGCCGACCATAGACAGAACTCAGTCGTACCCGATATTCCACAAGAGGGGCCCCAACACTGACCCCTGCGGAACACCGCGGCACATGGCCCACCTGTGAAGGCTGCCATCCTGTCCTGGGTACTCCACGTACCGCTCCGATAGGTAGGCACCGACGATCCGACGTAGGTAGGGAGGCACGTCATGGTATTTGAGCGCCTCCCGTATGCACTCCTAGGGCAGGGTATTGAACGCATTGGCGATGTCCAGTGACATCGCCAATAGCACCCCGCCCTTGCGGATCTCCTCTTGCGCCAGCGCCTTCACCCGAAGGACGGCGTCGACGGTCGAACGACGTGGCCGAAAACCATATTGGTAGTCGGACAGGCCGCGACCTCCATCCTCGAGGTGCCGGACGATGCGAGCGAACAACACTCTCTCAAAGAGCTTGCCCGCCTCGTCCAGCAACACTATCGGTCGGTACGCCGAGGGCGATTCCGCGGGCCGTCCCTCCTTCTGAATAAGGACGAGCCTACCCGTTTTCCACCGGACTGGGTATCGTCCGGTTTGTAGGCAGGCACTCATTAGCCCGCAGAACCGCTCCTCGAGCTCCCGGAACGCGACCACCAAAACGCGTCCGGGAACTCCATCGGGTCCAGGGGCCTTCACCCCTTTCTCCTAGGCCCGCCTGACGGCCACGGCCAGCTCCGCCGTTGTGACCCGCGGCACCTCCATCACGACCTCCTCACTGCGCGCCGGAGCCATCACCGGGGGGACGAACCCTTCCTCCCTCTGTGGAAATAGGGAGGAGATAACCTCCCCCAGCACTCTCGGCTCCAGGCACTCCGTGATCGGAGGTGCCCAAGGGCGGAGCTTAGCCCTGACCGTTTTGTAGGGCCGCCCCCAGGGGTCCCGGTCAAGAGTGGCTAACAGAGACGCCCTCGAAGCCTCCTTTGCGTCTCCTATAGCCACCCCGAGGGACTGAGCGCACGACCGGTAGTCGGCGTAGAGCTGCGCCTCTTCCTCCGGCACCCGCCGCGCCCTGCGGCGGTACCGGGTGTACCGGCGACGTTTCGCGACGCACTGAGATCGCAGTTCAGCGATCTCGGGCGTCCACCAGTACACCTTCCGGTTGGGGAGTCGGGGCTTGGCCCGAGGCATGCACGCGTCGCAGATTTGCGACGCGGCGCTCCCGAACCATTCGGCCTCCTCCTCGACTCCTACTTCCGCCGGAGGATTCGCCCACGACTGGACGATCGACGCCAGCTCCAACGCCTCCCGGTCTATATGCCCCAGGACCCACCTCTTGGCGGACGGCCCCTCGCGTCTGGGACTCACCACATGCTGGCCCGTGGAGACATCGTAACGGATGTAACGATGATCCGTCAGATTCTCCACGTCTTCCAGGACTCGCCAGTCCCGGACGGCCTGTGCGACGGCAGGGGTCGTGAACGTGATGTCCACGATGGACCTCCCCTGCTGTGACACAAACGTGTCGACCGACCCACGGTTACTGACCGTAAGGCCGGTCGTCGTGGCCCACTCCTCCAGCAACCGGCCGCGCTCGTCAGACGCGGGGGAACCCCAAGCCGTGGATTTGGCATTGAAGTCTCCGGCGACCACCGGCAGACGGGGTGAGATTTGCCCCAGCAGGGCACCCACCACATCCAGCGCCGTCTCGAACTCGGCCAGTCTCATGCTGGGAGGGAAGTACACCGCAATGATGATGTACCTCCCCCATGCGCAGGCCACGAAGCCCCTCCCCCTGGAAATGAGGGAGGGGGGTGCCACTCGATGTGTCCCAGACGCGATAACACAAACCGACCCGACAGTGTCCCCCAGCCACTGACCGTGAGGAGGGACAAAGTACGGGTCGGAAACGATCCCGCGGCATGCTTTGCCGCCTAGAATATGGTTGCTCGGACCGCCACCCATTGCTGCGCAGATAACGCAGTGGGGGTCGGCCGAGCAAGCCGCGGCTTTGTGACCAGGACGACCGCAGCGGTAGCAAATTTCACCGCGGTCATCCTGTGAGGTGCACTGTGACCTGACGTGTCCTGACATCAGGCACCGGAAGCACCTCATAGGTCTCCGCTCAAGTAAAGTTACTTGAGCAGAGACCCAGCCCACTAATAGGCGACCAGCGGCCACCTTTTTGGCCGCTTCAACGGGACAGCTCACCGCCACCGTGCCACTTCCCCACAACGACCGCCGAATTCGTAGATTTAGACCTAACCTAACCTAAACTATCCCCTGGGAATAGGAGGTGGAAGCACAGATTACCTACTACGGTGGAAGTATGTTTATGAGACTTGCACTACAGTTTGTGCTACATAAGTCAAAATTAATGAAAATATTTCTATATCAAAAAAAATACGTAGGTACGTCATAAGTTTTAACCAACTTGCAAAAAATAAATGAAATCCGATCAAAAACATTTTCATGTAAAAATTGAGTTTACGTTGCTTACTCTGTGAAAAAGTTATCAGATCTCGTATAAAGCCAAGCTCTAAAGACTGCACGCTCTAAACCTAAGGTGTAGTGTAGAGCTTGTAGATTTAGAGCGTGCAGTCTTTAGAGGTTGGCTTTATACGAGATTTGACGATGCTGCCATCACGTGTTTTTTAAATGACATGCTCTCGTGATAGCGCGTGCGTGGTGCACCCACCACGAAGCTACCCTGAATGATATGACCATCAAGTTGTGGAGAAAGTCATGAAAATTTAGGCTGGCGCTGCAACGATTAACCTGGTATCCCGATCATACTACGATTGGGCGGTCTTGATCTTATATTTTTATAGTATAAAGAAGTATAATTTAATCCCACCAAAAACATTTTCATGTAAAAATGTTGCCACGACGAGTTTACGTAGCTTACCCTGTGAAATAGTTATAAGATCTCGTATAAAGCCAAGCTCTAAAGACTGCACGCTCTAAACCTAAGGTGTAGTGTAGAGCTTGTAGATTTAGACCTTTTTTTTTTTACGTTGTGGAATGCGTTTAGGCACGTCGCTCCCCCCCCCACGGGGGTAGGGAAAGAGCTTCGTGTGGGACTCCTGGCCTGTAAAGAAGGCCAGACTACCCACTAAACCACCACGGTGTCCGTCATTACCACATTTCGACGATGGCGGGAACAACATCTTCCGCCATCGCCGTGTGGGTCGCCCACCACTCAGCGGTGGCAGGCCCATCTCTGGTGCGGCAGAAGAGGAGTCCTTCTGCCGCCCGCCTAGGCAAGGCACACGCGACACGACGTGCGCCTTCAACCTCGAGGCCTATGTAAGGGCAGCAGACGCCCCCGCGTCTACTGCCCCGGCCCGGTTAGGGGGGGAGGAGTTGGTGGTACCGCCCACGGAACAGTAAAAACGGTGGAAGTGTGAAGTGGGCGTGGCACGCGTGTCATTCTTATGCGGAGATTTGCAAGCTCTTACAATTTTAACCTTCAGTCGTATCTGTCATCACGTGTATTAGACAGTTTTGCACCGTGTGTTATTTAATACTATTTAATGGAAATATGCCTTACTGGGCCATTTTGCAGTGCACAGATGATAGTAGGAGCATAAATATTCGAATAATGGAGTAGTTTTATACCATCAATAAATCAGGATATAGCAGAATTTATAACGAATATTATTGAAATGCAAAGAAATAAAATCAAAACAAAATCAACCTTACCACATATCAATAAAGCTTGTTTTTGATTACACATAATAGACATGTCATTCTTATTTATTCTAGAACTTTCTCCGCTACTCATTTAGTGATGTAGTCAAATTTTATCGATATCTAATTTTGTGGAAACATTTATAAACGTTTGTCAAATGACTTTATTGTTTTTTTTTAAATATCACGGAACATTCGGAACACTCCTCATACCCATTCAAAGGATACGGGCGTGATGTTATGATGTGTAGTGGCATAGACATAGCAATAATATGCGTTTGCAGCAATTACTGCTGATTTCCTGGTATTTATTGAAGAGTTTCGTGGTCTCTCTCTGAAACCCTTTATCGGACCTTTACAAAAATTAAATGGGATCATTTCGGAATAGTCTTCTTTCGAACAAAGGAGGAATTTTGCAAATTCGTCTACACATGACGAAGCTATGCGCGTACAAACATGCAAAAATATAAACTTCCGTATTGAACAACTCCAGCTGGATATTTTCTAGTTTGTGGACGCGGCGCAACATGCATACGCGATCAGCAAATAGATTTTGGCGCTCTACGTTTTTCTCATTTTATGCAAATTAAATTAATTATTTCAAAGTAGTGTATGAAACTGTTTGAAATATGGTCTTAAAACACCCGTCTCATATTGTAATATACTCGCACTCGTATTTTAAGTATCCTTAGACCACTTTCACATTTTCTGATATTGGGTACCTGACGCCGATAGCAAAATATATGTGTTTTCACATATATTCGATAAAATCGGTCCGATTCGGCCATTTTCTCGATCGCACAGACTGGATGAAAAAAAAATCCTAGTATCGAGTTCTTTTTATACTTTATTTTATTTCTTTCGATATCGGAGCCGACACTAATATCGGATATTGGATGCACCGGATAATGTGAAAACGCTTTTATTATGCAACAGTTACATAAAATATCTACTATAAATGGACACTTGTTTTATTTCAATTAAATATGAACATACGTAGTAACACGTCTTCATACCTTTTTAATCGTAAATAAAAACATCTCTCTTTTTAGTACTCTTACATTATAATTACTAACAGCGTTTGGAATCCTTTGATATTTTGAAAACAAATTACAAATCTATCGATATTGCCAACTTTTTGTTTCACTGCTCTAGCGTTAATGTGAGAGAGTTAGAGTGAGAGAGATAATACTTCAAAGTAATATCAACCGTATTCATAACTGTTAAGGTTCTAAATAACATTCTTAAAATAAATGGACATCTGTTGGGGAGTAGTTGAACTTTTTCGTAATAGAGCTAGAGTGAGAAGCAAGTTTGATTCAGATACAAAACGTCGTAAATTCCTTTTTTTATCTATATTAAAGTTAACACTAATGCCAATCAATAAGGTATGTTTTCGTTCTGCAGTGAGCATAATTTAGGCTAATTTGGTGTTAAAGATATACGACCAATCAAAACAATTGTTTACTAGTAGTGCAACGTATTATTATCTCGTTGTATGTGTGAGTTTGGCGACATTGGTTCCGCTATTGAATCTCTACTATACATAATAATCTATGATTGAATCTGTCCTATCACACTTCTAATAGTTTTTTCTGTTCTGTGGTACCGCCTCCTCCGGGCCCCGGCTCGTTTGCGGCGCTGCGGGAGGGAAAGTGGGTCACATTCCCTCTCCCTCTCCGCCGCCTCCTTCTGCGAGATAACCGTCTCGCAGAAGGCCTGAACCGCCGCCCACGCCTCATCGCCGCCGACCATAGACAGAACTACGGTCGGCAGCGAGAGGTCCGTCCCTACTTCGGCGATGAGAGCACGGCGCTCCCCAGCCCACGCGGGGCACTCCTCTAGGGTGTGCTGCGCCGTGTCATCATCGCCTCCACATTGGTGGCACCCTCTGGTCGGCTCTCGTCCCAACCGGTACAGCAGTCCAATTCTGTAACTTTCTCGCAACGTTGCGCGCATCGATGCTTACATCCACGACGGATCAACCAATGACAATTGATATTAAGGGCGAGCTCAAGGATGTATCCAACCACAATCGTTTTTTAGGTTGTAACCTTGCTGACGTCACCCTCTCAACGATGTCCGTAGGATTAACCAATCACATTCGCTTTAAAGTATGACGTAGTTAGAATAATGGGTTGGCAACTGTCAAAGTGGCCCTAGTATAGTCATAATAGTTTGTTTCCAAAACATTGCATTTTTTTACGGTTGAATTCAGAAAATAATTCTAAACAGTTACAATGACGCGCTGTATTGTCTCTAATGCAGCAAATACCGAAGAATAAAAAAATACGAAAGCTTTGGTTGAAAGCCACAACTACACAAAGAACGAGGTTATGTGGTAAACACTTTGTTGAAAGTGATTATGAATTAATAAGTAAATACACAGGTAAGCTGCTTATGAATAAATCTTTTCAATAACTCCTTAGCGTAGCGTCACGCCTTTTCCACAAAAAAGGGTGACAGAGGTGTATTGTCCCATGTAATAGGGGACGATATTTCGTACCTGCCTATTTAAAATGTTAAAAATCACTTGTTCTAGGAGTTCAACATCAACATAAGTTCTTCAAGAAAGGTGCTATACCATCTGTTTTGCCGTGGAATACACAAGCAATTTCCGGGAATGCAAAGGCTGACACAGAAGAAAGATTGACACACCGCAACCTCAAGAAAAGACAGCTTTTTGAGGTGCCATCAAGTACACAATGTTGTGAGGATATATTGCCATTAGAAGGAGATAATGGTGTGTCTTAAGACTGCAATGTATCTCAAGACCTAGTGATAGAATGTAGTTCTCGAATCCCTGAATATAGGTATTCGGCCAAACTACAACACTTGTGGGACACAAACATCTAATATATTAAGATTGTTCTCTACAGAGACATAAGGTAAATTTCATCTATCTTTCAGTACTCTTATGCCTATGGCACATGATATTAAGTACCGTTGGAGTAGAGTTGTATCAGTATCTTATGCTATTAATTAAGCTTAGAAGAAATACAAAAGATAATGAATTAGGTAAAATGTTTGGTGTAAGTAAAGTGTCAAATATTATAGTGACATGGATAAATTTTGTTGGCAATATCTGGAGCTTAATAGACATTTGGCCTAGTCGCAGTTTAGTGAATTTTTATATGCCTGATAGTTTAAAAAAATATTATCCCTTCATAAGGCTAATACTAGATGAAACTGAAATAGAAATTCAAAAGCCTAGTTAGCCCAATGACCAAAGAGCCACTTTTAGTAGTTATAAGCATAAGAATACCCTAAAATATTCAGTAGGTGCCTCTCCAGGTGGTCTTATAACATATTGTTCAGGTGTATATGGCGGTTCATGGTGATAGGCAGATTGTAGAATGCAGCCGGTTATGCAATATTTGTGATCCTGGGGATAGCATTATGGCCAACAGGGGGTTTCATGTCCAAGATTTATTTGCCTGTAAAGGAATCGGGATGAATATTCCAACCTTTTTAAAATGAAAGGTCTCAAATTCCAGGCGTGCAATAAAAATCAGATCAAAAGTTGGCTAGTTAGAGTTCACATAGAAAGGCTGATAGGATTAACGAAAACATATTTAATATTGCAACATAAACTTAATCATTTCTATGTTCCCTTAGCATCCAAAATATTTTTAATATGTATTATTTTATGTAATTTTAGAGAAGGTATAGTAAATATATATACTTACATAGCGTGTTCGACAACTGTCAAAACAACAACTACGCATTGCTACAGCTGCCATCACGGGGCACGGCTCCTTCAATAAACACCTTTTTATTTTAGGAATCACCGACAGCCCTCTCTGCAGAGCCTGCATAAGAGAGGAGGAAACAGCGGCACATGTGCTCCTACACTGTCCTGCAACCGCCACATACAGGGCTAAATACTTCAATAATACAGGTATGCTCCGGGAGATCACCAGCAGTGTGAAGAGCCTGCTGGCGTTCTTCAATGAGTTGGGGTGGATCGAGTGAAATGCCCACCCTCATGCAAAAACCGCGCCATGACGTGGAGTTATACCAACCCGTGTTACCATACCATACTTACATAAATGATTAATAGTTGGATAACTAACTATTGATAATATATGCATGTATCATCATTTATATACCTATGTATGCATAATCATTTCTGTACTGTTAGGGATGTTGTAAATAAAACTAATACCTATGCCGTGTTTTATTTCATTTGTAAATGCTCACTGTAGTTAGAATAAATTTATTTTTCAAACAGAGTATCTTTAAAGATGGGAAAAAATGAATCTAATTTTCATAACATTACATTTATAAAATAATAAAATTTTCTTTTACAATATAAATTACTTTAAAATCCCTGTATGTATATATAATTAGGTTACAGTATGTTCTGCCTGAGCAGTACAACTGTCCTTGTATTTGAAAGTAATATGGGCTGGTTTTTTTTTTTGTGAGAGAGTACCATTATTGTTCTCTTAATAGGGAACAGTAGAAGTAATAATTTCCTGGTATTGGCTTGCAAAGGGACACTATTTCTATTATGATCTCTTGTCCCAGTAACAATCAGAAGCAGCAAGATATGGTTTGCTAAACTTATATAAATACTACTTGGCTCTACTAGGAGTCCATATTCAGCAGCATATTTGTTTGAATATAATTAATCTTGTCTTGAGTAAATGCAGACAATTTGAAATCATTTTAAAGTTTCTCCTTTGGATTCCACTCAGTATAGTGATGATCACATACTAATGCACATGGGTTCGCTGGTCCATAAAGCTGTTTGAATGGCATCTGAATGTAGTATTTGGAAAATTTATTATTATATTATCCTATTATTATAATTTTCTTTGTCCATATGATTTAATGGGTATGGCTAAAAATTAAACTACCTTTATTTTTCATATCATACATTTATTCAGCTTTCACTAGAGTACCTATATATGGTTTCCTTGGCACATGGAACTACTGCAGTCTTTGAGTGCATGCTTCTTGCAGCAAAATAAGTTTTTGATTGACCATGTTCTCAATACCAAGTAAAAGGACTGCAACATGTTTGCATACTGCATTAACTCCACTTCCAGCGGGGCATTCACAGTGTGATGCTACAGGATTTCCTTGTTTATTTAATTTCATATCAACTTCATACTGTAAATTCTTCATGGTTTTTTTGCAATAACCTTTAACATAAATATTATCACCGATGACAGAACAGCAGTGCAATTCTCTAACTTCAACATCGACGCCACAACGATGCGGCAACGTTGTCTCGTCGATTTGCTTGAATTTGGTATTCTCTAACTGTACACTAGCGCCATAGGCTCTAAGATGTGCCGTACGATGTAGGAACTACTCGACAACGACATCCTACTGTGATTGGTGTCAACCTAAGCTCAACCTTGAAAATGATTGTGATTGGTTGATTTTCGTAGTTGCAGTCGACGATGTTTCGTCGTTGTAAGCCAATTGAAACAAACATGTCAAACACGTTTAACCTCATAGATTATTATGTATAGTAGTCCTCAATTTATATAAAATAAATAAAAAGCTTTCAACATTTACATAGACAAAGGGTAAAAGTTAAGTATGTAGTTAAAGTTGCATTTGTATAAGTTATGATTGGGAGAAATCTCGAGAAGCGAGGAATAATGAATACTAATCTAATACAAATTTACATATAGTTACGAAAGTAAAGTTTAAAATAATGATTATACAGGACAAAAGGCATATTTCAGTGCATGTGAAAGTGATGCAGATTGGCATTATGAACAAGAACGGTAGGTACCTACTATACATAGTAGTTTTGTATTTTATAATCCAACACAGTGATATAAGATCATTTAGCTACTCTTATCCGTAATGGTGAATAAATATACTTAATTTTAAGATAGTATTGGTTTATAGAGATAAATTATATTACAAACATACATAGTATTCACCCAAATTTCACTATGATTGTTGGTCCCTTAAAATAAGATGCAAGCCTATAGCCATCAAGCAGACACTCTGTCATGGGCCCTATGATTACTGTTGAATGGAGAACAGCCTTCTCCCTTAGTCGCCTTCTACAGTTCCTGCGAAGAAATAGAGTGGCCCTATTCTTCTTCACCGGGACCAACATATTTTTTACATTCTGTTCCCACTACCCATAGGAACATATTCCCAAGATAGAAAGTAACATAATGTGTTATTCCAGTAAGCTATTCCTGTACCAAACCACAGATTACCTAATTGATCAAATAGCTAGATTCTTTCTGCCATTAGAATGTTATTGAATGATAAACATCTTCACAATCTTTCACACTAATATATACATACATAATCTTGCCTGTATCCCCGGAGGATTAAGGACAGGTGAATTAACACCTACATTTCACTGATCATTGTAATTAATAGGGGGTGAGCCTATCACCATATTCCCGGTACTATGACTGACTCAAGTCATGTATCTGAGGCTGGGTCAGAGCTGTATATATCTATCTCATTTTAATTAGCCCTATCCCTTAGTTGCCTTGTATGTATATAATATAAGTAGGAAATAAGTAGAATAGGATTTAAGAAAACAACACAAAACAAACAATAGTATGCACAATATACTGATTTATTACAATAAACATTAATAAAAATAATTTATTGATTACATTATAATTCTCAAAGAACCTACCGACACTGTTCACTTACTGAGAAACCTAATTGTGTGCAAATTAATTATAATAAAAAGAATACCTTATATGTATTTAAAGGACAATACAGTACTAATTATTATTCAACATATTATGATTAGAAGATAATTTTGTGATCACTTTTCAGGAAATGCGAAGCATACCTCAAGATTTCTTGAATCAAACTGGTTGCTGTGTGCAGAGTGGTTTAGATGCCTTCATGGATTAGATTTTTGATGTTGACAATAAAAGATTTTTGCAGATTTTAATTTTTATTTAATCCCCTATAAGCTAACACCTGATTGATACTCGCAGAACTGTCTGTTATGCTTCCACACCACAACTATTGAGCAGATTTTGATGATATTTGGTACAGTAAATTTATTTATTTATTGCAAAACCCCCCATGTAACTGTTTTGTCAGTCAAGAGAAGGTTGGGTAAGAATATAAATATGACAACTGAACTGACTAAAAACAATCTGAATGATAGACACTGAACTTCAAAAGCACTTCACTTGATGCCAAATAAACTCTTAGGTTATTATTTATTGGACAATTTCGTGGTGCTGTAAAATAAAAAAATAAATTAATTAAATGTTACTCAAATAGTGTTAAAGAATAATGAAAAACATTCAATACTTATTTGTACTTGGATTTTTATGACAATGATTTATATGATTTGTAATGCCAAGCTTCTGGCCACCCTTCCAGTTGACGTCGATGGGGAGGAATTCTTTGCTGACTGCAGGTTGTTTTTATATTTTTATTTAAATAATTGTAATGTACATATTGTGAAGTGTATTTTCTTATTGTGGCCGTTGAAATAGATCTCAAATTCATTTACTTTGTTTTGTAACATCCCATGACAATAATAAAAACAATTCGGATACTTATTGAATATTGTTCCTTCATTCTCATCGTTAGAATTGTTTCTTCTGCTTTGCTTCTGACGTAAAATACTTCAAATTCTTCTTAATATTGACGGTTTCTGCAGCAGTATAACCAAAATATTGTTGGTACAGTTATTACATAAATATCACCGGACAAGGACAAGACGATTTTAAGGTTATATGTTTGTTGTTTGTTTTGCTTATTTTTGACGTTTTGTTTTAACGTGTGCTCATAGATTTAGTATTTTATACTATATCTATGCGTGTGCTTAACGCATAGATACCAATCATTCAACCCTTGAAGTTACGCCAACTGTTAAATTAAATTAAGTTACTTGATTGTAATAATTCTTAGTTAAACTATAATGTTTTAAGAACTTAAAAATAGCAATATAATAATTTTAAAAGCAACCAAATCATATTTAATCTGCTGTCAAAATTTATTGATAACATCCGGAGCAAGTTACAGCGGCGCGGCGGTGGAGTACAAAATCTATCAATCATAATATTCAAAGAATTTATTAGTGTATGAGGAAGTCGGCTTTATTTCTCTCGCGACTTGGGCTTAGATCATTTATGCCGGTAAGTACTTATCTAACATAGCGTGAAAAAACAATGAATACTTGGATTGAATAAATAAATAAATAAATAAATTGAATACTTGGATTTATGTAAATATAGGTGGTCGATCAAATATGAAATTAATATTATTATTATTATAATAACCTTTAGTTAAATTACATTCTTTTAAGAACACCAATATAATAATTTTAAAAGCCACCAAATAATATTTACCTCTCGACAAGATTTATCGATAACGTACGTAAATCCCTAACCTGTCTGTGTCGATAATTTTTTATGACAATAAAATTTACTTGCAGCCCTAGCCCGCCTTACAGACAACGTTGAGAGGGTGACGTCACCAAGGTCACATATTACAAAGTTGATTGCTGCCACTATTCTGTGGCTCAACCTTAAAACTGTGGGTAATTGGTTGATTTTCGTAGTTGACGTCTTAGAAGTACTTTGTGTCTTAGAACAAAACAAACATGTCAAAATATAGCGCAGCGTATGACATTTTTTTGAACAATCAAATACGTTTAACCTCATCTTCATTCTCAATATAAATAAAAAGCTTTCAACATTTACGCAGACAAAGGGTAAAAGCGAAAGGTATCAAGTTTTGTTTTTAATTCATTAATTAAACTTTTATCGTAGTTTATAATCTGGTTGGCGCTGGTAATAGTATCATTTTTAAACCTAATGACTTTGAAAATGTAAAGATTTTGTGGTATTTCCAGGTTAGAGCTATAGGACCAGACCAGAATTTTAATTTCGGTCTAGCTGAACGTGTAGATGACAACGAACCCAAAATGAAGCCTCCATCAAAAGAATCGTATCGAGATATAACCAGCGATACGATTCTGCCAGCTCTGGATAAGACAATGTTAAGGCATTATTTGTGCTAGTAAGTGAAGTGAAAGTTTAATGTTCATCAATTAAAAGCTTCCATACTTGTATTTTAACTACTTATTTTTTTATTTCTAGCACTGAGAAAACAATAGCAATAGCTTACTACGAGGCATGATACTTACCTGTTCTGTCATCGGTGATAATATTTATGTTAAAGGTTATTGCAAAAAAACCATGAAGAATTTACAGTATGAAGTTGATATGAAATTAAATAAACAAGGAAATCCTGTAGCATCACACTGTGAATGCCCCGCTGGAAGTGGAGTTAATGCAGTATGCAAACATGTTGCAGTCCTTTTACTTGGTATTGAGAACATGGTCAATCAAAAACTTATTTTGCTGCAAGAAGCATGCACTCAAAGACTGCAGTAGTTCCATGTGCCAAGGAAACCATATATAGGTACTCTAGTGAAAGCTGAATAAATGTATGATATGAAAAATAAAGGTAGTTTAATTTTTAGCCATACCCATTAAATCATATGGACAAAGAAAATTATAATAATAGGATAATATAATAATAAATTTTCCAAATACTACATTCAGATGCCATTCAAACAGCTTTATGGACCAGCGAACCCATGTGCATTAGTATGTGATCATCACTATACTGAGTGGAATCCAAAGGAGAAACTTTAAAATGATTTCAAATTGTCTGCATTTACTCAAGACAAGATTAATTATATTCAAACAAATATGCTGCTGAATATGGACTCCTAGTAGAGCCAAGTAGTATTTATATAAGTTTAGCAAACCATATCTTGCTGCTTCTGATTGTTACTGGGACAAGAGATCATAATAGAAATAGTGTCCCTTTGCAAGCCAATACCAGGAAATTATTACTTCTACTGTTCCCTATTAAGAGAACAATAATGGTACTCTCTCACAAAAAAAAAAACCAGCCCATATTACTTTCAAATACAAGGACAGTTGTACTGCTCAGGCAGAACATACTGTAACCTAATTATATATACATACAGGGATTTTAAAGTAATTTATATTGTAAAAGAAAATTTTATTATTTTATAAATGTAATGTTATGAAAATTAGATTCATTTTTTCCCATCTTTAAAGATACTCTGTTTGAAAAATAAATTTATTCTAACTACAGTGAGCATTTACAAATGAAATAAAACACGGCATAGGTATTAGTTTTATTTACAACATCCCTAACAGTACAGAAATGATTATGCATACATAGGTATATAAATGATGATACATGCATATATTATCAATAGTTAGTTATCCAACTATTAATCATTTATGTAAGTATGGTATGGTATGGTAACACGGGTTGGTATAACTCCACGTCATGGCGCGGTTTTTGCATGAGGGTGGGCATTTCACTCGATCCACCCCAACTCATTGAAGAACGCCAGCAGGCTCTTCACACTGCTGGTGATTTCCCGGAGCATACCTGTATTATTGAAGTATTTAGCCCTGTATGTGGCGGTTGCAGGACAGTGTAGGAGCACATGTGCCGCTGTTTCCTCCTCTCTTATGCAGGCTCTGCAGAGAGGGCTGTCGGTGATTCCTAAAATAAAAAGGTGTTTATTGAAGGAGCCGTGCCCCCTGATGGCAGCTGTAGCAATGCGTAGTTGTTGTTTTGACAGTTGTCGAACACGCTATGTAAGTATATATATTTGCTATACCTTCTCTAAAATTACATAAAATAATACATATTAAAAATATTTTGGATGCTAAGGGAACATAGAAATGATTAAGTTTATGTTGCAATATTAAATATGTTTTCGTTAATCCTATCAGCCTTTCTATGTGAACTCTAACTAGCCAACTTTTGATCTGATTTTTATTGCACGCCTGGAATTTGAGACCTTTCATTTTAAAAAGGTTGGAATATTCATCCCGATTCCTGTACAGGCAAATAAATCTTGGACATGAAACCCCCTGTTGGCCATAATGCTATCCCCAGGATCACAAATATTGCATAACCGGCTGCATTCTACAATCTGCCTATCACCATGAACCGCCATATACACCTGAACAATATGTTATAAGACCACCTGGAGAGGCACCTACTGAATATTTTAGGGTATTCTTATGCTTATAACTACTAAAAGTGGCTCTTTGGTCATTGGGCTAACTAGGCTTTTGAATTTCTATTTCAGTTTCATCTAGTATTAGCCTTATGAAGGGATAATATTTTTTTAAACTATCAGGCATATAAAAATTCACTAAACTGCGACTAGGCCAAATGTCTATTAAGCTCCAGATATTGCCAACAAAATTTATCCATGTCACTATAATATTTGACACTTTACTTACACCAAACATTTTACCTAATTCATAATCTTTTGTATTTCTTCTAAGCTTAATTAATAGCATAAGATACTGATACAACTCTACTCCAACGGTACTTAATATCATGTGCCATAGGCATAAGAGTACTGAAAGATAGATGAAATTTACCTTATGTCTCTGTAGAGAACAATCTTAATATATTAGATGTTTGTGTCCCACAAGTGATGTAGTTTGGCCGAATACCTATATTCAGGGATTCGAGAACTACATTCTATCACTAGGTCTTGAGATACATTGCAGTCTTAAGACACACCATTATCTCCTTCTAATGGCAATATATCCTCACAACATTGTGTACTTGATGGCACCTCAAAAAGCTGTCTTTTCTTGAGGTTGCGGTGTGTCAATCTTTCTTCTGTGTCAGCCTTTGCATTCCCGGAAATTGCTTGTGTATTCCACGGCAAAACAGATGGTATAGCACCTTTCTTGAAGAACTTATGTTGATGTTGAACTCCTAGAACAAGTGATTTTTAACATTTTAAATAGGCAGGTACGAAATATCGTCCCCTATTACATGGGACAATACACCTCTGTCACCCTTTTTTGTGGAAAAGGCGTGACGCTACGCTAAGGAGTTATTGAAAAGATTTATTCATAAGCAGCTTACCTGTGTATTTACTTATTAATTCATAATCACTTTCAACAAAGTGTTTACCACATAACCTCGTTCTTTGTGTAGTTGTGGCTTTCAACCAAAGCTTTCGTATTTTTTTATTCTTCGGTATTTGCTGCATTAGAGACAATACAGCGCGTCATTGTAACTGTTTAGAATTATTTTCTGAATTCAACCGTAAAAAAATGCAATGTTTTGGAAACAAACTATTATGACTATACTAGGGCCACTTTGACAGTTGCCAACCCATTATTCTAACTACGTCATACTTTAAAGCGAATGTGATTGGTTAATCCTACGGACATCGTTGAGAGGGTGACGTCAGCAAGGTTACAACCTAAAAAACGATTGTGGTTGGATACATCCTTGAGCTCGCCCTTAATATCAATTGTCATTGGTTGATCCGTCGTGGATGTAAGCATCGATGCGCGCAACGTTGCGAGAAAGTTACAGAATTGCACTGCAGGTAAGTATCATGCCTCGTAGTAAGCTATTGCTATTGCTATTGTTTTCTCAGTGCTAGAAATAAAAAAATAAGTAGTTAAAATACAAGTATGGAAGCTTTTAATTGATGAACATTAAACTTTCACTTCACTTACTAGCACAAATAATGCCTTAACATTGTCTTATCCAGAGCTGGCAGAATCGTATCGCTGGTTATATCTCGATACGATTCTTTTGATGGAGGCTTCATTTTGGGTTCGTTGTCATCTACACGTTCAGCTAGACCGAAATTAAAATTCTGGTCTGGTCATAAAGCTCTAACCTGGAAATACCACAAAATCTTTACATTTTCAGTCATTAGGTTTAAAAATGATACTATTACCAGCGCCAACCAGATTATAAACTACGATAAAAGTTTAATTAATGAATTAAAAACAAAACTTGATACCTTTCGCTTTTACCCTTTGTCTGCGTAAATGTTGAAAGCTTTTTATTTATATTGAGAATGAAGATGAGGTTAAACGTATTTGATTGTTCAAAAAAATGTCATACGCTGCGCTATATTTTGACATGTTTGTTTTGTTCTAAGACACAAAGTACTTCTAAGACGTCAACTACGAAAATCAACCAATTACCCACAGTTTTAAGGTTGAGCCACAGAATAGTGGCAGCAATCAACTTTGTAATATGTGACCTTGGTGACGTCACCCTCTCAACGTTGTCTGTAAGGCGGGCTAGGGCTGCAAGTAAATTTTATTGTCATAAAAAATTATCGACACAGACAGGTTAGGGATTTACGTACGTTATCGATAAATCTTGTCGAGAGGTAAATATTATTTGGTGGCTTTTAAAATTATTATATTGGTGTTCTTAAAAGAATGTAATTTAACTAAAGGTTATTATAATAATAATAATATTAATTTCATATTTGATCGACCACCTATATTTACATAAATCCAAGTATTCAATTTATTTATTTATTTATTTATTCAATCCAAGTATTCATTGTTTTTTCACGCTATGTTAGATAAGTACTTACCGGCATAAATGATCTAAGCCCAAGTCGCGAGAGAAATAAAGCCGACTTCCTCATACACTAATAAATTCTTTGAATATTATGATATGATTGATAGATTTTGTACTCCACCGCCGCGCCGCTGTAACTTGCTCCGGATGTTATCGATAAATTTTGACAGCAGATTAAATATGATTTGGTTGCTTTTAAAATTATTATATTGCTATTTTTAAGTTCTTAAAACATTATAGTTTAACTAAGAATTATTACAATCAAGTAACTTAATTTAATTTAACAGTTGGCGTAACTTCAAGGGTTGAATGATTGGTATCTATGCGTTAAGCACACGCATAGATATAGTATAAAATACTAAATCTATGAGCACACGTTAAAACAAAACGTCAAAAATAAGCAAAACAAACAACAAACATATAACCTTAAAATCGTCTTGTCCTTGTCCGGTGATATTTATGTAATAACTGTACCAACAATATTTTGGTTATACTGCTGCAGAAACCGTCAATATTAAGAAGAATTTGAAGTATTTTACGTCAGAAGCAAAGCAGAAGAAACAATTCTAACGATGAGAATGAAGGAACAATATTCAATAAGTATCCGAATTGTTTTTATTATTGTCATGGGATGTTACAAAACAAAGTAAATGAATTTGAGATCTATTTCAACGGCCACAATAAGAAAATACACTTCACAATATGTACATTACAATTATTTAAATAAAAATATAAAAACAACCTGCAGTCAGCAAAGAATTCCTCCCCATCGACGTCAACTGGAAGGGTGGCCAGAAGCTTGGCATTACAAATCATATAAATCATTGTCATAAAAATCCAAGTACAAATAAGTATTGAATGTTTTTCATTATTCTTTAACACTATTTGAGTAACATTTAATTAATTTATTTTTTTATTTTACAGCACCACGAAATTGTCCAATAAATAATAACCTAAGAGTTTATTTGGCATCAAGTGAAGTGCTTTTGAAGTTCAGTGTCTATCAGTCAGATTGTTTTTAGTCAGTTCAGTTGTCATATGTATATTCTTACCCAACCTTCTCTTGACTGACAAAACAGTTACATGGGAGGTTTTGCAATAAATAAATAAATTTACTGTACCAAATATCATCAAAATCTGCTCAATAGTTGTGGTGTGGAAGCATAACAGACAGTTCTGCGAGTATCAATCAGGTGTTAGCTTATAGGGGATTAAATAAAAATTAAAATCTGCAAAAATCTTTTATTGTCAACATCAAAAATCTAATCCATGAAGGCATCTAAACCACTCTGCACACAGCAACCAGTTTGATTCAAGAAATCTTGAGGTATGCTTCGCATTTCCTGAAAAGTGATCACAAAATTATCTTCTAATCATAATATGTTGAATAATAATTAGTACTGTATTGTCCTTTAAATACATATAAGGTATTCTTTTTATTATAATTAATTTGCACACAATTAGGTTTCTCAGTAAGTGAACAGTGTCGGTAGGTTCTTTGAGAATTATAATGTAATCAATAAATTATTTTTATTAATGTTTATTGTAATAAATCAGTATATTGTGCATACTATTGTTTGTTTTGTGTTGTTTTCTTAAATCCTATTCTACTTATTTCCTACTTATATTATATACATACAAGGCAACTAAGGGATAGGGCTAATTAAAATGAGATAGATATATACAGCTCTGACCCAGCCTCAGATGCATGACTTGAGTCAGTCATAGTACCGGGAATATGGTGATAGGCTCACCCCCTATTAATTACAATGATCAGTGAAATGTAGGTGTTAATTCACCTGTCCTTAATCCTCCGGGGATACAGGCAAGATTATGTATGTATATATTAGTGTGAAAGATTGTGAAGATGTTTATCATTCAATAACATTCTAATGGCAGAAAGAATCTAGCTATTTGATCAATTAGGTAATCTGTGGTTTGGTACAGGAATAGCTTACTGGAATAACACATTATGGTACTTTCTATCTTGGGAATATGTTCCTATGGGTAGTGGGAACAGAATGTAAAAAATATGTTGGTCCCGGTGAAGAAGAATAGGGCCACTCTATTTCTTCGCAGGAACTGTAGAAGGCGACTAAGGGAGAAGGCTGTTCTCCATTCAACAGTAATCATAGGGCCCATGACAGAGTGTCTGCTTGATGGCTATAGGCTTGCATCTTATTTTAAGGGACCAACAATCATAGTGAAATTTGGGTGAATACTATGTATGTTTGTAATATAATTTATCTCTATAAACCAATACTATCTTAAAATTAAGTATATTTATTCACCATTACGGATAAGAGTAGCTAAATGATCTTATATCACTGTGTTGGATTATAAAATACAAAACTACTACCTATGTATAGTAGGTACCTACCGTTCTTGTTCATAATGCCAATCTGCATCACTTTCACATGCACTGAAATATGCCTTTTGTCCTGTATAATCATTATTTTAAACTTTACTTTCGTAACTATATGTAAATTTGTATTAGATTAGTATTCATTTTTCCTCGCTTCTCGAGATTTCTCCCAATCAAACTTATACAAATGCAACTTTAACTACATACTTAACTTTTACCCTTTGTCTATGTAAATGTTGAAAGCTTTTTATTTATTTTATATAAATTGAGGACTACTATACATAATAATCTATGAGGTTAAACGTGTTTGACATGTTTGTTTCAATTGGCTTACAACGACGAAACATCGTCGACTGCAACTACGAAAATCAACCAATCACAATCATTTTCAAGGTTGAGCTTAGGTTGACACCAATCACAGTAGGATGTCGTTGTCGAGTAGTTCCTACATCGTACGGCACATCTTAGAGCCTATGGCGCTAGTGTACAGTTAGAGAATACCAAATTCAAGCAAATCGACGAGACAACGTTGCCGCATCGTTGTGGCGTCGATGTTGAAGTTAGAGAATTGCACTGCAGGTACCTCCCGAAGCATCCATGCCCCGAGAGGACCTGCGCCATTCGGAACGTTACCGACCCCCGCGATCTATCCATCCAGTCTTTGAGGACCGGACGGATCGCCTCGACGGTCCTTCTGCCAGCCGTGGGATTGGCTAGCCGCCGCTCCCTCTCCAGGAGCACGGACCGTCTCGCTTGGAGCCTCCACTCTCCCACCTCCGAAGGTGCCGGGAATTCGCCCCGGCTCCGGGCCTCCTCACGCCAATGATAGACTGACGCGAGGACACCGGCCTCCAGCTCCCACGGAGGGGAGCCCGCCATAACGCAAGCCGCCTCGAATGAGATGCCGCAGTATCCTCTAATTGCCCCGACGGCCATCGCCCTCTGCGGACGTCGCAAGAGGGTGACGTTGTGTGCCGTCAGGGTGTCGATCCACACAGGGGCCCCATACAGGGCCATCGATCGTACGACTCCCAAATAAAGGAGGCGGCTGCTCGTCTGGGGTCCCCCTAGGTTCGGCATCAGCCGCCGAAGGGCGGCGGCCGTGCTGAGCAGACGGGGGACCAGGCGGGCGAAATGAGCGCGGAAGCTCCATCGTAGATCGAGGACAAGCCCGAGGTACCTCATTTCAGACTTGACCTCGATCCGGGTGCCACTCACTACGATGTGGGAGTCCGCCGGTGGCGCTCGCCGAGGGCCATGGAAACAAATGGCCTCCGACTTGTTGAGCGCCACCCCGAGTCCCAACATCGTTATTCGCCGCACGACCATGGCCACCGACGCAGTGGCAAGGCGCGCGGCGTCTCCATAGGTCGCCCCCCGGGCAGTAACCAACGTGTCGTCTGCGTAGCAGGTCACGTTGGCGCCCGGGAGGCGAGCTCCTCGGAGTACCCAGTCGTACCCGATATTCCACAAGAGGGGCCCCAACACTGACCCCTGCGGAACACCGCGGCACATGGCCCACCTGTGAAGGCTGCCATCCTGTCCTGGGTACTCCACGTACCGCTCCGATAGGTAGGCACCGACGATCCGACGTAGGTAGGGAGGCACGTCATGGTATTTGAGCGCCTCCCGTATGCACTCCTAGGGCAGGGTATTGAACGCATTGGCGATGTCCAGTGACACCGCCAATAGCACCCCGCCCTTGCGGATCTCCTCTTGCGCCAGCGCCTTCACCCGAAGGACGGCGTCGACGGTCGAACGACGTGGCCGAAAACCATATTGGTAGTCGGACAGGCCGCGACCTCCATCCTCGAGGTGCCGGACGATGCGAGCGAACAACACTCTCTCAAAGAGCTTGCCCGCCTCGTCCAGCAACACTATCGGTCGGTACGCCGAGGGCGATTCCGCGGGCCGTCCCTCCTTCTGAATAAGGACGAGCCTACCCGTTTTCCACCGGACTGGGTATCGTCCGGTTTGTAGGCAGGCACTCATTAGCCCGCAGAACCGCTCCTCGAGCTCCCGGAACGCGACCACCAAAACGCGTCCGGGAACTCCATCGGGTCCAGGGGCCTTCACCCCTTTCTCCTGGGCCCGCCTGACGGCCACGGCCAGCTCCGCCGTTGTGACCCGCGGCACCTCCATCACGACCTCCTCACTGCGCGCCGGAGCCATCACCGGGGGGACGAACCCTTCCTCCCTCTGTGGAAATAGGGAGGAGATAACCTCCCCCAGCACTCTCGGCTCCAGGCACTCCGTGATCGGAGGTGCCCAAGGGCGGAGCTTAGCCCTGACCGTTTTGTAGGGCCGCCCCCAGGGGTCCCGGTCGAGAGTGGCTAACAGAGACGCCCTCGAAGCCTCCTTTGCGTCTCCTATAGCCACCCCGAGGGACTGAGCGCACGACCGGTAGTCGGCGTAGAGCTGCGCCTCTTCCTCCGGCACCCGCCGCGCCCTGCGGCGGTACCGGGTGTACCGGCGACGTTTCGCGACGCACTGAGATCGCAGTTCAGCGATCTCGGGCGTCCACCAGTACACCTTCCGGTTGGGGAGTCGGGGCTTGGCCCGAGGCATGCACGCGTCGCAGATTTGCGACGCGGCGCTGCCGAACCATTCGGCCTCCTCCTCGACTCCTACTTCCGCCGGAGGATTCGCCCACGACTGGACGATCGACGCCAGCTCCAACGCCTCCCGGTCTATATGCCCCAGGACCCACCTCTTGGCGGACGGCCCCTCGCGTCTGGGACTCACCACATGCAGGCCCGTGGAGACATCGTAACGGATGTAACGATGATCCGTCAGATTCTCCACGTCTTCCAGGACTCGCCAGTCCCGGACGGCCTGTGCGACGGCAGGGGTCGTGAACGTGATGTCCACGATGGACCTCCCCTGCTGTGACACAAACGTATCGACCGACCCACGGTTACTGACCGTAAGGCCGGTCGTCGTGGCCCACTCCTCCAGCAACCGGCCGCGCTCGTCAGACGCGGGGGAACCCCAAGCCGTGGATTTGGCATTGAAGTCTCCGGCGACCACCGGCAGACGGGGTGAGATTTGCCCCAGCAGGGCACCCACCACATCCAGCGCCGTCTCGAACTCGGCCAGTCTCATGCTGGGAGGGAAGTACACCGCAATGATGATGTACCTCCCCCATGCGCAGGCCACGAAGCCGCTCCCCCTGGAAATGAGGGAGGGGGTGCCACTCGATGTGTCCCAGACGCGATAACACAAACCGACCCGACAGTGTCCCCCAGCCACTGACCGTGAGGAGGGACAAAGTACGGGTCGGAAACGATCCCGCGGCATGCTTTGCCGCCTAGAATATGGTTGCTCGGACCGCCACCCATTGCTGCGCAGATAACGCAGTGGGGGTCGGCCGAGCAAGCCGCGGCTTTGTGACCAGGACGACCGCAGCGGTAGCAAATTTCACCGCGGTCATCCTGTGAGGTGCACTGTGACCTGACGTGTCCTGACATCAGGCACCGGAAGCACCTCATAGGTCTCCGCTCAAGTAAAGTTACTTGAGCAGAGACCCAGCCCACTAATAGGCGACCAGCGGCCACCTTTTTGGCCGCTTCCACGGAGCAGCTCACCGCCACCGTGCCACTTCCCCACAACGACCGCCGAATTCGTAGATTTAGACCTAACCTAACCTAAACTATCCCCTGGGAATAGGAGGTGGAAGCACAGATTACCTACTACGGTGGAAGTATGTTTATGAGACTTGCACTACAGTTTGTGCTACATAAGTCAAAATTAATGAAAATATTTCTATACCAAAAAAAAATACGTAGGTACGTCATAAGTTTTAACCAACTTACAAAAATAAATGAAATCCGATCAAAAACATTTTCATGTAAAAATGGAGTTTACGTTGCTTACCCTGTGAAAAAGTTATCAGATCTCGTATAAAGCCAAGCTCTAAAGACTGCACGCTCTAAACCTAAGGTGTAGTGTAGAGCTTGTAGATTTAGAGCGTGCAGTCTTTAGAGGTTGGCTTTATACGAGATTTGACGATGCTGCCATCACGTGTTTTTTGAATGACATGCTCTCGTGACAGCGCGTGCGTGGTGCACCCACCACGAAGCTACCCTGAATGATATGACCATCAAGTTGTGGAGCGGATCTGGCGGCTGGATCTCGAGGTGGCTATATATAAAACCAAGGGAACCATATATAGATCATAATGGAAGGCATTTTTATTTGCATCAAGTTACAAATGTTATTTTTTAAGCTCATACTCAAAGGCCAATGGGACTTCGGGAGCATCTTCGAAGTCGAGTCCTCTAATTACTATATTTGTGGTGAAAGGTGGCGCGGGAGCCGGGACGGGAATCCGAGTCTTGAGGAATTAAGGCCGTGAAGTCTCCGTGAAGACTTGGGCAACTAAGCGCAGGCATGCCGGGTTATCGGCGGTAAGACTCATCATGGAGGACCGGCAAGGGCCGAGGCGGCGGCGGTACAATACGCGCCATATACTCCCCATTTCCGAAGTTAGATGGGGATTCCGTGGTGCCCAAACCCGAAGAGGAAGAGCTTGCAAGAAATGGCCTTGGTTGCGAGAGATAGATGTATCTGGCCAATCTCACCTCCGGCAATCTACAACCCACAGACGAATCAATCGGCTCGGGTCCTACATAAGAGACGTCGCTGAACAATCGGGGGGAGGGAGGGAGGGGGTGTGATTAGTATGTGAGTATGTGGATATTTTGCGCACATTTCAAAAAAGGGGCCTCGCAAAATGTACCTTGCCCACATAAGTCTACGTCTTGCGCCGCCACTGCTGGTTGACCTATATGTACATAATAGACTTTTTCAATAAACACTTTTTTAATTGTTTAGTAATACATAATGATATAATAACAATTAGATGATATAATTAATAATACATAATACTCGTAGTTCGTTGATAAAATTCTATATAAATAACACTTTTATATAACAAGCTAATGATGGGAAATATCTTGATACTGAGGCTCTAACAGTCCAATGGCAGCGCCACCTACCGGATTCATATGAGAATTAACTAAGTATTCTTGAACTTTGAACGCAACAATTATTAAATAAAAATAATTCTATAATAGAACCTGAGACACTAATCTGCTGGAAAGTGTCCAGAGAAGGGCCACGAGGATACCACCGGCTCTACGTCGCATGCCCTATGAGAAGAGTCTACGTGCACTGAAATTGAGCACTCTACAGCAAAGACGACTTCGAGATCTGATAGAAGTGTATAAGATCGTAACTGCAGACCTGATCCGACAGCCTTTGTGGTGTGGAGATAGTGAACACGACCGCTACGAAGGAGGCGCGGGTTCAGTGCAAATATTTGTATGCATGAATATGGGCACTTGCATAAGTCTGGTCGTGCCTCGGAGAGCAACTTAAGCTGTCGCGTCGGTCCCGATTGCCATACGAACATCTATGGCTGTCGTTACGGGTAGTTGGAGCCCTAAAAAGTCCAACTGGTCTATCTGCAATGCTTCAATATCGGCAATGGGTTGTGGAGGTCAGGTGGCAGTCACTTCACGGTCAATATCAAAGTTTAGCCAAATTAGCATTTAAAGGATATAGGAAATCGGTTTTGGTTGCTCTTAAAATATGCTGCACTGGGTGGTAAAGAACTCACACTCTCAGGAACTCTAAACAGCCACACTTAGCAGGATTCGCACTCTTCAACTTGACATGTCAAATCTTGATACTCTCATCATATCACATGCAAGAAATCACTGCAAAGTAAAAATGGGGTCAGCAAATGAACAAATAAAATACAGACATATTGTTGAATTTATATAATTAGTACATATATGAATGCATAACATACATCTAAATCATCAAAATTATGAAGTAAAATCACTAATGATTTAAGGAAAACCATCATCATCTTCTTCAGCCATTTCCTTAGCCAGTTCCAGATCCTGCTGTTCCCTCTCACGGCGCTCTTCAGCACTCTCTAACTCTTTTCCATAGGACTTGGGTGGATACCTCATAGCCTTAACACTCTGGTTATGTAAATCCAAACAAAACGATATACGCTGGTGGAAAGCTAACTGAGGTTCCCTAGTACAATATAGGTCTGAACTCTCTTTATTGCTCATGTATCCCTTTTCAGGATCAAGTGTAGCCTCAATCACTCCATCTCTGATGGCTTTAGCCACAATAAATTCTGCATCTTCTGCTGAATCCAATCCCAATTTTCTTGCTATATCTTTTGGAGATATGCGAGAGTAAGACAGGCCGATAGACCTAATAGCAGTCTTGATGACATTCTGTCGGAGACGAAGGATTAAAGTGAAAGTGTGATCCGTGCGAAACTGGGGACCAAAATTTTCAAGTACCTCTCCAAATCTCTGCAAATTACCAAGTCTCACAGCTTGGGTCAGTTGGAAATATGGAGCTAAAGATTTTCTGAGCTGAGCTTGCCTGAATATGGCTCGTTCAGGAATATCTCCAAGCAGCAACTCAACAACAATTGCTAACTTTTGTACAGTTTGACGAAAACCAACAGCAGCAGACTGTGGAGCCTTTCTCAATGCTTGCACTAGATGCTTATGAGCATCACTGTACTCAAGTCTGGCAGCCTTAATTCTTCCTAGATAGTACATGAATCTTGCCCACTCATTGTTGCTTGCATTTTCAGGAAAAGCTGACTTGCTGACTAACTTATCTGCTTGGTCATACAAAGAATAATGCAAATAGTTACGCAAAAGACAGTTGATCAGTACTGCTTGCCCTTCATAGTCATTACGAAGTGTAGAAGTTCGAAGTCGGGCGTGAAGTAATCCTCTAATGTTGTCTAGCTTATTGGTCAATTCATAAACTCTTGAATGGTAAAAGTAGCACTTGGCAGCAATTAAATCAAGAGTTCTCCTGTTCTGAGCTAGTACTTTCGTCATCAACTGCTCGGTGCAGGAAGATGCATCTGTTAATTTATTAGTGTCAAGGCAACGCAACAATACTAAAAGGTGCACATATACATCAACTTCTGGTACAGGTACCTTAGTAGCACTACGTGCACGTGGAGGTTCGATCTCTACGGCTTCAGGTTGGCGAGGTTCTACAAATAGAAGTAAAGCATCTTTCTCTGGCCCAGCTGGATACAGCTGATTGATAATTGCACGTAAAACGTTGCCATTCAGTTTCCTTCGAGTGCTTGGAAGGGAACGCAGAACTCTCATCGCAAACCTGGGTTCCTTCGAGGTAACTGCTTTATCTATTTGTTTAACATGTTCCCTTAGATCTTGAACAGTTAAAACATCAGCATCTTTCTTCACCTCCGGTGTTTCTGGATCGCTTGCAGCGGCTGGACTTTCAACGCTTTTCATTTCCACATCTTCCACAGGAGCCATTTTTCTTTAGAGAAACCACACAATAACACAACAACCAGAATATTATTTTAGGTAAATTTTTTTTGCTTACTGATTGTGAATCGTATTTCTCTTCTTTCTTTTTGTCTTGTCAAAAAATGCCGAGTAACTTATCAGCGTTCCAATAAACGCTAAGCTCTCTTTTACTCATTGCAATGTATACCTATCTCTTTCTAACACATGTAAAATGGATCTACGACGAGCCGTTTAGAATTTCTGGTAAAGATAAATAACTTGTGTTTTCAGCTACAACACAAATCTTTACAAAAGCATAGAGTCCATAATTTGACTCATAGATTATTATGTATATTTCACTGAAACAAAGTGAATCTGTAGGCCTTTTTGCTTTTAGTTTTTAGTTTTGAAAAGGTTTTGAAACCAATGAAACGAATAAAACATAAAAAAGAACATGTACATCAAAGAATAAATAATATAAACAACAAAAAAAAATTAAAAAGGTTATATTTTCAATTTGTTTTGTGTTTATGGTCTAATATTTTGAATTCAGTGTAAGAGGGGAACATTGATAAAACGTTACATAAACTGACCAAGATTTGAACTAAAGACTTAACTAAATTCGTTTGGATTCAATTGTAGGTATTAGATTTTTGGATTGGTTTGTATAATAATTTGGATTCATCTTAAAATAAATAGAATCTAGCCTTTAGCCTTTTAATCATTTTATCTCTTGTCTATACATCTTTTGTCTATGTATTTTCTATTCCATAGATTATAGATGAGACAAAACTAATAGCATTGCCTGTAGTTGCTTAACCAATATACTGTACTTCTAAAATACGGATAAAAGCATAAAGTTACTAATGTTACAATTGAATATTCTGGGATTACAACCATCAGATTGTTACGAGAATAGCGTGTGCCAAAAAATATAAGTAACGGACACGCTTCGGCTGCAGGAGACCGGTTAATTCTTTACCTAAAATTTCAATGTGTTCTGGAAATGGTTTGCAAAGAGGACGTGGTATCATGGTTTAAAGAATTGGAAAGCTATAAACGCATAGACGCGATGTGTACACTATTAAATATGTGTTTGCCATTTGAGCTTCGTTTCATTGGCACCTACCTAGAGGAACTAGGCAAGCGAGACTTCCAGGAGCTGCGTGGTGCCGAACTAAGAGCCAACAATCCCACAGATCTGGCTGCGGACATTGGAGGCGCCAATACAGATCCCAGGACTAGACGGAAAATGGCCTTATATGTGTCTTTGTTACGTTCGTGTAATTTCGCGTGTGCAACTACATTGTATAATGCAATGGTCAGTTTGGAGCAATGTGGGTTACTGAAAGGCTTGTATGGTGATCTTTTAGAAGAAATTTTACTGCTATACACTATGGCATTACACCATCCAGCATTTACATTTGATCAAAAAACGCATTTTGGTGACATTTTAGAAAAATTAAAAATAGAAGATCAAAGATTACAATTTTCAGAACCACAAGAGCATATAAATGTAGTGCCTGTGAGTGCATGTCATACGCAGTCCAGTATAACAGCTAACATGTCAGTGCCACCACCAAGCTTATCTGCCTTAGGGCCACCCCCTGGTTTGATGTATGTCAAAACAGCTGGAGTGCAGGTAAGTATTTTCATACTAAGAACAAACATAGCAAATTACATGTAATGAATAAAATTAAGTACTACTCCATTCCATCATTACTTTTAACATGCAGGCAGGATGGGTTTTTTAAGATACTAATAAATTTATATTAATTATAAAGTTATTTGAATTAGGATGTACATTAGGTAGTATTAGTAGGATATCAAGGCTACTAAATCATTTGAAATAGATTTGTTGTTTGCTAGGTGATACAATATGGTACAGCTACTAATGATTTTCCTACTAAATGGGTATGTCCTTCTGTTATTTCAATGACATATTATTCGTCAAGCTTTATCTACCTTTGTGTTATGTCTATGTTCTACAGTCGATAGTGTTTTTTAGATGACCATACTTCAAATATTTTTAGTTATGCTTTTTATAAAGAAGAAATAGAATAGGTGGTCTTTCAAATATTTAGAGTTGACCAATTAACTGGAACTCCTGCAACACCTGTTTGACAGGTTAAAGTGTAATCTTGCCTACACTATATGAGATGCAACTATTTCAGTTATACTCTTAAGAATGTCATTTTAATTTTGGATGGCAGATGGCAGTCACTTCACAGAAAATATTGAAGTTCAGTCAAATCTGCAGTTGGACTGGTAAGACTCCAGACTCCCAAGTTGAAAGCTTCGGATGTGACTGGGATTAACGTTAGGATGAAGGAGAAGACTGTATTCAGTAGCTGATCTCTGGCTAATGAGAGTTTATTTAGTGTACTCTCAAGTGACTGACATAACCTGTCTTTGAAATGTCAGTCCCCCCTATATTACAATGCTTTGAAATAAATATTATTTTTGATGTTCCTTACTGCATTTTTCAGCCTCCAAATACAGAACCGGTGCCTGAATTGAGTTCCCCACCAGTACTAACAGGACCTACAGGAGTAGTGCAAATGTTGGGTGAAGTCCAGCATCCACCTCCAGGACTGCCTTTACCACAGTACAATATGGGAGAATACATGGGACATAATGCATGGCCTGCAAATATTATAGTGTCACCTATTAATCCACCGCTTGAGGTATAAATAAATATTATTATAAAAAAACACATCTTTAAAGTAACTTTATTAAGACTTGGGCTTGATTACTTTACTTGGGCATAGATAGTACAACTAATAGATAATGGCTTTTGTATTACCTAAATGACAATATTGCTAGTTGTAATTAAGGTATTACATACTTACATACTTACTGCCAGCAGGGGACGTCATCGCCTCCTAGGTAATACCTAGTCTTTTAAATAAATAAACCCAAACCCTATGACTTGTAAGTAGTCTTATAAATATCAATTATCAGAGGAACTGTAGCCTAACAGCAGAGAGAGATTACAGTAAATTATTTTAGAATTATTTCCATGTACAGTTGACAAAGGAGACATGGTCACACATTTTCATATCGACGGTAAAAAGGAAAAACACTTTAAGCAACACTTTTGTCGAAAATGAGTTATATACATATTTAGAATCAGCGAATTTTTCCGATTCTAAATATGTATATAACTCATTTTCGACAAAAGTGTCGCTTAAAGTGTTTTTCCTTTTTACCGTCGATATAAAGTTGTATGTAAAGGTGCAACCCATCCCCTTATAAGTTTGTTACTAAATTAGATTTAACTAGCCACTAACCCATTAGAAGCATACTATAAAAATCTTCTTCTTGAAACCCTTTATCTATTGTGGAAAATTGCATTTTAGTAGTTTATGATACGGTTGCATAATAAGGGTTGTAACGAGTGTGTGGCGAGTTTTTTTATAGTATCACACAAGTGTTATAAGACCAAGTTATGTACAGTGTCATACACTACTTTATCTACTCTCATACTATAATACATAAACTAATTTATTTTACAAACAAAACCAAACTTTGTTTAATATAAATGTAAAAAAAAAAGTTGACGCCAAGCCAAGGCGCAAACATCGATTGCGAATGCGCGTTTCTTTTTTTTTTCTTCCGAATCGGCCGTTTTTTTTTAAAGTAGAGGTTCAGTCCAGATGGAGGTTGTATAGGTGTATCGTTATGATTAAAAAGTTATTTTATGATATAGGTGTCCATACAAGACCTGTATCGTAATAAAACTTTTTTTTTGGCCTGTGCGTAATGTTTGTCATAAGAGTTTTGATTTCAATTTTATAATCTTTGTATTATAGTATCAGAGTAGATAAAAATGATTTAAATAATCAAAGTGAATAGACAGCCAAAATAACTTCATTACATATAAAGAAGTTGATACAAAATACATAGTTACTAAGATTTGATCTCACTTTTCGATTTGATTTGTTGGAGTTGTCTGTCAGTGTCAAAGTACAAGTCTTAAAAAATTATTGTTGTTATCCAATTATAACAGTTGCAATGATAAACCCAGGCTCAGGTTACATAGTAACATTTACTTTTCTGTGCTCCAAATGTGTTGTTTATTATCACACTACAATTCTGTGGTTCAGTGAAATGAAATAAAAGTACCAGCTTTATGCTATTTTAGTGTTGTTCCCAGTTGTATCGGAGGCTTTCACCTTGGTCCCCATGATACTTTCCTTTTTTTTTTAACTACTGATGTGGACATGACAAGACAAGCACACGGCCCACCACATAGTAAGTAGTTACCGTGGCCTATGGATGTGTGCAACACCAGGGGAGTCACACTCGTGCTGCCAACCCTGTAAACACAGAGTTTCTGTGCTGTCAGTGTAGAAGATAAAGCAGAAATAGCCTTTCGGTCTTCCCACTGTCAACACAAAACCTCTCCAGTGAGCTCTGGCTACTCTACTCACCACCGGGAACACGACACGAGGTTATTATGGCTGCGGTATTCTGTAGGGCGGAGGTACTTCCCTAGTCGGACTGCTCAATTGGACGGGAATACCGTCGTGCCCTACCTCCTGCTGCTGTCTGACCTTCTAACACATACAGATAGTCTTGTAACAGAGCTTCGTTTATCAACCTTCTAATTTTTTATCGTTCCGTGATCATTTGCAGGTAATAAATTATGTGCCTCCGAGTGCCGCACCGACATCGCCCCTCGTGTCGTCTCCAGGTGACAGTCGCGCCGCGTCCCCACGAACAAGGCGTCGCGCTTCTCGCGAGCGATCGCCTCCGCCTTCAGTCGTCGGACCGCTAGACCAGCCTCCACTGCCACACCAACTAGCTGCTAATTTTGAAAATCTCTCAATTACCGAAGTAAGTACCTTTCGAGTTTTGAAGTAACCTCTAATTACCAGTGGCGAAGGGTTCCTATAACGCCATCCCTGCCGGCTTACTCCGTAAAGGGTGCTGTGGTAGAGACGTTTGTATTTATAATACAAACTTTTCCACATGTTCCCTTTTGAAAATTTTCACCTTTCGCTACTGCTAATTACTCAGCCTTTCTATCTAGTCTAAATAAGGTAACCATCTAATTTAGGTTACACAGGTCTTTATGCATTAGTAAAAAAAATATGATAGAAAACTAGAACATAAAATAATACTTAATTGTCCATCAAGTCAGTAGTTATTTTTTGCTTTAATTTACGAACTAGCAAATATGTTCAGACTAAAAGATTGCATTTTTTGCGTTATTTGCAACCGCAGCGTGCTTTGCACTTTCATACTAGAGTGGCTATATCTGGAACTTGTCAATTCTACATGTTTTACATTGCCGTTACAGATACGTCACAACATGGGCGATGAGAGGTTACGCGAGATCAGCGCTGTGCACCAGCAGTACCGTTCTCTAGAGAAGCTGAACGGAGTGCGGCGGTTACCGGGCGCGTACGGCGCGCCGCCGCGGTCGTCGTCGGACAGCGGCTCGTCGGCCACGTCGTCGCCGCCGGACACGCCCGCGCCGCCGCGGCGCGCCACTCCCTCAGCTCCGCCGCCCGTACCATACTTACAGTACCCGCCACGCCCTTTCGCGTACCCCACACCTCCTCCGCCCACGTACCGTCAACCACCACCACCCTTCGCAAACGGCGAACCACCACCGTTCGCGGCACCAGCGCCTTACGGTGGCTTCGTATCTGTACTGTACGCACCTCCAAAGCTATCGTGTTGGAACTGTGGAGCCGCTGGCCACGCGGGCCACGAGTGTAAGGAACCCAGTATGGAAGAGATGACACGAGCAGGTGGTTACCAACTAGACTTCGGCGGCGCTCCCCCCGAGCCCGCCGACAAGTAGTGCCGCAGTGCTCGCGACGTCATATGTGATCTGTCCAGATAAGTACCAAAGTGCGAGTCGACGTTGTAAATATTGAGATCGACCCGCCAATGTGCTGTCGGCCTCCGTCGTGGTGAGACCCCTTGCAATATGAGTCCCGATGGATTTTCTTTGTTGTAGAACGAATTATTAGATTGATATATGGTGTTAATTACTCGCGTTTATCAAACTAATTTATTAAAAAGGTTGACCTTTTACCCATAATGTTTAAGAGTAATTGCACTTTCGATGTATTTACTGCCATTCACAACATTCCAAGTACATAATTGATTTCTAATATTCTACGTCATACTGACCGAAGTGAACGCAAATATAACACACTAGCGATCCGCCCCGGCTTCGCACGGGTGGTAAAAACGTTCCCGTGGAAATCCGATATAGCCTATGTTACTCAGGATGAATGTAGCTTTCCAATGGTGAAAGAATTTTTGAAATCGGCACAGTAGTATTTGAGTTTATTTATTACAAACATACAAATCTTAGTAGTGTAGATTGAAAGAAATCTTTTTATCATATTCTATTGCCTTTCATTTCGTATAATTTAACAAGTCCGACGTTTCGGTTGTTTATAGCAGCCAGTCTCGCCAGACCATGACTACTGAAAAGCAACCGAATCTTCGGGTTTAATGTAAGGGCCTGGGCACATGTTCGCGGCACGGCGTCGTAACCGTGTCACTGCGCCGCACCGTGGCCATGTGGCCAAGTCTTAAGTAATAAAATAATACGAAATAAATACCGCATTTCAAATAGTTTTATTTCTGTAATGGAGCCAGCAGCAGGATTCATACACTGTCAATAAAGGTTGAACTTGTACTAGTTGAAAACATGCTTGCCCAACCTTTCCAACAATAGTTATTTTATAAATAAAATCCGTTGAAGATTTTTACACAAATCACCAGTCATTTACAATAGAATTAATGTTCAATGTAATTTTGTTATGAATATTATAGGTTAAATTAAAAGTGCAATTATTAGTAAACATTGTATGCATGCAAATGTTGTAAGGAATTTATAGGGAATTCCATTGAAATAGCAATCTCTATGTTGGCAGCTTTGCAAACTTTGTAATTAAATCATTATACTATGAACTATGAATCAATTTAATGTTTCAATATTATATGCGTGCCATATATTGCTGTTTAATTATACGTTTCAAAGTAAGTGCATATGTTGTTAACCAATTATTATGTGTAGAAATATGTAAGTGAATAAGTGCACCAATTCATAGTTTCTCATATGTTCATTCATGTTACTTCTTATGGTTATTAATTAAGTGTAGTATTTAGCAACTTTATATGAGTTTAAACTCATCACGTCTATTTTTAGTGCAGACAATAGCAATTTAAAAGTTCATAATGAAAATTTACAAAATAATGTCACTTACAATTTTATAAATAAGGGATAAAACAGCCCAAAACTGATTTGACAGTTTAGTACACCAATTTGAGTACAAATTGAAATTGGTATGAGCAAAAGGGTTGTATAAGATTTATTAGTTAAGACTTGTTTTTATTATACTAGTATAATACATAAAAGTACTGTAGTTGATCCTTTGTTTTTATTAGTTACTTTTGAAATCGAAAACGAATGTGCACAATGTTTAGAGACACATTCTTTTTTGTTAATTTTAGTCAGGGAGATATGCTGCTTTCCTCTATATGTATTTTGAGGATCTCTGGAATTCCCTAAAAGTCTTTATTCTTCAATGCTCTGTTACAACTATATGTGCATAACTAACTAAATATAATGGTAACTTAACTATTTAATATAGCAGTTCAAAGTCAGAATGTAAAGAATTTTATGCTAAAATACTGAATTTGTTTCCTTTGTCCCAAGACTGATCTCTAATACTAGCTAATTATTGGGCTTCAAAACAATGATCTGTTCAACGCTGAACATTGGCAAGATTCAGAATATAGAACTGTTTGTTTAATGGTTGAGAAAGCCTTCTAAGTGAATAAATTGACTGGCCACATTTTGATGTGAGTGTACCTAGTGACGCAAACAATTTACAAATTTATGAGTTGAACAAGGGATTATTTTGATCAAGCTCACGAAAATGCAATGCTCTTAATTAATGTTTATAATAATAGTCATTGTAAATAGTTACAAATAAATAAGAAAGTTGACACGTCGCAGCCGATGTGTTCATATTTTGTAAATAATTGGTTTATATAAATTAGTTAATTAATATTTAGAGATTGACTATATTTGTAAATTACGTTGTCATACTTTGAGTGTCCCTATAGAGTATATTTGATTGTTTCTCTATAATCACTGTCACAAATCACAATTTGCATTTTTGAAGTCCCAGTTTTGATGAGAAGTTCAAATTAGGAGGGTTGTATAATTTTTTTGCATAATTATTAAAATATAATGTTTTCTTACTTGAGTCTGGTGAGTCACGCGCATGGGTGGGTGCTGGGTGTAGTCGCTGTGGCCGATAGATTTTGCTTGCAATGCCTTTAAATGATGTTTTTACAGTCACATGAAATAAAATATATTCTCTTAGATTAATTCTCACCACCCAGTGATGGCGATCACTAATACAGTGATCGCCGCAAAGAGAATGTGTCTATTTACGTTTAATGATCTTATTTAATAATGAAGTAGCTCTAACGGAACCGAAAGGGACTTTTAATTTGTAAGATACATACATATTTCACTCCTTATAAAGGTTGTAAGTCCACATAACGTAACTTTTGTGTTATTTATATCTTAACAATTTTATTATGATATTTAAAACAAGTTGAAGTATAGATTAAACATAGCAAGAGTAACCTAATATTTGTAACTTTATAAGTATGCCTGTAGCCTAGCCCCAGTATGGTACAATTGATGCAATACGATGATAGCATTACTTGCGGCATATCATTTATAATGTTCCGTTGAGTGTTAAATAAGTGGATTTTTTTACAGATGATATGCTCAATTGTCTTCGATTTTCATTTTCGGTGAAGTATCACTAAAGTTCTGTTCATACTTAGGCGACAAATAATTATGATAAAGGTCGAAAATGTCTATGCAGCTTTACTTCGACTAGTGGAGTATAAAAATATTTTTTTACTTTGTACAGGTGTTGTAAATGTGATAAATAATTTTGACATAATTAGAAATTGTGATTTAGTAAGGTGTGTAGTTTATAATAAAAATATAAAAGAACTCGCTTTACTAAATATATCAAATTACTATCTTTACAGCTATGTAACGTTGTTTTAACATATTTTTTACATTTGGGTACTATATACTCTAAGCTGTTGTACCTATTACTAGTAAAAAGAAAAGTTTCAGGAATTTCAACGTTTCGGCCCAGTATTGACAGAGCTTTGTATCCCACCAATGCTGTGAATCATTTGCTTCCTGAGAAATAAACAACCAAAATCTACCATTTAGTTTTTTATTAATTTACCTCTTTGTAGTGTAGTGATTGAAACCTTGGATATACCTACATACCCGATAAAAGATGAAATGCTCAGTCGGGAGTTGAACCTACGACCATTCCCTCCATACTTCTCTTTCTAACTCTTTCTCTGTTGGAGCATGCATTTTGTATTGTTTTCTGGTTAGAAATTAACAGCATCAAATTATGGTATCAAGATTAATTGCTTTTGTATTTTGTAGTTCCTTTTTAACATAATAGGGATAATTAAATTGCATCAGCTTGTAATTTACACTTGTGGACACATCTATTAGCCCACCTTGCATTTTAAGTTTCGTTAAGTCCTAGCTAAAAATTTATATTAGTAAGTTTCTATTAGGTAGGCGCTGTTCGGTAGGTTCGCGTTAGTTTGGTGCCATTAGCTGGTTTGTGTGGTACTATATCGCGTTCTTCTAACCTTCTCAGAACAGTTCGAGCGCTCACAGATACTCCGTGGAAGTCGCGAAGTTGGTTTTGTATCTCAATGGAGGTAAGGTGACGATTTCTCAAACTGGTCGTCACGATGAATCGATCCTGCCTTTCAGTTGTGACCCGAGATCGTGGCCTTCCTTGGCGACGAACAAAGTCGGCAGTCTCTAGGTACCTCCGATAAATATTTCGACTTAAATTAAGTTGAGCACTCACATTTCTTGGGCTGTATCCGGCCTGGATAAGTGCCACAGCTTGGGCGGCTACTTCAGGCGAAGTATCCATAGATTATTGATAGAACCTCACCTTAATGCCAAGAATAAGTAATGTTTGTTGCAAAACCAAAGAGAAAAATCACACTTTCGAGAATTAAATCCAAGTAAACGAATAAACTCAAGTTTTCTTAGTATTCGATTGTTTAATATCAACGAACAGCCTCCAAATTGTCTTTTGTTTCTTTAAATTCTGTGTTCGAAATTCAAAATAAAACTATTGAATAAAATTATGAATGTGCCTGGTTCAAAACTGCATAAATACTTTTTGCTCGACCTAATATAAATTTTTAGCTAGGACTAAACAAAACTTAAAATGCAAGGTGGGCCAATAGATGTGTCCACAAGTGTATATCATCTACCTAATGCAGAAATATTACGAGAGATGGCGTTAACCATCTCTCCTGTGAGTAGTGAATAAAAGAACTAGTAGTTGGGGAGGATTTTAGTACATAATATACTTATCTATGGGGAGGATAGGGAGAGATAAGTAAGGAGAATGGTATGCACATTATCATGAATGAAATATAAAAAGGATATCTGGATTTTTTGTTTAATAATGAGGTAGCTCTAACAGAAAAGGGACTTTTAATTTGTAAGATACATACATATTTTCACTCCTTATAAATGTTGTTAGTCCACATAACGTAACTTGTGTGTTATTTATATCTTAACAATTTTATTATGATATTTAAAACAAGTTGAAGTATAGATTAAACATAGAAAGAGTAACCTAATATTTGTAACTTTATAAGTATGCCTGTAGCCTAGCCCCAGTATGGTACAATTGATGCAATACGATGATAGCATTACTTGCAGCATATCATTTATAATGTTCCGTTGAGTGTTAAATAAGTGGATGTTTTACAGATGATAAAAAAAAGTATAAGATCCGGATCTGGATTTTTTTGTTATTCGGGGTCAAAGGTCACGAAAATCTGTGTTACCGGATCGATGAAGACTTACTATATAGAGTTTGTTTATGATAGTGTTTAAAACAACCCTACCATACTTTCAGCCGGAGGCGAATTATTGTAACCTCGAATTTTTATTTAGACCGGAGTATATGTATGTCGATATGTAAAATTAACATGAAGCAATAGTGTAAGTTATATATCTGCGGTTTATGTGAATGTACCTCACTGACCTGTAATAAGTTATTACAGGTCAGTGATGTACCTACACTCACACGCACGATAAACCTATAGGTAGGTACCGTATGTGTTGCTATAATTATCTAAATAACAAACGTAATAGTTCAAAAAGAATGAACGCTGTGAATGCTGAATGGCACTGTTTACCTTCATTCTACGCTGCTCTGCTAAATATTGATCAATAAAAATAATAAAAATATATGATGGTGTATGTAATTAAAAAAAAATCCTGAATAGGTATTATGGAGTGGATTCGATTACCGCATTAGGTAAAATTATATTATTGAAACGTATTATGTATGTAAATATTTCATTTATTTAGTTTGTTTTAGTTTCTAATTTTAAATTTAATTTAGTGTCATTTATGTTTTAATAAATATATATTGAAATAAAAAATTAACGCTTGGCGTTATATCCGGTCCCCGCGTCCCACTAAAGTTCGATACTACCCAGGCCAAACCAAACTCACCTGTAGGCCGATACATCTACTGGTTGCTTCTATTGCATTACAATAAACTGAACAAATCAATTGCCTGGATGACAAGGGTCTGGCCTAAGTTTTCTTTTCGGGTCAGAGATTAAATAAATGGCAGTTTCTGTCATCAAAGCCTCATCAAATTCCTCCTCCTTTTGGTTTACCAAATGGAGAAAAAGTACTTGACCCCAGTCTCCGAGTCGAAATCCTCCGATGCAACCAGGAGCATGGGTAAGATGACAATGATGATGAAAGTATTCGTGTATTTAAGTCTGATGCTGTAGGTAGTTAGTTCGTTTTGCACTTCCCCCACACAGGTGCGTTATTCTCGGTCGATAATACGCAAGTACATAGGTACCGTTTGCGTCATTGCAAAAATGCGTCCCTATAGCAGCAGCGTAATCGTCGCGTCGTCCAGTACTTAAACTAGATACATATTGCAAACGACACACCCGGCTTGGTCCGTGACATACCTACCTATTTAGAAATCCCATATCGCCCCCTTTAAGCCATAATAACTACTTATATGCCTGCAATTTATTAATGTTCAAATATCGTACCTATTATTATGAGATTCTGCGGGATTTGCTGCCATACATGATCACTGCTCAGCCCCCTTGAATAGTAGCATGATGAATTATAGCCTATAACGTCCCTCGATAAATGGATTATCTTATATATAAAATTCTCGTGTCACAGTTTTCGTTGCCATACTCCTCCGAAACGGCTCGACCGATCCTCATGAAATTTTGTGGGCATATCGGGTAGGTCTGAGAATCGGCCAACATCTATTTTTCATACCCCGATTCGCGATAACCGACATCCACGCGGACGGAGCCGCGGGCGACAGCTAGTTCAATATAAGAATATTTTTTCAATTCGAACTCGTAGTTCCCGAGATTAGGTACCTACACTTTTCCTTGGGTTGTAGCTGCAGCTTCCGTGGCCTAGCGGTAGTGAACGCGGCCTTTACGCAGGAGGCGTGGGTTCGATCCCCGCACAATGCAAATATTTGTGTGCATGACTATGAGTATTGCATTGGTCTGGTCGTGCCTTGGAGAGCACGTTAAGCCGTCGGTCCCAGTTACCATAAAAACATCTATGGCAATCGTTGGAGCCCTCAAAAATCCAACAACTGGTCTAACTGCAATGCTCCGATATCGCCTTTGGGTTGTGGAGGTCAGATGGCAGTCACTTTACGGAAAATATCAAAGTTAAGTCAAAAGCGGACCTCAGACTCCAAGCTGAAAGTTTCAGCGACTGAGATTAACGCTAGGAGAAATAGAAGCAATAACGGGAACAAAACTGAGTCCTTACCTAATAATGAAAAATAAAAAACCAACTGAAACTTTCCCACTCGGTAGTGATTTTCATTTTTTACACAAAACTCTAGAAAAGGTGATAACTACCTAATTTTGCCCTATGCCTATTGGTTTATACCTAACTACTAAAAGTATAAAAAAATATCTAGGAACAAAACTTTGCTTTTCTAAGGCAACTTTTGGATTGGTACCTATAACTAAATTTCCCTTGTGTAACTCAACGTCAATATTATTTCACTCTTTTTTAGACGAAAATATTTCCTTCCACTATATAAGGTGGCTGCGTATTTACTAGATTGGTTATCATGGCAGCTAGCTACTTGAGCGTCTCTAATGAGATTCAGTAATTAATTAGTAACTACATCAAGCTGCTATCAATCACGGACCAATCCCTCTCTATCCCTTTCGGACCGCTCCAATACAATTGTGCGGGTTACAAAGTCGAGAATAGGTCATTAGTTTTATGTTGGCAGTGGAAAGTCCCGCCGCTTTGAACGAGATTTGCGGGAGATGAACCTGCAGGGAGATGAACCAGGGTCAACGCAAGCACCAACTAAGCAGCCAACGGACGCCGAGAAGCCACGTGCAAGCTGTCGTCTGTCGCTGGGCTTTTACTGGGTAACCAGTGATCACACCCGGCTCAGGACCGCCGAGCGGCGTGAAGACCGCGGCACAGGCCACAGGGCCTAAGGGCTGCCCGAACATCAGGCAGCGAGCCAGAGTCCTCCGCAGAGGGCAAAGCCCTAAAAGGATTCCACACGTCCCGCAAGGGCGTAGTGAGGTAGAAGTGGTGGACAGTCCCTGTATCGGACGATTGTGCGGGAAGCAAACTTTCGACTCCCGCATAAAAATTTTACTTCGGTTAGTCGGCGAGCAGGTAGTGCACCCCCATTTTTTTTTTGGAGCCGAAGGGGGAGGTTATGTCGGACTCGAACCGACTAAACCGCACGCCGTCTGTGGGTCGATGTGCTAGGCCGAATGTGAGGTTGTCTCGTGACATATCCCTCGCACCCCGGCTGACCCAGGGCCATTCCTCTCGGTCTGGCGCTCCTCGGGAGGGGGGACCACGCGGTCCCCGACTCGCCGCCGTTGCCTGCTTCTGCTAGGGTGACGAGGCCCGCGCTTATGGGGGGCGGAGGTCGGTTTGCGCCCTCCGACGCCCGAGCCGCCTTCGAACGCGGCCAGCGATGTCCGCGAGTCTTTCTCGCTCGCTGCGCTGCGCCCGCTCTGCTGTCTCCTTCACGAGCATGACCTGCTCGCAGAAGGAGGCGCTGGCCGCCCACGCATCCTTGCAGCGGACCATCGCCGCGAGCAGGGTGGAGAGCGTAAGCACTCTCACCCCCAGGGCCGTCACAAACTCCCGCCTCGGCGTTTCAAACGCCGGGCACTCGGTGAGCGTGTGCAGCCCCGAGTCCACGCTCGCGTCCCAGTGATGGCACTCGGGCGTTGGCTCTATGCCCATCAGATGCAGGTACCGCCCGAAGTTACCGTGTCCGGTAATGACCTGCGTCTGACGGTACGAGAGGCCACCGTGTGGCCTCTCTAGCCACTCCCCCATGATGGGTCTTACTGCCGCAGTTACGGCGTGCCCTAGGTCCTGCCCCCCTAGACAAAAGTGACATTTCGTTGGCCAGCGTTTGATAGAATAGAATGACAAACGTATGGAAGTTGACGTACCTATATGACAAGCGATGAGAGTCGTTAACGACATAAGGGAGGGAAGTGGCGAGAGAAGTGGGCAGCACTTCTCTCGCCACTTCCCTCGCTCATCGTCGAGTCGTCTGGGCGCGGCTTTAGGTAGGTATCTATCAACATACGTGTATACTTCTGTATGACTGTAAGAATTATTATCTGTGGTATGACGAGGTAGAGTAAGTTTACTTTTTTGAGTAGGTGGGTTTACAAAACAATGATTTTAACATCAGGTTAATTTTGCTGTTTCCAAATAACATTCATATAGTTTTCAAATAAATAGGTACTTAAACTATATATACGACTTCTTAGTAATACGCAGGGCCGGATTTAGAGGTCTGAAGAACGCGGGGCAACAAAGGAGTGGGAGGCCCCTTGGCCCCAAATTATTTTCCAAATAAAATTAACATTTTTGTCAGTTGAGTTTTTCAATAAATATTTTATTGTGAAACGCAGTTAGATTCTTCTAGTATTTAACAAACTTATATGAATATAATTGGAGAAAAAAATTATTTGAAATTAAGTTTTAGTGTTAACGAACTGAACCTCCGAGCTTTTTTCGCCGAAAAATCGTTGATGATTTCGCTAAAATCCAGTTTCCGAAGTAAATCGCTTTCAATGCTCAGGAGAGAAAGGTTTGAGAAACGGTTTTGTTCCTTAGTGGTTCGATGCCTATCTTTTATAATTTTCATTTTTGAAAATGAGCGCTCTCCAGTGCAATTTGGTCCATTAAGACCAAATACATTCTTAATGCAATTTTAAGATTTGGGAATGTAGCTCTGAAATTTTGATCTTACAAATAAATTATTAATGATCAACTTTGATTTTTTTAATGTTTTTTATTGTGTCACAATTTAATTGCGTCAAACTACATACCTTGCTGCATAAAGCCACCCCATCATCCGAGGGTGTCGTAAGAGGCGACAAATCGGAAGAATACACAGACGAGATCGCTGTGAGAGAAGGAAAACTTGAAATAAAACTCTTTGCCAACTCGTCTGGCCATCGTGGCAAGAGTAGGCTAAAACCCCTCAAATGGAAAGACGCCACAACAAAAGGCCCCCAGTTCCCGGTGGTCCCGCTATTCCCAGCCATGGTAGCGGTTCGGGTAACGGCGGGGCGGGGGGTGCTAAGAATCTCCGGGCGACGGGAGGCTACCGTAAAAAACTACTATTGGCAGCTTACAACTGTAGTACACTAAGGCTGGACCATCACCTCGCAGAACTCGAGGTAGAACTAGGTCGCATAAACTGGCACATATTGGGGTTGTCCGAGATCCGAAGACAGGGGGAGGACACGATAACCCTTGAGTCAGGCGACCTGTTCTACTTCAGAGAAGGTGATCTGCTCTCCCAGGGAGGTGTCGGTTTTCTGGTAAAAAAGGACCTCATTGGCAGCGTTGTTGAAGTCGGCAGTGTGTCGAACCGGGTAGCGTACCTGATCCTAAAAATCACGAACAGTCGTTCGCTGAAGGTAATACAGGTATATGCGCCCACCTCGCGCTACGCCGACGAAACCGCCGAGGCTGTTTATGAAGATATTGCCAAGGCAATAAATCACACCGCCAAGGCCACTTACAACGTTGTTATGGGGGACTTCAATGCCAAAGTGGGAGTACAGGAACGTGGTGAAACGAGAATCGGACCTTATGGGGTGGGGCGCAGCAATCACAGAGGGCAAATGCTAGTCAACTTCCTCAAATCACAGGGGCTCTAATTAATGAATAGCTTCTTTAAGAAGAAACCCCACAGGAAGTGGACTTGGCAACGCCGGGACTCTGTGATAAGTAACGAGATAGACTTTTTCATAACGTACAGTAGGCACATATTAAGAGACGTCTCTGTGATCAACAGGTTTAATACCGGAAGCGATCACAGACTTATCCGAGGCTCTCTAAATGTCAACATTAGGGCTGAAAGACTCCGAATGATACGGTCTACTCTCCGACCTACGCCGCTCCAAGTAGCTCTAGGGTCCGAAAAGTTCCACCTGGAACTTCAAAATCGCTTCGCAAGTCTGGAAACCACCAGCGGCATTGACGAGAGAACCGACACAGTGGTCAAAACATTACAAGAAGTGTCTCGAAAGTTGTTTCCCGGAAAACGCAAACAGCAAGAGTCCAAAATCTCTCCTGAGACTCTCGAACTAATGAGAAAGAGGCGTGAACAACCATCCACTCAGTCGTCTTCGTCAGATGAGAGGGCCTTAAACAAACGACGCTTTAACACTCGCACCGTCCAAAACTATGTATACCTGGGCCAGGTTATCCAGCTCGGTAAAAACAACTTCGAGAAAGAACTAGCCAGAAGGATTCAGCTGAGCTGGGCAGCATTTCGCAAACTACGTCGAGTCTTCTCTTCCCCCCTACCGCAATGCCTGAAAACAAAGGTCTTTGACTAGTGCGTCCTACCTGTTATGACTTACGGTGCCGAAACGTGGACACTAACGGTAGGGCTAGTCCATAAACTAAAAGTCGCGCAACGGGCTATGGAGCGAGCTATGCTTGGAGTTTCTCTGAAGGATTGAATTCGAAACGAGGTGATCCGACAAAGAACCAAAGTTACCGACATAGCTCGCAGAATAAGCAAGCTGAAGTGGCAATGGGCTGGCCACGTCTGTCGAAGGACCGATGGCCGTTGGAGCAGACGAGTCCTAGAGTGGAGACCGCGAGAAGGCAAACGAAGGGTAGGACGCCCCTTAGCCAGATGGACCGATGACCTGAAAAAGGTGGCTGGGACGGACTGGATGCGGAAGGCGGAGGATCGAACGAAATGGCGCACATTGGGGGAGGCCTATGTCCAGCAGTGGACTGCAGTGGGCTAATTGATTGATTGATTGAGATTCCATAACACAAGCTAGATAAGCTATGCTTACCATGGGTCTAGATAGCGTTGTGTGAAATTTTGTGGAATATTTATTTATTATTTTTATTATAATTTAAAAAAATTGTCAAGGCACGGAATCGAATATCCAACCTCCGAGGCTGCGGACAAGTACCATCCCAATTGGCCATTGAGCCATTGGGATACTCCCTCAAGACCAGTAGTAAATTGCAAGTGCTGATGAGGACCATTTGTGATTTTGATATTTTACTGAATTCTTGATTGGAGTGAACAAAAATAAAACAATGATATAACTGTTAATTTTCAAGAATAATATAATCATGGTTGTACAAATTACTATAGGTAAAGGTTAAACAGCGAAAATAAATATCAAAGGAAAAGATGTTTACGAGCGTTTACTAGACGGAATTTAAAAAAAAAATCGATGTCTCTATTGTGTGGGCCCCTCTTTTGTGGAGGCATTAGGGCAGCCGCCCCGATTGCTCTCCCCTAAATACGGCAGTGGTAATACGTAATTATGTACCAATATAGAGAACTAACTGTTCATATTGTTACGAGCGTGGGGGTCGGTTTAAATAGAAAATGCGAGGACAACCGTTGAAGACAGATTTTATTCAGCTGCACTTGACTTACAGCAAAGCGCGTACAAATTCGATAACTCTTCCTTACACAATACACAGTCACTTGTATAATCGCACTGTATCGCTGCGCACACTTTATCGCAATGATCGCTTCGAATTCTAGTCGTAGACTAACTTGAGCAGCGGCTGTTAGCTCGCCTTTTATATAAGGCGCGGCCGAGTAGCGAAAGATCGAGAAAAGACAGGTACGTTCTGAAAAAGACAGGAACTTTCTGGAAGTTTCTATTGGGTCTTGTGTCTCTTTCTAGCCTGGCGTCTCGTTCTATTCATTCGATTCCTTCTAGAACAGTGACGTCAAGGCATGCTGTCTCTTTCTATAGTGCCGTCTCGCTCACTCCTATGGAAATTTGGCCATACATTGAAGTGGCCAAGCGCCGGGCGTAGCACTACCCCCTTCTTAGACATGCTCGTCCCGAGCATCATTAGATCCGTAGTATCTCGCCAGTCGGTCAACATGTACAACCTTCAAGGGGCTTCGCTGGTTGCGTTGTATCCGGTATGTAACGTCATTGATCCTGGTAACAACTTTATACGGCCCTTTCCAGTTTGGAGACAACTTCGGAGATTTGCCTTTGCGACGCATCGGATTGTGTAGCCATACCAACGAGCCTTCGTCGAACCCGGCTTGATGAGAGTTGCGGTCGTATCGGGTTTTCATTCTTTCACTTGCCTGGAGCCCAGATTCACGGACGTGGGTGTGAACGTCATTTAGTCTATCGCGCAATGCACTAGCATATTCCGTGATTTTTTGCGGTGAATCTGGAGGACGTCCAGTCAGTAGATCAGCCGGTAGTCTCAGTTCTCTGCCAAAGTTTGCACACGCAGGAGTCACCGTTGTGTTTTCATGTATCGCTGTTCTATAAGACAACAAGAACAAAGGAATGTGACTATCCCAGTCTTTCTGGTGGCTCTCAACAACCTTAGCCAAATGCCTTTCCAAGGTTTGGTTAAATCTTTCAACCATTCCGTCTGACTGTGGATGATATGGCGTGGTCCTGGTTTTATGAATACCCATTATCCTACAGGTTTCTTGAAATACCTGTGATTCAAAATTCCTTCCCTGGTCACTGTGTATTTCCAGAGGAACTCCGTATCGGCAAAACACTTCTGTGACCAGTCTTTCTGCGACTGTAGTTGCTTCCTGGTTAGGTATGGCAAAAGCCTCTGGCCATTTAGTAAAGTAGTCCATTACTACTAGGATGTATTTGTTTCCAGACTCCGATGCAGGAAATGGCCCTGCAACATCTAATGCAATCCTTTCCCAGGGCGCTCCAACATTGTATAGCTTCAATGGTCCCCTGCTCCTTGTATGCGGCCCTTTTACCGATGCGCAGCATGTACACTTCCTACACCAATCTTCAACATCCTCACGGCAATGGATCCAATAGAATCGTTGACGAATCTTCATCAACGTCTTCTTCACACCAAGATGGCCGCCTGAAGTTCCGTCATGAAATGATCTCAAAACCTCATTAATTTTAATCTTTGGGACAACCAACTGCAGATGTGAGTCTTTCCCGTTTGCAGACTCCCATTTTCTACACAGGATTCCATTGTGTATCACGAGGCTTTCCCATTGTGCCCAGTAGCTCTTCGTAGCTGCACTCATTTGGGAGACATCACTCCATTTCGGCTTAGGTGTTCCTGCCTTTATCCATTCGAGAATAGGCTTGATGTCTCGATCCTCTTGCTGTGCTTGCTGCATGGCTTCGCTACTCCACTCATCGCTGACAGTAACAGTCCTTATCGTTCTAATCGGCACACTGTCCTTAGCTTCCTGCCTGCCACAATGGTTACGTTCCACCGGACAAGGTCTTCGAGAGAGCGCATCTGCATTTCCATGCGCTTTCCCACTCCGATGTTCGATGACGAAGTCGTATTTCTGGAGCCGTTCAATCTGTCGCGCCGCTTGTTCTTGGCCATTACCTTGTTGAGTCCGTTTCGGGCAGCTAGGCCGAATATGTCCTTGTTCTTTGCAGAAATAACACCTGGGGGCGAATTTCCGACGGTACACACGTTGCTCATTTGTTGAGATCTCACGCAATCTATGTGCTCGAGGGTCATGTCGTACAGCTTCCACTTCAAGGGCGTGAGCAACAGCATCTTTAAGGGTTGCATGGTGACCCAGACGGACGGCAGCTCTCACCTCCAAGTCTCTGATCCCGTCAATAAAAGCTTGCACCAAAATGCTGTCAAGAAATGACGAAGAAGCTCCTTGGTAAGCTTTTCTCACGAGCTTTTCTATTTCCAAAGCCCACTGCTGCAGAGACTCATTAAGTCGCTGTTTTCTGTCCTTCAATTGGGCACGGTAGACATGTTCCAAGTGACTATCACCGTAACGTGATTCCAACGCTTCAAGAAGGCGGTCGTAAGTCACTTCACCTCCAAGCGCCTCTAAAACACTGAGTGCTTGGTCTCGTAACCCCAATGTTAATGCTGTTTTGGCTTGCTCCTTATCCCAACCGTTCGCCTTTGCCACAGACTCGAATTGCAGTTTGTATGCAGTCCACGAGGAGGTCCCATCAAATGGCGGTACTTTGAACTTTCCGACAGCCTGTGCAGATGGAATGGTTACAGAGCCAGCTGTTCCGCAAGCTATTTTTGTCTCCAATTTTTTAACGTTTTGAGCCACAGACTGCAGCCGTTCCTCATAACTCTCAAATTTCTCGTCGATGCTTCCTAATTTCTCCTCGTGGCTTTCTATTTTGTCTTGCACTGAATGAATTTCTCTTTGCCATTCTGCTTTAGACTCTTTCAAGAAGGCAAATAGATCTTCTTGTTGTTCCCGGAGCTGAACCTTTAGTTGTAAGGCCTGCTCCTCCTGTTGACGGGCCTGCTCTGCCTGATGACGGGCCTGCTCTGTCTGGTGACGGGCCTGCTCTTCCTGGCGACGGATCAGCTCCTCCTGTTGTTGCTGGAGCTGTGCCTTCAATTGCAGAGTCTGCTCTTCCTGGCGACGGGCCTGCTCCTCCTGTTGACTCTGGAGCTGTGCCTTCAATTGCAGAGTCTGCTCTTCCTGGCGACGGGCCTGCTCTTCCTGGCGACGGGCCTGCTCCTTCAATAAGGTCATCAACGCGTTCAGGTTAATTTCCGATGATGATCTTGAAGCACCCGTCGACGTACTCGGAATACCCGCAGCCTCTTCCGCGGCCTGGCTTCGGGTTTTCACTCCCTCCCTGTCGTCTCTTGGCGTTATCGGCATTTTCTATCCCACTTCTGACACCAGTTGTTACGAGCGTGGGGGTCGGTTTAAATAGAAAATGCGAGGACAACCGTTGAAGACAGATTTTATTCAGCTGCACTTGACTTACAGCAAAGCGCGTACAAATTCGATAACTCTTCCTTACACAATACACAGTCACTTGTATAATCGCACTGTATCGCTGCGCACACTTTATCGCAATGATCGCTTCGAATTCTAGTCGTAGACTAACTTGAGCAGCGGCTGTTAGCTCGCCTTTTATATAAGGCGCGGCCGAGTAGCGAAAGATCGAGAAAAGACAGGTACGTTCTGAAAAAGACAGGAACTTTCTGGAAGTTTCTATTGGGTCTTGTGTCTCTTTCTAGCCTGGCGTCTCGTTCTATTCATTCGATTCCTTCTAGAACAGTGACGTCAAGGCATGCTGTCTCTTTCTATAGTGCCGTCTCGCTCACTCCTATGGAAATTTGGCCATATATTGAAGTGGCCAAGCGCCGGGCGTAGCAATATATTATGAAGCCATACAATTTGAATAAAATACTCCGCCTAATTTAAAGAGTTTTGATTAAACGTTCTGCCCTCCAAGAGTTAACTGTTACAGAATCCCCATGGGTCCAATACAAGGTGATTAAGAGTTTTTCCTGTAACAGGGAGGTAGTTGTTACTTTTGTGCCTATTTTGTTAACTTCGAACATAAATCTATTCAAAGTGAATGTTTATGCTGATGCATGTGTCATAGTCATAATCATAACATAAGCCAGCATAACGGACTACCGTGCAGACCATTGGTAGGTAGATAGGTACATACGTCCTTATAGTTTAAATTAATAACAATATCATTTAAATTATTGTAAAGAATAATTGCTCAAGTACATGGGTTCCATAACATTCGAGGCCGATGCCTACCGTGGCTGCAGCTTGGGGAAGCCTTGGGAAAGAGGTGTTGCCGTCTCCGTTACCCAAGGTGCACTGCAGGGAGGATCCTGACCAAGGACCCCACTGAGTACTTTGAAGCATCCCACCTGAAATAATATCTACCTGGTTGTATTTTAACGAACGCTAATAAAACTACAACACACTCTATAATGAAATATTTTAGTGGGATATCTCTAACTATCTAAGTATTAAGTATTTCTTCTTACGAGTGTATGCTTACGCTACGTGCCATATAACTTGGCGAAACTTTTGATTTAAACATAAAGTTTCTATGTGTTCGATGAAACTATACTAAATTCAGCGTAGTGCTCTGCTGTGTTACGCGTGGAATATAATATCGTTATTTATGTTACTTTCACTTAACATTATAATTAAAGTACCTACCTATACAGTAGAACCCGCTATTTCACACGAAATACGCCTTTTTACGCCGGTCCCTGCATCATAAGACATGTTTTCATACTTTTCTTAACGCTTAATATGATTCATCATCCAGCTAAATACGCTATTTTGCCATTTTCGGGAAGGAATTAGGGCGGAAACCATTTACAATTTCTTTAAAAAATCAGGTATCAGAAATAGCGAGGTTGACGCCGTGTTGGAAGAATATGAAGAACCCGCCCCACTCCCAAGGCGTTCCAGGCACCGAATGAAATTTGTAAATTGAAAGTAAGATCTTATTGAGAATGTGTATAGCACACAAAAAGAGGCCTTAAGTGATGATCACGAAGAATAGTCTACTTCGGTTTTATCTATTGCTCAGGGTATTATCAGCAGTTAGCGATTTAAGACTATGTACCTTCTTTGAGTAAAGGTGAAGACGCTTTTTGTCTAACAAAAATAAATGATTATTAAACCAAAGCATCATAATTTATACTATGTACCTAGGTACATAGTATAAATTATGATGCTTACCTAGGTACTTAACGAAAAAGAAAAAAAACTTAAATATAATATGTAGTACGTTTTATTTTCCCTTTTCCGATATCCCGCATAGGATGCGTTTTTCGGTCTATTTACGGGGTTTACTGCTTTTTTGTATTTAGAAATCGAACGACGAAGTAGGTACCAACAAAGTTTTAGATTTTGAAACTTCTCGTCGTTAAGAGGAAGGAGAACGAGATCATCTTGCCTAGGTTTTGTTAGAGTCTTCACTTTATCTGACAGTTCGGACTAACAGTTTGATAAGAGAATAAAGAGCAGGTTAGTATCTTACTCTACTTTCGATGGCCGCCGAGGTTGACCTTGGTCTCAAAGGTTTTAATATTATTATTTAATTTTATTTATTTAATTTAGTATGGCAACTATTACATATTATTATTTAGTTCATAGTGGCACTCAGTGGCGGCCTTAGGGGGTGGCGAACAGGGCAATCGCCCGGGGCCTCGCCCTTATAAGGGCCTCGCGCAACAATCCAAGCAAATTAAAAAATAATATAAAAAAAGTTCGCGTGATCGTGATGCCGGTAGAAAATTTGAGTCAGGGAGTTCAAAAAGGAAACGAGCTATCAAAAGAAAGCAGGCACCTAAAACAAATAAGACGATTAATGACCACTATATCGGAAAAAGTATTCAAAATGAGCTCATACAAATAATGCAAGTCACGTGAAGACTCAAATTGTTGAAAAAATTGTAAATAATAAATATTACTCGATTATTCTTGATTGTACTCGCGACGTTTCACGTGTTGACTTTTGTAAATCTTTCAATGCAAAATATTTTAAATCTCAAATTTTATTTATTTGTATAATTTTAGCATTTCGCCTTAAACATGACAAATACCTAAACCAAACAACCAGACCTACATTCGCATCACATACAAAGGGCCTCGCAAAGACCTGCCGCTCGGAGCCTCGCAATGGGTAAGGCCGCCTCTGGTGGCACTCTCAGGGTACATCATTTTGTAAGATTAAATTGGATACATCTCTTTTTAGTTGACTGTACATTAATTTATCCTACAATAATTTTGGTACCTAATTGCCATAAAACTTAAAAAATCCTCATTGATCATTCTCTGGGCCTCTTACCAACTTAAATGGGGTTAGTTTTACTAGTCTAACTGAGATGCGTTGAACTTCGATACTCACCGTATAACGATCAAAATAAATGTCTTTATAGAAAAAACAAACGTTAGAAATGTTATTATTTATTGCGATACGAAAAAAGTTCTTTGACTGGTGATATAAAACGTTCGCTTTTGCATTTAGGTGCACCATTTGACAATTTGAACATTTTGCTTCAATAAAAAATATACTGAACTGAATATTCAAACTTGTTTTCCGTAACAAATAAAACAGTTAGAGCTATCTATCTACAGTACAGAGTTGTGCCATACGCGATAATCTCAGTAGGCAGCTACCTATAGAAAGCAAATATTTTATTTGACTTGAAATATAATATTATATTATGTCCATGTCTTGTGTCATTTGTAGAAAAGTATGAATAAGATAGATAAATATAAAACAGCTAAGTACCTACCTACGTAATTATTTATTCTTTGAAGAATAATCTTTGTGCATCAATCGAAGTGTTCTCTATACTAATATCATAAAGCTGTAGAGTTTCTTTGTTTGTTTGTTTGAATCGAACCAGCCCCTCTAGACAAGTGGCAATTCGCTAGCAGGCGTTTGAAGGAATAGAATGACGAATGTATAGGATTTGACGTATTTGACATGCTTTAACGACTGTCATTTACGTCAAATCCCATACATTCATCATTCTATTCCATCAAACGCCGGCTAGCGAATTGCCACTTGTCTAGAGGGGCAGTACTTCCTGAGATTAGCGCATCTCAGGAAGTACTGGTTCGATTTGCACAAATCTTTCTGTTTTTAATAGAGAGTCGGTGTGCGTTTGAGCGTTCAAAATTTAAATAGACTCAGCGCTAAAATTTACTACACTACGCGATAAGCGACATCTACGCGGGCGGAGCGGAGCTAGTCGTAACATATAATCATGACTGAAACTTACCTATATATAATACAAGCTTTGGCCCGCGGCTCCGCCGGCGTGGATGCCGGCCATCGCGACCAAACATAGCCAATGTCATTTCTCTAGGTCTAATCTACCCCAATACCAAATGAAAGACAGACAAACAGGCACACACAAACACTTTCCCATTTATATCGGTTAATAATGGCTGGGCGGGATAGTCACCTACTTACATATTTTGAGTAGCTCTATCGATTTTACTAACACTTTGACAACACAAACATCTCCATAAATTTATCCGCTAGCTAGGGTGGCTTAAAGTAGGTATAATTTAGATCTTATTTTTTAGATCTTTGATTAAGCACCACTAACAAAGAGTTTTCGTAAAAATAGATAGAAATAATAATTATAGTTGAGTGTTCAACTAGGTAAGTATCTACTTATAAGTATGTTTGGATTTCTAAATTAAATATTGACTGAAAAGTTTTGTGAATGGAATGGAATGGAGCACTTTAAAAGAGTAGAAAAGGTAGAGATTTTGAAACTAGTTGTAGTTATTAAAACGGACCACAAACAGGTGCCACCACTAATAAAACCGTTGGCTATAAGAGTCTCACGCTGCAGTTTTTTCCAGTACTAACCACTGGCTAGTGTTTCCTTCTTTTGCAAGGCAGTAATTGAGGTGAGTGAAGACAGCATTAAAGTGCCTACTTCAAGGAAATGCAAAAGTCTCGAAGTATATTTCAAAAGTTATATGCAGACGGCATGTCAATTAGTGACGCCAAACGAAGTTTCCAATTCACAGCGAGTTCAATATTAGCAATTCGTTTCCCACAAATATCTTTCTCTGCAGCATATAAATCTCCGCCGCACGTCTGACATTCGCAGAATTGGCGACATCGCTATCGTTGCCATATTGCAGAATATTGAAGAATCTCAATTAAAGAGAAAGAAATTGGATAGTAAAATAATACAAAAACATAAATCATGAATAGGTACTGTTTGTGTTATTCCCGTTCCATTATTATTCGAATCATACCCGCCGTATGAAAAAGAAGCATCAAAGGACTCTTTGTATAGGTAGATACTTACTACCTATTTATATTTTTAGATTAGGATATCGGTTTATGGGAATACAGGCACAATGTGATTTTTCTTACTTTTAATTTTTTTTTGTCATGGCTGTATGTTTTCTATTTAACAGATTGTATTCACAATCATGGTGAAGGTATTACCTTAAATAAAAAGTTGCATGACTTAAGGAAAGTAAATAATAACAATTTTGCCTGACTTATTTTACTGAATGACTTTACCGGAGATATTTTTCTATAACTAAGCGCCAATTCAGGTTGTATTGAAAACTTGTACTTTGGAGCCCCGGGCATGCTCTCTTACAGATCTATAATTACGTTCATTTTGGTCTATACATTACAACCATACATCCTTATAATTTTTCCCATTGCAATATAGCAGGAATTGTCTATAGAGAAACATGAGGAGAAATTGCAGTGGATCATCATTCTCCTAGACATTGCCCGAATAGGCTGAACTCGTGTGTGTAAGTGTGAATGGATGTGTATATGTCGCAGCCAACTGCCATCATCAGCCGTTCAATTAACTGCTATGAAAAGAGCTTTTTTCTGCATGGTTATAAAAAAAAAATACCACGAAGACTAAGCTTCAAACCTAACCTAATCAAGTCGGATTGTACGGCTTTCTTAAAAAAAACTATAACTAATTTTCTGTGTATACACTTCGCCGACCCCGTCGGGGATTTACAGCTGTAAGTATATGAATGTATGTAATTATCTGTCGTGATTTGGGGTGGTGCCCCATCTGACACATGACCTAAGTATTAGCTCGCCAGGTTATTAAACGTTTATTACACATTACGGCTGAATATCATTCCGGCCGTTCATTGAATTGCGCCGTTTAGTTAACAGCTTAGGCAGTTAATTGAGCGGCTGATTAAGCTAGTTGGCGGCGACAAATATATAGATGTATATATATAGATAGATAGAACATAATACCCCAGGTATTTGAGTTCACTCCGACAAAAATGAGATTTTTTCATATTAATGGTTAGGCCAGCATCCTTGAGTCGCTGATAGACTCTATATAAGAACTCTACATGCTCCTCAAAGGTACTGGACACACAGACTATGTCGTCCTGAAACGCAAATACCCTATTGTCGAACTCAGGACCAAACAGACGGTCCATTAGGCGCTGCATCGTGGCGGCAGCTCCAACGAGTCCAAAACACATGGTATTGTAATGAAACAGCCCCCTACGGGGAACTGCAAAGGCAGTCTTCTCGGCGGACTGCAGAGAGTCGAACGGAATCTGCCAGTAGGCCGCACTCAGATCTACAGAGGATAAATATTTAGCATTATTCAGATGGTCCAAGATTTGATTAATGTACGGTAAGGGATATGCGTCACTTTTCGACACAGAGTTGAGCTTGCGAGAGTCCAAGCACAACCTGAGTTCGCCGTTCGCCTTCTCCACCATGACCACTGGTGAATTCCATGCGGACTGAGACGGGGACACTACTCCCATCTCTAGCATTCGGTCCAACTCGGCTTCCAGGGCTTTCTGTTTGAGAGGAGAGAGCGGGTAGTAACGCTGTTTGATCGGCTTACTGTCACCAGTGTCAATGACATGATGTTCGAGTGTAGTCCGACCTAAACCCACCTTATCCGTGTTCAAAGAGTCAAACTTTTCAATGATCTCGTTGATTACACCCCTTTGTTTAGTAGTCAAGTTGCTGTAATCCTCGAGGCCACCATTAAGGGACACAGGCTCGATAGGATTATTGTCACTAAAGCCATCAAGACTAATATTTTGTGAAATTAGCTTATCACCTAACTTAAATTGCTGCCAAAAATCTACACCAAATATCATAGAGGTGGTGATTCCCGGAACAACATAGAATTTGATAACTCGGATAACCGAATTGTACTCAATAGGTAAAGAAATACAACCCAGACATTGCAAATAAGAGCTGTCGGCAGTTGTAATACGAAAGGTAGGGTTGATACTTTCAAGATCAAAACCCAGTTCCAAGAAGATACGGTGCGCTCCCTTTCCTAGTATAGAGCAGGAGGCACCGGAATCCAGAGGGGCTTTGCGTGAAGCGATTGTCACCAGACACTAGTTCAATCAATTGAACTGTTCCTTGAACTACTGAGAATAGGGGATCTTCACAAGCACTTAATAGACATAGATGGTAGATGATCAATCTAAATTACGTGTGAACCGACATTATAGATATTTACTTTGAAATTTGGATTTTAAGATATTTACTTTGAATTTTGGATTACAAGATTAGTGGTGAAACGTAACTAGAAAGGGTTTCTGGAATACATTTTTATCTGGTCACAAAAATACCTGCACCGGGATCTACCTAGTTTTGAAACGACTCTCGGATATTTAGGCGTACATTGTTTCCGACAGGGTGTTCCGCTACGGAAGTACTTACTAGCAATATGTATGCCTAGTAGCAAGAACTCAATCTCTCGAGTTACCTAACTCGTGTGCCGGGAAAGCTCTCGATTCTTGCAATACTTTGGCAGTAAACAGGCTTTTAATAAGATTTAATGTTCTGTATCTAGGTTCGTGTAACGATCGAGAGGTTCCGGGGGCGAATCCAGGTATAATAGATATTCCAAACAAGGGATACAACCTTGAATAACCATGTGAAGATGATGATTATTTTAAAATGTATTATTCCATATGTTAAAATGCTTCCATAAAATATTTACGACCCATTTAAATTCAAAAATTTAAGTAGGTATGGTGGGTTCTATAATCTTATTCTTTCCTATAATTTTACGTGTTTTACAGTTGAAAAATAGAGGAAGGATGCATTATAGAAGACTTTAAATTATTTATGTCATCAATTTTATTATTCAAATAAAATATCTTTCCATGAATTTGAAAGTTTTGTGCGCGAATGAGTCACTTTACTATGTGATAGCATAAGGACATTCGTTTTTGCCCACGGTTTTGCTCACGATGACATATTGTTATGTTTCTATCCCTAAAGAGCAGTACTACCTATTTTTCCAAACTTCTGATGTACATTTTAAGCAAAATTGCATGATGAAAGCATTACAGTGTTATTTATATGAAAAAATAAACACACACACCAACTAAGTTTCGCATTTATGACAAAGGTATCTCTTTCAAACCTATTTTATTAGTAGCATTTTAAACAGAGCTAGACAAACAGACAGACGGGGATGATTGAATTATAGGAGGCGGCGAACCGTGAAAAGTCTACTCATGTTTATGAAATGAAATTTTCTGTTTGAATGCAGAGTCGCCTGATTATGGTAGTATGTTGTTCTTGCAGTAAAACTTGGTAAATACTACTGGTTTTGTTCAGCGTTATTATTCGGGTAGATGGAAATTCCTTATGGGAACTTTTCTTTCTTTTAAGTGAAATTATGAACTAAAAATTTAATGTTGTGGTGATTTTTCTCTATGTCTTCTTTTCTTTTGCCCCGTTTTGCAGTACTAAAGCTACGAGGTGAATTATACAGAAAGCTCGATTCATCATCTTCATTATTAATTTGGTCTATCGCAATCTACTACTAGACACAGGCTTCTGCCGATGTTGGGAGGGTAGGACGGATTGATGGTTGGACGAGTGTAAAGATCCTATCAAGAACTTCAGGATCCATTCTGTGCGTCAGGGAACGAGATGCCCTAAAGAAAGAAAGAAGAAAGAAATACATTTAATTGTAAGCACGACGAACATTACACATTATACATTTCTACTTATTAACTGACAGAACGGGGTTCTGGAGCTCTCAAATGCTTCTTACTTGCTTGCTCGATGATAAAATGAATATAACATAGGTATAGTTTTATTGATATCACTGCTGAATTTCAGTCAGCAAATTGTATTTATTTATGAATTAGTTTCCAACGTCAATACAATTACGCGGACATAACACAGATTTCCTGGAATCAAATAATAGGTAATTTAAATCAAGTTGATTCATAGGAACGAAATGGACGTCTCAGTTAATAACCGTCTAATATTTTGAGACAGATATTGAAAAAGTTAAATTAAGTAGGTAAGTACAATAATTTAATTTTAATTTGAGCAGGTATAATTTGTACGTCGAATATTCTTTCCGCTTCCCTCTTGTATGCTATTCTATTATTGTTAGTTTTTTTTATGTCAAACTCAATGAAGTTACGTTACGTTAAGCTACCACAAAATATGTATATATAAGTAAATGGTCAAACTAAATTGATATAAAGGTGAATATCCCGACAGCAGTCCAGGGTGTGGATCGTGGTAGGTATAACATAATATTTTGTTATAATTTTTTTGGCGTATACTTCAGTTACACGTTTGGTTATATATGCTTGGAACACTTTTGACATGGAAAATGTTTTAGCCTACATAGTGTTTTTCAGTTTTTCAGGATTTTTCAGGTTCGGTTCAACCAAATTCTGTTTTGGTGGCTGAGAAAACTTCAATCCATTATATCTCTGTAACTATCGTTGTGATTGTTGGCAAATTTAGAAAATAAGTTATGGATTATTATAATAAATAAAATATTAATTAGTAATTTCTTATAAAACGCAGAAAATGCGCCACAAAAACTAAAAAAAAACAGTTACTGTTGATATATTCACTCATAGGTTACTATAACCTTATACCCCATATTCTTATCTATCACAAAGCTAAAGGATTAGATCTCTTTTATCTGTGTTCCACATATAATGTTACGTGCTTTATTATGTAGGTTTTTTATTATTCGTGCTTATTTCTACTGTATCAAGAAACGTTATGTTGTAACCACTGAACTAGTCAGGTGGATACTCACCGGCTCGCTCAGGGGCTGATGCAGAACTCTTTCCCAGGGCGCCTTTTTCACAGAGCTAGAGAGGTGCGTGCACAGGGTAGCTAGGGCTCCAATGAAAACAGCTGGTTGTCAGTTTGTACACACATATATTTGATTAACAAACACAAAAAAGTAACACACACAGAGAAATATAAGTACGAAAGTAGGTAGACAGACTTGAGTAGAGTGTTAAAGTTTACAGAGATCAGAATGTAGACAGGAAAGCACAGTAGACAGAAGTATAGGCAGACGAACACACACAGTAGGCAGAAGTATGGGCAGACGAACACACACAGTAGGCAGAAGTATGGCCAGACGAACACACACAGTAGGCACGTGAATTCTAGGATGCATTACTAAACATTTACAGGTTTTACAGATGGTACTACACGGCTACGGCTACACAGGTAATAGGTACAAGGCGGCAGTGTACTGGCCTTGGGTGATTGCTGGATGGCCTCAGGGATGTTCGGAGTAGACCTCTCGCCGATGTATGCAGCTCACAGCAGCCGTTGTACCACGAAGCCCGCCGTAGATGTATGTGAGCCAAGGGCGAATTCAGAGGGGCACACGAGCTCAGACCAGCGACCCTGTATAAAACAGACCACTCTTAAGCCGTGAATATACATACAGGCCCGTAATGTGTCCCAATAAACAGAGGAATACGACTTACCAGAATATCTGGGACCAAGGTTTTCACCAAACAATTTTATTACGAGAAATAGACAGAGATTTTATTTACTCAGAGACAGCTACGAAGATTGAAATAGAAGTTCACTTGAGGATCGGCGCAGGCCTATTTATACCCGAATCCATCGAATATTCGTGAACAAACCTCAAAATTCTGCTGGTCACGACCTAACTCATTAGCGGCCAATAGACAAGCAAACTCTTCAGCCGCTGACGGCCACAGACACGACTAGACCAAATATGACAAACATTTATTATAATTATGACTTGTTCACGAATATGTCACAATTTCTGAGAAAGTAAGTCCCATTTATTTATTATTGTTAAATTGTAAATAAAATGATAAATGAGTGCAATTATAAAAATTGAAATATGCTGTAGGACACCAGCGCCATCCGCCGGTCGAGTGTGAGAACTAGAACACACCTAATCGAAGATTAGAAGTTTCACTGCCAAACAATTATGCCTAGTTTCCGTGAGACACTCTAGGTGGCTCTGGAACAAAGAAATCTATGTACTGCTAAGAATGAAAATTAACTTGTTACAATGTTTATAAATATATTTATATTTATTTGGAAATATTATTTTGCACTATGTGTGATTTCAATTGCAATTGGTATCTTTATCGTTGTTACTGATTATTTCCTTGCCTGGAAGAGATCGCAGTTAGCGATTAGGCGACCCATTGTGCATATAACTATAATTACTGTAATCCATACTATTATCTCTTGTAATCTAATGTTGTTGTACAATATAGAATTGTCTATTTATCTATCTATCTGTTACCTTATTTGTCCACTTGAACCTAACTTTGATCACCTGAATGATGAATGAATCTTTCCTCAAGTACCTACCTAATACTTGAATTTTTTTGTCCTTAATAGTAACCGGAATTACTAACAGTTTTACTATCGACTCCAAAAAACTAAATTCACTGTGTTTATTAATCAGTTTACTTCGGTACTCTAATAGTGTTATATTTTATCCTTTTGCCTGACTTACTATTTGTTGTTAGATGTGTAATTAGGGCTAACTGGAGTCCGCGGCATCGCGTTGAATTCTGTTCCCGTTCCCGTAACAAGAAACTGACATTCCTGTTTAAAAAAAAAGTTATGAAACATACGAAAAAAAAAATTGCCGAATCAGTCCATTTTTTATTTATAAGAAGTGTTATAACCTAAACCATATTCTTAGAAACAAATCATCTATTCTAAATGCTTCCAGTAACTCTATGTCCTGGTTGTTCGTGATGGCTGTTCGCAGGTCCCCAGGGCGCGATTATCGTTTATTACCCATGCATTAAACATGCATTACCATTACTGTCCCGTGCCGATGCATCGTGAATTATTCTTTTAGAGTCAATTTACGTTCCCACCACTGTTATTGATATTTGCATTTTTCTACTAGTCTGTCTTGGTTTCGGGCGGTGCAGGTGGCGGTTATAGAAATTGATTGGCGGCTTCCTTGCCTAATGATACTCACACCTACCTTTAATTTCTTTACCATTTGTTCGAAAAAAAAAGATATTCAAGCTCCAAGCTAATCACATCAGCTCCAACCAAACCTGATCTGACCATCGCATGGGTGCCCGGACACAAGGGAATCACAGGCAATGAGAAGGCAGATGGACTAGCCAGAGAAGGAGCAGAAGAAATCTTGGTGAGGCCCAAACCCGGGCTGCCAATATCGCACAAGATCACCAAGGAAGTAATCACCTGCAGTATCACAGCCGAAACCAACAGAAGATGGAGATCCAAGACCGGAAGTAGAAGATCTTCTTAAAAGCCATCGACAAGATCTTCTTAAAAGGCATCGGCATCGACAAGAAAAAGACAAGCCAACTCACCAAACTTTCAAGAGGGGACATGAGGCTTGTCATAGAGATAATAACAGGACACAGCAGACTGAACAGACACTTAACAGTTATAGGTGTGAAGACCGACCCCATCTGCCCGGAGTGCATGGAGAGCGAGGAGACCAGCCTCCACCTACTGGCAGAGTGCCCCATGTACTCCCTGATCAGATGGAATCTCCTGGGAACGGACACACTGGACACAGAGGAGCTACGAGTTCTGAATGTGGAACGGATCGCGAGCTTCTGCAAGGAAACAAAGAGGTTTGAAGAGACACCGTGAGAGCTGGAAAACCAAACCAAAACAGTGCTTTAGCTTTTGCTTACAGCCTGGTAGCATAGGTCGTGCAGATCCCCTAAGGCAAGTTTAGTGTTTATCCTTCACGCGGTTGCTGGCCCTGTTCTTGGTTCAATTCCCTCAGAATTGAACGTAACTAAAAACACTAAGCGACTATTCCAGCAACGACGAGGTCACGCTGCTGCGAGTTCATCATCGTAAAATACCGATGGTGGATAGAATTGACCTCCCGCGTGTTTGTACCGTGCGCGGGGACCCGTACGGAGGGATGAAGGAATCCAGGTGGTTGAGCGGAACAGTAGCTGCGGCTGCTGGGAAGCAACACACCTCTTTGGTCTGGACTGCCTCTTACACGGGAGGTTACGAGGTAGCTACTCGTAATCAATCGGCTGTCGTGTCCGGTCAGACGGCCACTTGCGAGCTCTCTGGGGTGATGGGGTCTGCAGGCGGCGGCGCGCGATCTTACTCATGGCCGTGGTGACAGGGGGAGGATTCTCGTGCAGGTCAGTCTCGTGGACAAATCATCTCGGAGTGCTATATCGGTCTGATAGCCTTGGTACTTTAGAGCATCCCCAACTGAGGGCTCCGTGGAGGGTGAGGAGTCGGATCGACGAATTCTATTAAGGTGCGGTATGGATCTATCAAAAAATACCACTCAAGGTGCAACAGCACCAAAGGCTGGAAACAGCAACAAGGCCACCACCGTGGTCAGCGAAGGAGACTCCCAGAGTGGCTGGACCAAAGTATCTCGCAAAAGATCCTCGGGATCGGCTCTCTAGGGAAGAACCGGAGCCAACCCGGGAGGCAGTAAGGTTCGGGGAAGGGAACCAGCCGACCGGGCTAGTCGAACGGGCTGAATTGGGCCCGAACGGCGCCGGGGAAGTCGGGACCCAACTCAATCTCCAACAAGGCAGCCGTGCAGCAGCGAAACGCCGGGCTAGGCGTCTCCGCAAACAGCACGCTGTGGTAGGCGGAACCATCACCGATACGCCAGCAAAGCGTATCAGGGAGGAGAGTGACGAAATAGCGGAACTCGGGAGGGACGCCAAAAAGGTGAGGATCCAGGGTTCCTCCAGGAACGCTGCTGCAGGCTTCAGGATGGCGATTATCCCGGCAACATACCCGGAGGCGCGATTTGAAGCAGAGGACAACGCGGCGTTACAGGATCTGTTGTTCAGTAGGAGGTTGGCGGCACCAGACCCACTCCCACTGATAAACATGGGTAACATGACGGCGGGTGCACTGCACGTAATATGTGCGAACGAGGCATTGGTGGGCTGGCTGAAGGGACTAACTGGTTCTTCAGTCAGCACCCACAAAATTAAGGTGGTGGCAGCAAACAACCTTCCAAAGCCAGTTAAAATGGCATGGAAGTCGCGACATGAACCAAGCAGGAACCAACATTCAGTTGGTACTCCAGCTTCTGCAGAGGCTCAACCGGGTTTAAAAACGGTAGAATGGCGGGCGATCGACACTCTGGTCGAGAGCACCCACGTTCGCCGTGTCATCCTCGTAGATAGGGTCTCTGCGGAGGTCATAAAGGCCTCCAACTACACCCTCCACACGGGGATCGACTACAGCCACTTTAACTACAGCCACTTTAAGTTGCTGGAGGAGTCGACCTCGAAAGGAGAACAGGAGGCGAAGGCTGATGGAGTCAAGGAGATGGAGTCGTCGTCTGCGGATGCTGAAATGCAGCCAGCAGAGGCCATCCGCGATGGCATAAAAACGACAGCATCAGGCACCAACAAGAGTCAAGAGCGGCCCACGATCGCTACTGCATTGGCGTCGTCAACAGGCTCCAAAGAACTGTGCAGGGAGATGGACGATCTCGACCTAGATGAGGACCGGCTCCTTGTACAATCTCCGGGCTCCGAAGACAGTCACTGAGAAATTGATTATCCAATAACGACAGCGAAAATGGATGGCTTAAGGTTAGTACAGATTAATCTGCAACACAATAAGGCGGTGACAGCCCTTCTGGCTAGAGTGCTGAAAGATAACAAATACGACATTGCCCTAATTCAGAAGTCTTATATTTATAAAGGAGAAATAAAGGGCTTAGGTGGAACGGGTGGTACTTTATGTTATCACAGGACCACAAATGATGCAAGAACATGCATATATATAAAAAATGGTATAGACGCATGCGTTTTACATAATTTTTGTTTCTGGGATCTGACGGCAGTCAGGATCAACGGTGGAGGAGAGGCTGGCAACAGAGATATAATCTTTGTATCGGCCTATCTTCCATACGAACAAAAAATACCATCCCTAGTATACTAGAAGGATTAGTGGATCACGGCATCCGAAATAACACGGAAGTAATCATCGGATGCGACGCGAACGCGCACCATGTGATCTGGGGCAGCTCAGACATCAACGAACGAGAGGAAAAAGTACTGGAATACCTGGTAAGTTCTCCTTTACAAATAATAAATAAAGGCAACAGTCCGACTTTCATCAATCGGAAAAGGACTGAGATTATTGACATCACTCCAGCCACAAACATGGCGAGCAGAGATATCATGAACTGGCAAGTATCTAATGAAATCTCATTATCTGATCATAGGTACATATGTTTTGAGTATAAAACTTCAAAGGTGATTGGGATAGAAATGCGAAGAAACCTCAAACACACAGTCTGGATCCAATATAAAAAGGATCTGAATATCTACTTAGGAGATCCAAAATGCAAACTCAACTCGATAATCGACATTGAATTTGAAGCGGACAAGATAACAGAATCAGTCATAAAAGCATGGACAACAAACTGTCCAGAAAAGGAAATAAAACCCAAAAAGGTGCCATGGTGGAACAAAGAATTAGAGATGCTACGTCGCAAGACAAGGGCCATGTTCAACAAAGCCAAGGCACAAGGCGATTTCAGAAAATACTCCAAAATGCTGACTGAATATCACAAGGCCGTATGGAAATATAAGAGAAAGTCATGGAGAGCACACTGTGACCAAATAAAGTCCCTTCCAGAAGGCATGAGACTGGAGCTCTGGCAATAGCTAAGGAGAACCCACTCACCAGTGTAAAAGACGGAAATGGGAGGCTCACAGAATCAGGAAAAGAAACAAAACACTTTCCTGGATCGGAAATAATTGCAGAAGTGCCAAAAAATCAAACAAGATCAATGGTACTGAAGGTACAAAAACGAATAGGGCAGAATGGAACTCTGCACGAAAAATAGGTGATGGGAATAAATTGCAATGGGCCATAGGAGATTTCAAACCCTACAAATCTCCAGGCCCTGATGGTATCTATCCTGTACTATTACAACAAGACATGAACATACTAATCCCTCATCTTGTGAGATTATACAGAGAGTGCTTAGCTTTTAACCATATTCCGACTATATGGAGGAAAGTAAACGTAGTTTATTTACCCAAACCTGGCAAAGCAAACTATGAAGATGTAAGATCATACAGGCCTATCAGCCTAACATCTTTCTGCCTAAAAACGGTGGAAAAGCTGATAGACAAGCATGTGAGGGAAGGACCCTTAAAACGTTTCCCATTACACAGGCTGCAATGCGCCTATCAGCAGGGCAAATCAACGGAAACAGCGCTACACCTAGTAGTGGAACGTGCTCGTAAGGCACTGGAATGCAAAGAAATAAGCGTAGCAGCCTTCATAGATATTGAAGGCGCCTTTGACAAAACCACCTTCGAAGCAATCCAGACAGCAGCGATAAAACACGGGGTGGATAACACCACCTGTAAATGGATAGAGCAGATGTTAAAGAGCAGAATAATTTGCTCTACGTTAGCAGGTGAGAAAATATATGCCAAGACCCCTAGAGGATGTCCCCAAGGGGGCGTCCCCAAGGGGGCGTACTCTCACCCCTACTATGGAGCTTGGTAGTCAACTCACTAATAACAAGACTAAATGAAGGACCATTTTACACGATAGGATACGCTGATGACTTAGTGATAATGGTAAACGGTAAATTCCCAGACACTGTCTCGGAACTACTACAAAACGGTCTGAATATAACGCACAGATGGAGTACGGAAAATCATCTAACGATAAATCCATCCAAAACATCAGCTAGGGGGCTACCTGAAGTCTTTTTAAACTGTTTTAGGTCCCTTTTGCGTGTGAAATATAGGTATTTCACACGCAAAAGGACCTAAAAAGTTTAAAAAGACTTCAGGTAGCAGGCGTAGAACTAGATTGGGCCGAAGAGGTGAAATACCTCGGAGTCATGTTGGATAAATAACTAACATGGAGGTCACATCAAGATTTCATCACACAGAAATCAATGAGAGCCCTCGGCATGTGTCGCAGAGCGTACGGCAGAACATGAGGACTTAAACCGAAGATTCTGTACTGGATATATAACATGATGATACTACCGATAATCAAATACGGAAGTATAGTGTGGTGGCCAAGAACCACGACTGTAACATGCAGGCAAGTGCTCAGCAAAATCCAAAGGATAGCTTGCATGTCTATCACGGGTGCATTCACAACAACACGTACAGCAGCGATCGAACGGTTACTAAGTATGCTACCGCTACATTCAACTGTACAAATAGAGGCAATAAAAGCTCTTAAAAGCCTTAAGGATGCAGGATATATAACCAGCATACTGACAAGTTACGCAAAAATGGGGATAACACCTGATGTTCGGGAACTACTAGAAATGAGGTCTGACAAACAACAGCCCAAACTAGTACTTCATAGGAATTACAAGGTGACAATTCCTACTAGACAGGAATGGAAACAAGGTCTCAGAACCAATCAAGGAAAAAGACAAATCTGGTACATCGATAGCTCCAAGACGCTAGATGGCACCGGAGCAGGAGTACACGCAGAAGACTGCGACATAAGCGTTAGTCTAGGCAAACACGCCTCCGTGTTCCAAACGGAGGTGTACGCTATAATAGAATGCGCTCAGGAGATATTCTCAGTGACAGCCAAGCAGCCCTTAAAGCGCTAAGCTCTCCAAAAGTAAATTCAGAAATAGCACTGCATTGCATAAAAAGCATAAATAATGAGGCTCATCTGGGTCCCCCATGAGGGGATAGAAGGGAATGAGAAAGCAGACCATCTAGCCAGACAAGGATCTGCAAAAATACCCATAGGTCCAGAACCATTTGTTGGACTCCCTGAAGCCACACTAAAGAGGGCTATTACAGACTGTTCTGTACAAATAGAGGCACACAAACAGAGGTTCTTTAAGCTGCCTATTCTTGGCCTGTGCCAAGAATAAGCAGCTTAAAGAATGGAAGACCAGACCAGGCCTAACACATTCAAAAGAATTCATAAGTAATGAATTAGTAAGGCTGAGCAATAAAATAATTAATCTTAGCAGGGACAAAATCCAAAAAATAATAAGAGCGTTCACTGGCCACTACTGCACAAAGTACACCTTGAGTAAGATTGGTATCATGAACGACGCAAAATGCAGACACTGCGGGGAGGGCGATGAAACGATGAAACACATACTGTGCGAGTGCCACGCCAGGCCGTTTATTGAATGGCGCCTTTTAGTTAACTGCCTAGGCAATTAATTGAACGGCTGATTAAGCTAGTTGGCGGGGCAACATATAGATAAAGTCTTCAAGGGTACGTCAAAACGAACTTGAGAATCAAACGTACTAACTAAAACACATGATTATCCAGCCTCAGTCACCTACGGTTAGGTATCGGCATGCCGTTAGGGAGGATTAGGTCGCCACCCAGCCTCCTTAATTGGTCGGTTTACCGAACTCGTCGGTTGCTGAAACATCTGACAAGGCTTTCTTAGCTGACGTTATCGTCTTGATACTCCGCAACCGTATAATAAGCCAGCCATACAATACGACTAGATACATTTACATCTTAACTTATTGTAACACACAAGAATTTCTTTTTGATATCGTAGGTAGCGTAGGTTAAGGAAGGAGTCGGCATTACGATGGAGAGATCCCGGGTTAAAATCCTGAAGTCTTTGAAAGATCTTCATTGTCACCTTAGCATTAAGTCTCGGTGGTCAACATCGATCTTCATAAATTTCAACAAATAAATTTGCACTTTTAAAGAGTGACCTCGATACTAGATACATTCCTGCAAATAAGTTTGCATTCATTATGTTCAAAGTGGACTAGCCTAGTGCTTTGTGGGACCACTGGAAATGTTTACCACGCTTTGATGGAGTGTGTCCGCGATGAATTATAAGACAGCGTCCGGGTTTTGGTGCTATTTCGGACATTGGCATCCTATATCAGATAGATGCAGAATTTTATGTGTTATGCATGTAGTAGCTTTAGCTCTATTGAATAAAATTAGCTGCTATAAGCTCGATCAATCTATGTATTATTAGGTACCTATTAAGGTTATTGAAGATAATTTATTAAGGTAATATTATCATTTTGTATCGCACAAGGCGATTGTGTCCTGTAAATTAAGCCTTTCGATCATCATCATCCTAATAGCAATTTCCTAGCTGCGTCCAAAATGTGTACCTACTTTAAAAGCTGAGGCCCGCTTATTATTTTAATTATTAAATTGATTTTTCCGGCAGTGACTGCCATTAAACCTCCCATTCACGAGAGAAAAGTCTGCGCCAGAGCCGTTTTCCTTTTATAACAAACAACAACCACTATCAAATCATAGTGTACTTACTTTATAAAATAAATTATTCTCTATAAATTTTCCTGCTTCCAGCAGCCAAATAAAAACAATCCTTTTTGTATAACGTAATAATGCAAAGCTAGTTTTTTTGAGACGCAATATCGACACACATACATGTACTTTGTACCATTGAGGCATCTAAAAGACGTCAGCTTACGATCCCCTATAAAATATGAAGAGCAAATCGCGCTCCCACATGTGTAAGGGATAAGCGACGACGAAAATGCCGCGGGGAAATGCTAGTTGTATAATAAAATATTTACACACATAGATGCGTGAATGTGAGTACCATTTGTGCCTTCTAATGCTTGCCATCTCACACGTTAAATTATTCGAAGAGCGTTAAGAATAACAAGATTTAAAGAGCTTACTGTAAAACCTAGTATCACAGTTGGCTCTTCTACATGTAAACGTTAAAAATACAAGTGTGGTTTACGTATATGTCGCAGCCAACTAGCTTAATCAGCCGTCCAAATAACTATCTAGGCTCTTTAGTTCAGCCATTTGATTAAACGGCTAGGCAAGTAGCTTGGATCGGTGACGTTTAAATACTTGCTTAGCCACTTAATTAAATAGTTATGAAAACGGCTTTTTTCTGCATGGTTATAAAAAAAAATAACCACGAAGGCTAATGCCATTAGCCGTCTAACCTAACATGTCCAAGTCGGATTGTACAGCTTTCTTAATAAACCTATCACTTATTGTCTGTGAATACACCTCTGCCTACCCTCTCGGGGTTTTACATGTAGTGAGTGAGTTTACATGTGTGTTTGTAATTTTCTATCTTAATTCGAGGTGGTGCCACATCTTACAAATGGCCTAAGCATTAGCCAACCAGATTATTAAATGTTGAAATAAACATTACGGCTGAATATCATTCCGGCCGTTCATTGAATGGCACCATTTAGTATACAGCCTAGGCAGTTAATTAAATGGCTGATTAAGCTGGTTGGCGGCAACATATCCGTTGGCTTGGCAAGGACATTGTAATACTTGGTTCATCAAAGTACCTGTTATAACATAATATGTATCAATGACTCTCATGTTCTCTTCTCAACCTCAATATCCGAGTGCCAATCCAGTTGCATCCAAAGCTCGTGCATGCCGCTTCTTGTGATTGATTCTACATAAAGGTAAATATGTGACATCACTATTTGTCATGCTCTGAACTATATACATGCATACCTATGTTTACCCCTTTTTCACTTCAGGGTAGGCACAGACAATAGCCCATCATCTACTTCTATCATTAGGTAAACACATCGCGAGCTTCCTCTACTTACTTATAACACGTTTTTTAAAGCTAAGTAAATAATAGATCGTTACATATGAAATTGCCGAAATTTTCTTACGGAGTCATGATTCGTTATTCCTGTAATTTAATAACTACTAGCTTTTGCCCGCGGCTCCGCCCGCGTAGATGTCGGTTATCGCGACCGAACATAGCCTATGTCCTTTCTCAAGGTCTAATCTACACCTATACCAAATTTCATCAAAATCGGTTCAGTGGTTTAGGCGTGAAAGCGTAACATACAGACAGACAGACAGACAGAGTTACTTTCGCATTTATAATATTAGTATGGATTTCCATTATTTACACTTTGTTTGAAAGCTGATTTCAAGATTTTACAACTCTGTATTAAATTTTGTTTTTATTGGTTTATATAATATCGACCTATATTCTGAAAACAGCTTAAAAACTAAAAACAAACACGCTTTTAATATAAGACCAAATTAAAGAGTACAAAATTATGTAAATGACTTGGAGACAGTCAGATTAGAAATAAGGCGTATTAATCCTCAGCAGATAATTTTAATACCTATTATGTTTAAAAAGCGTATTCTATGGAATAAAGATATTTGACATAATCCTCAACTTGATTAACTTATAAAATTGACCACCGAGGCTCGTTCTCTGTATTGTGTGACGTGTATCGTCAAAGTGAGAGTTTTTCAAAACTATTAAGTAATGAATTCAAAAACAATTTTTCGTTTTAAATTCCGTAGTGACTTGCAAAAGTATCACTGTCACTTCCATAACTTACTGGTTCACGTCGGTAGTGTTCAATGACCTGCAACCTCTGAATCGCAAATCCAATGCGTTAGCCAATTAAGCCAGCGTAGCGTCGCGCCACGTAGCTTCAAGATAAGTAGTATACTTAAACTTTATAGCCAAAAAGGTCATCTCTGCTATCAAGCTCACCTCTCGCACAAAATATAGTTCGTGATTAAATATAGAATTTATTAACTCTTGCCCCTAGCTTCGCCAATGTGAACTAATCCTGTTTCGGCGACACATAGGAACCTAGTCCCGGAATTTAAAATAGCTTACGTACAATTCAAGTCTATAATCTCTTTAAAAACTTCATCCAGATCTTTTCAGCCATTTTTGCGTCACTTCTTTCTTCTTCTTCTTCTTCGTTGAGCCCTTTGAGCCTTTACTTCGGATTCCGGTATCTACTATCAAGCTTTTCTTCGGGAGAGTAGTGGCATCCATCCACACCTAATAAAAATGTATACTTACTGGATAGAAAAGCTAGAAAGCAACATTTGGTAAAGCTCTAGTTTACAGCAGTCACTCAAATGAGAAACTTAAACTGTTAAAGCCTAAGTTGCCACCCCGTGGCAGCAATTGGGATATTTTTCAAATAATTCCGAGTTTTCCCAGTCGGGGAAAAAAATTCGGTGGAATAAATTTATATTCATTAAACATGATAAAAATACTAACTAAAATTAACAAATAGGTATTTTTGCAATATTAAGGAAACTTAATCTTCTATTTACTAAGTAAAGTAAAAAACATATTTCACGAAAGACATTCTTCATCTCTAAGTAGATAGTGTGTACGTACTTACATTAGATTAAGATAGGAGCTAATTGCGAGCGCTCGCTGGGCGCCACACGCGACCTCCTTCACAATAAATTAAAAATTTAATTAAACTACCGAGTGGTCGCAACTGCTTGATAAACGCTTTTTACTTACTTTGCCCTCGTTAATTACACAATGGAAACGACGTTTACAAGTGCGTATATCATTTTTAGTGTGTCATCGTCGCCGCCTGTCAACATTCACGCTACTTGACTCTTAAGGCGTAGTCAGAATGTTTTCAGATCAAAAAAAATATCCATTTTTCTAAGTCGATTATGATTCAACTATACTCACATAAATGATATGAATAGCAAAATGTAGTGGCGCAGAATTCAACACACACAACAGTTAAAAAAAGAATTGAGCAAGTAGGTATACTACAAAAATTCAACTTTGGCGTCCAAGTCCTCTGTATTGTAAGAACTATACTTAGTTAAGAGACTTGTTATTAGCACATATTGTATTCTAGAACTAAACTTAAGAACAGTTCTTAAGAATGCTCAGAAAATTTAGTTCTAGAGCACAATAGGCACGTAAAATTGTCTGAGAGATAATGGGTCTACGTTTATCCTAAAATAAGTAAGTAGGTAAATTTAAGTAAGTATCTATAAATTGAAATATTCGAAGATTATAATAATATAGCTATAGACCTATATATTTTTAAAAATCAATTATCAAATAATGAATTTAAACTATATTTTGCATTCACCAACGAAAATAAACAAAAATTATTCATCCATCAGTCTTATAGAAACAATATAACTTACGCATATTTGAATCCTATGATACAGATATGTACTTGAATTGGTGTGAAACCGCGCCTTAAAACAAGCGTTCTTAGGTAAATTTCTCCGAAAATTAACATGTAATTTGTATAGTTGTTGATTGAAACTCATTATATAATATAGGTTAATCCATTAAACCCGGTGTGTTGAGATACTCCGTATTGTGTATCTTTCACCTCGTATTTCAAACGGAAAGTTCACGTGGTTTGTTAATTACTTATAGTAACTTTAAACGTCTGCTGAGAACTCTCCTTCAGCTAGTACCTACTTACCTGGGTTTTAATTTATTTTGTGTATTTAAAGGACAAACTTTATTGAGATGCTTGTGTAGTACTAAGGCCTGTATCTTATGAACCGAAGACCGTTATAAAGTATTTCAATTTATTATTTGATACTTTAATTTGATATTGAAACATGGGGTATAGCCTAGGGACGGGTTGGATTTGGGGACCCTTCATCTTTCGAAATTCAAAATATTATCTACTCTCTGTTAGTTTTCAAAGGAATAATAATGCTAGTACATTTCAGAAGGGGTAGGCAGGGGTATATTAACGACGCCCAAATTTCGCCACTATGACTTTTGGTCTCACGTAATAGGAGCGAGCTCATTGCCGCCAAGCGCGCAATTTTATCTTGGGCTGTATATTTACTGTCGGGTTAAAATAGTCCTATCTCCTTGCTCTATTCTACTTAATATACTTATTTTTGCAAAAAGTGTATCTTCTTTTTTTGAAAAAAAGTATTAATTAGAAAAAAGAACTGGATTAATATTTTCCGCCATTGCGAATAAAAGAAACATGACGTTTTCACTTTTGAAATTATTGTGACTTATATAAATACATTTCAATTTTGTTTATTCAGTCCTAATAGATTTTTAGATTGGATTTTATACCCAATCTAGAAATCTAAATATATATATTTAGATTTCTAGATTGGGTATAAAATCTGAAGCGAAATACTACTGACTAATCATGAAATCTTAGAAACTATAATGCTTACAGATTTGAAATTTGGTATGTAGTTTCCTTATAAGGTGTAGACATCCGCTAAGAACGGATTCAACGAAAATCCACCCCTGAGGTGGTAAAATGGGGGTTGGAAGTTTGTATGAAAGTCCTATGTTTTTGAAGTAAGAGACTTGAAACTTAAAATGTATGCTCTGTAGATGGTATGGAGGTGTTCTTCGAAATCAACTCTCTTTTGGAGTTAAAATAGAGGATGGTAGATAGTTCGTATGAAAGTCTAACTCACTCCAAGCGTACTTACGAAGTTGCAAGCGGCCACTAGTCCGTAATATAAGCTATGCTTATAGCCTGTCGCTGTTTATTACGTCTTACAATATTAGATATTATTAACTTAGAGTAGGTTTATACCTATCGGTAGTAACGTGGTTTCCCGATAACTTTATCGCCGTTTTCACCAATTGCATTTTATGCAGCAGCTGATATACCGACTAGCTAGGTAGGTACTCATTTTAGAACAACATTCACCACAAAGGCCTTCTTTGGTCATGTGAACTCTTTGCGTCGAATTTCAAAGGACTTTTATTCAAATTCGCTCGATTAATCTTTCCCTCATTCGACTTTTATACATTCCACACGGCCGGACTTCCGAAGCATGAAAGCAAATCCATGTGTTTAAAGAGACCGTGAAGCTCGCTTATTGTGTTTATTTTTGCATCTGGAAATTTTGGGTCTGTGACGTGGCAGGGTGCTGAAAATACATCTGGAGTTTTTTGTTGCTGGTATCTACTTTATAACTTTTTTGTCTATAAATAGGTAAAAGAAACATTTCTTTTTAATGAAGAATTTATAACCAAATTTCTAATATTTTCCCTAACCCCTCTAGCTAAGGTAAATTACTTGAGTTAGTAATGGGCTCACATTGTCGGGAGTGTATTGACCAGGATTCGAACCCGGGACCCCTCGATAAGATAGAAACGTTGTGAAAGTTGAATAAAGCCATTTGATTTTGATAAAGCCGTTACAGTAAAAAACAACGTTCAACACCCGGAATCCTTAGCAGAAGTTAAATTAATAATATAATTTATCAACCACGTAATTGTATACCCAATAAATTAGGCAGTGGCTAAGTAATTATATCTTTGTAATAGGTACTATAATACTGCCCACAATAATAAGTTAGTATAAAATTAATTTAGCATGTTTTCACCTAATTGTAAACGTCCTAAATATTTCAGAGAAATAAACAGTTTCCTACGCCGTCTTAAAATGGCTTTTTGAATTTATTGGTTTACACCCAAGGAGAGATATATGGTGATAGCTTTGATAAACTTGGAGTTGGGGAATAGGAATACGAACTTCATTTAGCAGAACTACCGCAAAGTTGCAACAATGAACAATCTTAAAATGAAACCTTTTAAATTAATATTTCAATAAACGCTTAGTTTCAATTTATGTCTGACTTATTAAACTGTAACTTAATCAATCTAACCGGTCACTTCTTGCAAGGCTCTCATTACATGCTCACTTAAGGTATGATTCCCTAACTGACCGCAGCAGCAGACGCATGCAGCAAATACATGGTAACTTTAGCACGAATAAATAATATTCATGAGAAGCAATTAATTAAAATAATAAACAAAATTATCATATTCAAGTTTATTTTACGGTACGTTGTATCTACTGCATGCACGAACGACAGAATAGGATTGATTTACTTCATTCCTCCACGGCTGCATGCATCTGCTGCTGTTGGCTGCGGTCGGCCGTACGGGATTACCCTCAATAAGCGCTCGTATTTTGTGGAACAACATAATATGTAGTTCCTTCTTTTCCTATTGTTAATATTGTATAAAGTCGTTTATTTATTTATTGAAATGCTGTCCAACCTGTTTTAAAATGTGTCTATTCAGTGCCTCAGCTGTCGGTAAGTACGTACGTTTCTCGGGCTCTTTAATTTATTTGAATAGAAACATTCGGCATTAATAATGATTTGCACATCAATAATAGATTTTGGTTTAGGGGAGTGAAAATTCTATAGCTCTAACAGTATCGATGAGTATAGCAGTATTTTAATTACTGAGTAGTTAGGTATTTATTTGTATTTTTCTTACTCATTTTTTGTTTTAAAAAATACAGGATTTGTAAATGTACTCTCTTCTATATATCATCATCATCATCATATCAGCCATACACAGTCCACTGCTGAACATAGGCCTCTCCCATAGACTTCCAGAGTGACCGATCCAAAGCAGCCCGCATCCAGCGCTTCCCGGCGACCTTGATGAGGTCGTCCTTCCACCTAGCCGTTGGGCGTCCTACACTGCGTTTGCCCGTACGCGGTCGCCATTCCAGAACTCTTTTGCTCCATCGGCCATCTGCTCTGCGCGCTATGTGTCCCGCCCACTGCCACTTCAACGAGCTAATCCGCTGGGCTATGTCGGTTACTTTTGTTCTCCTACGGATATCATCATTTCTGACGCGATCACGTAGGGAAATACCGAGCATAGCCCTTTCCATAGCTCGTTGAGCGACTCTGAGCTTGTTTAAGAGACCCATAGTGAGGGACCACGTTTCCGATCCATAAGTCATCACTGGTAATACGCATTGGTTAAAGACTTTTGTCTTCAGGCACTGAGGTATGTCGGACGAGAAGACATCTCGTAGCTTCCCGAACGCCGCCCAACGGAGTCGGATTCATCGATTTACCTCGTCTTCGAAGCTGACTTGCCTACCTGGATCAGTTGACCCAAGTAGACGTACTCGTCAACAGCTTCTAAGACTGAGTCCCCAACATGAACCGGTAGAGGCGCAACATGGACATTTGACATAACCTTTGTCTTGTCCATGTTCATCTTAAGGCCCACCTGTTGGGATACTCTGTTGAGGTCTTCGAGCATGGTGTTCAAGTCTTCCAGCGATTCTGCCATAATGACAATATCGTCGGCAAACCGAAGGTGAGTGATATACTCGCCGTTTATGTTGATGCCACGTCCTTTCCAGTTCAGTAGCTTGAAGACGTCTTCCAAGGCAGCGGTAAACAGTTTCGGAGAGATCACGTCTCCCTGTCTAACGCCCCTTTTCAGTGGAATTGGTTTCGTGCTCTGTTCCTGTACTCGGACCGACATAGTGGCGTTCTGGTATAAACACACTGGTATAAGTACCTAACTATCTTTAATTAAATTATAATACTCTATATTAACATTCATAAAATATCCCTGGATCCATATCCATATCTATACTTGATATTATAAATGTGAAAGTAACTCTGTTTGTTTGTCTGTCTGCCTGTCTGTTGACAGGCAGACAGACAAACAAATGGACGTTATCACGCCTAAACCACTAATCCGATGAAGTTTGGCATAAAGATAAGAGGTAGATTATACCTTGAGAACAGGCTCTGTTTGGTCGCGATAACCGCCATTCACGCGGGAGGAGCCGCGGGCAACAGCTAGTTTTAATGCTTTACTTTCTCACGTAATTACTGCTCATCCAAAGAAGTTTCAGTGATAATTTAATTATAATTGGTGTACAATAAAGTGTATTCCGATTTTATTAGCAGACTTTATAAACCTTTGAGAACATTATAACGAAGTGAAGAACTCTCAAATAAGACAGGTATGTAGCTTTTGTCTCGACGCTTTATTTCAGAGTCGAAGCAAGTTTATAATTAATTTCTATCATCAAAGTTCGTATGCGTACATATGAACTTTGAGAAGTCAAAGGTGTTTGTCGTTTGAACTTGAATAACGGAGGCGAGATATTAATGGTAAGTTTACTAGGCTATCACTGCTGGGGCTGGCATTTATTTATTTGGTTTTGGCACAATTGACTATTTATTCATCTCCATGAGTTCCGTTTCCACATGTTTTGTTCATATATTTTTTAAAGTTATTTACACTTTTCTCGTAAGGTTTCTTTAGGCAATAAATTTTTATAAGCCTTCCCCAAATTAAAACCTTAAGTCAATCTAGTCACAAAAAGATTCATTTTAACAAGATAGCTGTCAAAATGTCAAATCAAGGTAGGTGCGATTCGTTCCAGGTACGTTTTATTGAGTTATTGAAAAATTGTATCGATCCCGAAGATCGCGGGATTCATTAAGAGTTCATTAGATCCTGAAAATTTCAGGAACAAAAAATTTACGGGATATAGCCACACACCTATCGAGAAAAAAATATTATAGTAAACATTATGTAATGTGACTTTGCATTAATACGTATTATGCCAAGTTTCTTTTTAGTCCAAATCTCGGTTCCTCCATAAATATTCTCAAGGTTAAAAATAACATTAGTTTCCCCGACTGTTTATTTGTGTCTTCTCTTTGTTTTTATTTTCATTGGAATTGACGATGGTTGTATCAAACTTTTGCCAACCAAAGTATCATGTTTCTCTCACTTCCAAATGGAGCTGGGACACGCAAACGATGTCAACATGATTAATATTACTGTTTATATTAGTATTATACCAATATTTGTATTTAGAGCGATTATTTTTGACCGATTTCTAAAAAGGGAAGATTCTCATCCCTTGTTTGAACTGTTTTATGTTCATAAATTTAGTGATAATTGTCTACTAACCGTGTCAACAAATTTCCTTACGTCATTCGAATGAAATTTTAAAACACACGATATTTTCCTAGCTCAGTCGATCCTTATTTCTTGTTTGTTGAAACTTTACCTAAATTACATCAGGGTTTAGATAATGGTGAAAGTAGAAAGTTATCTCGGTGAATAAATCAGTTCTTTTATATAAATTTATTACATTTATAAATAGGTTATATTAAAACTCCTACTGTATAATTAGTAGAAGCCTGTTTTTCTTATACCAAAACCATTGTTGAATAATTCAATTAAAAGACGGAGAGAATAGGTATTTTTAGAAAATAATTTATTAAGTTATTTGAAAATAGAATTTTATTTTTTTCTATTTTGCTTTCAGTGTATACCTCTAGTTTTATGCTACCTACTTAACGACCGGAGCTTTTCATAACTCCAGTTTTACAAAAAACATCCCTCCGCATAAATAGTTTTAATTATTTGTATGCATAATATAACGTTATGTATATTTGAATATAACATAATATGCAAAATATGTCTATTTGCATAGTTCTTAGTTCCTATTATTATATATCTAGGTATATTACGACATAAAATGTTTATCCGCTTTCTAGACTTTGGCTGTAAAGGTGGTATATATGTATAATGTAGTTATTTGTGTCCTAGAAAAGTATTATTATTTAGTTTGGCGATTGAACTGATCTCTGGTTTCTTTTGTCTGAATTGGCTGATGTAAACAAGCTGTTAACACGATTAAAGTATGAATTTGGTACTTCTACTAAGTAGAGAATTTTAATTG